>OAMR01000410.1:895990-939682 GCA_900205405.1 Echinochloa crus-galli | reverse complement strand
GGTCGGGGGTGGACGGTATTTCATTTACCGACCACCCCTTGGGCCCTGACAGCGGTCGGATCGGAGGCGTACGGACCAGAATTTAATGGATACATACCGCTTTGACCTGGTCGTTATCCTGCCACAGCGGCGTGGATCGCGAGCGGCGACGGCGACGGCGGCCTGCAGTCTCGCCGCTGGCTTTTGTGTGGCTTCGGCGGCCGCCGCCGGCAGATTTTGCTTCGCATGACTCGGCCCATAGTTATATTTCAGCCTTCACGGGCTATAGAATCCTTTTGAGACCGACGACTGTCTCAACAGAAATTGCTGGCTATGAGTTGAGTTCATCACAGATTCTTCCCAGCCAGACTCCGCCGTCGACCGTCCTCGTCACCTTTGGTCAATGCCCGCTGCTCCCCGTGTTGGAAAATCGATGACACCGACCCATGTGCTCCATGTTCCACACACTTTGTCCAACTGGAACATCCTTTTTGCCAAGACAAACAAAAGGGCGCCGGGTGTGTGGAACGTTTCGGCGCAGGCGCTCCGGCACGTCCGCGGCGACTCCACGCCATGTGTGGCGGCGGCGGCGCTCGGCCTGTGCAGTGTGAACGAACAGTTCCTGCTCGGCATGCGCGCGCGTCATTTTCTAGCCGTCGCTGTATCACCATGACCTGGCTTACCTGCGAACCACTCAGATTTCCGACGAAACGTTGGGGCAAGGGTACTGATCGATCTGATCAGGTCAGCAAGCAAGGTCAAGTTTTTATAATTAAGGTGATTTCTGTTTCACGCTGTTTTTCTAGAGTGATGCATGAAACGGGGACAAGGTAGTACATAATCGATATTTTGGATGTGGTCAAGATCTCGAGTTCTAGGGGCGGTTTAAGCGTCTGTGGAAATCAGGCGTTTTCTGACAACCGTGCCTAGAAATCCTGAAGAGCTGGACAAAGTCATGAGGCAAAGTCTCATCCTCGTCTTGCATGGTTGAGCTTGAGCGAGGGCGACGTCGAATCGTCGATCGCATGGTCAACAGTCTGAGCTATCGCAGCATCATAAGTTCAGAGTTGAAACCAATAATGGAAGACCTAGTACGTTTGCAACAGCTAGCGCCGGCCAGACACGGACAGTGAAGCACCGGCCAGTCTGGTTTCCGTTTCCCGGGGGCGAGAGAGGCCCTAGCCACGTCTGTTAATTAATTTCTGCCTCTGAATAACGTGGCTCTGGATGCTCTACGCTATAGCTTGACAAAGCAAGAAAGGGCTAATGGATGTGACTTCACTTGACCTACCCGTTGGCAGTCACGTACCATCCATGAGCGGTAGCCTTCTTTCCACACATCGATCTTGCAACTTCAACTTACCCGTGCATATGTAGCAAAAAAAAAAAACTTACCCGTGCATGGACTAACAAGTCAATTTTGTGTAGATGATCACAGCGTTTACACACGATGGAAAGCAGCTTTTTGGGATACTACTGCCTCCATTCTTCAATTAATACTACGTACGAGTATATGACATCGCGGTTAGTTGAAAAATGAGCTAAACAACGTCACATAGTAGAAAACCGAGGTAGTACCTCCCTTTATTTCCGTAAAGTATGACGTTTTGGACAGGACCATTGGCCTGTGCACAGGCCAAAAATGTTGATCCGAACGTCGTATAAAAAAGAGTATGTAGAAGGAGTATATAGCACTGTCCAGTGAGGGTGTGAGACGGGCCGGGAGCTTCCTTGTGCAAGGGCAAGAATCTGGCAACATCCATTATGTTGGCACCAGCGACGACAGCCACCAGATTTCCCAACCTTACCGCCATGATTTTCCCCGTGCTCTTGCTTTTTCCGAGAACCTCGGCCGCGGCCACTCCATCTGACACGCTCAACAACGGCGGCAACATCACTGGCGGCGAGACGCTGGTCTCGGCCGGCGGCTCCTTCACCCTGGGCTTCTTCTCCCCGACCGGGGTGCCAGCCAAGAGATACCTCGGCATCTGGTTCACCGAGTCCCCGGACGCTGTCTGCTGGGTGGCCAACCGTGACACCCCGCTCAGCAACAACACCTCCGGCGTCCTGGTGATCACCAGCACGGGGATCCTTCGCCTTCTCGACGGCTCCGGCTCCGGCGAGGCCGCGTGGTCATCGAACGCAACGATCTCTGCTCCTGCCGTGGTGCAGCTGCTCGACACCGGCAACCTCGTCGTGCGCGAGCAGAGCGGCGGCGGCGGCGGCATCCTCTGGCAGTCGTTCGACCACCCGTCGAACACCTTGCTCGCCGGCATGAGGCTCGGCGTGAACCCGCGGACCGGTGCCGAGTGGTCGCTCACGTCGTGGCGCGCGCCCAACGACCCGACGCCGGGAGACTGCCGCCGGGTGATGGACACCAGGGGCCTCCCGGACTGCGTGTCGTGGCAGGGCAGCGTCAAGAAGTACCGCACGGGGCCATGGAACGGGCTGTGGTTCAGCGGCGTCCCGGAGATGGCGTCCTACTCCGAGCTCTTCTCCAACGAGGTGGTCGTCCTTCCCGACGAGATCGCCTACGTCTTCAACGCCACCGCCGGCGCGCCCTTCTCCCGGCTCGTGCTGAGCGAGGTCGGCGTGCTGCAGCGGCTGGCGTGGGACCCGGCCAGCCGCGTGTGGAACACCTTCGCGCAGGCGCCGCGGGACGTCTGCGACGACTACGCCATGTGCGGCGCCTTCGGGCTCTGCAACGTGAACACGGCGTCCACGCTGTTCTGCAGCTGCGTCGTGGGGTTCAGCCCCGTGAACCCGGCGCAGTGGTCGATGAGGGAGTCAGGAGGAGGGTGCCGGAGGGACGTGCCGCTGGAGTGCGGCAACGGGACGACGACGGACGGGTTCGGGGTGGTGCGGGGGGTGAAGCTCCCCGACACGGACAACACGACGGTGGACATGGGCGCGACGCTGGAGCAGTGCAGGGCGAGGTGCCTCGCCAACTGCTCCTGCGTGGCGTACGCGGCCGCCGACATCAGAGGCGGCGGTGGCGGCAGTGGCTGCGTCATGTGGATGAATTACGTTGTTGATGTCCGGTATGTAGATAAGGGGCAGGATCTCTTCGTGAGGTTGGCAAAGTCTGAATTAGGTAAGCACAACTTACATTAACTAGGCATGTCTGAATTACAATTTTTTTTTTGGAGATATGAGCTAATCTTGCTGGAGTTGGAAGAACATCAATGACATATATCTATTCTGTTCGTGTGACATGTATCTGCAGCTAATGAGAAGAGAATGGATGTGGTAAAAATTGTGCTTCCAGTTACTGCATCTCTGCTTGCACTTACGGCCGCAGGCCTGTACCTTGTTTGGATATGCAGGCTTAGAGGTAGAGCTACTTCACTATTCAGAATCATTAGAGTGCAAAGTTCCTGATCTATTACCTACTACTAACGGACGATACTGATTGATGTTTTTATTAGGCCAGCGTCGAAACAACAATATTCAGAAGAAAGAGATTCTAGGATACTTGGGCACCTCAAACGAACTTGGTGATGAAAACATAGAGCTTCCATTTGTTGAATTTGGGGATATTGTTACTGCAACAAATAATTTTTCTGATGCCAATATGCTTGGGCAAGGTGGATTTGGGAAGGTTTATAAGGTAATAAAAAATCTTATGAAATCTATGGCACTGCCTTTTCAATTTATGAATGATTAAATAATGCAGGGTATGTTGGATGAGAACAAAGAAATCGCGATCAAAAGGCTTGGTCAGAGTTCTGGACAAGGTGTAGAGGAATTCAGAAACGAAGTTGTTCTGATAGCCAAATTGCAGCATAGAAACCTTGTCAGACTTCTTGGTTGCTGCATTCATGGAGATGAGAAGTTGTTGATTTACGAATATTTACCAAACAAAAGCTTGGATTCCTTCATTTTCGGTAAGTTTCATCTCTTTGTTTTGAAAAAGAGAAAAGTAGCCACAGTTACTACTGGAATTTGAGTGCTTACTTATATTGCAGATGCGGCACGTAAAAAGGTCCTCGATTGGCCAACAAGGTTCAAGATAATCAAAGGAATATCAAGGGGACTTCTTTATCTCCACAGAGATTCAAGACTAACAATAATTCATAGAGATCTCAAACCAAGCAACATACTGTTGGATGCAGATATGAGCCCTAAGATATCAGATTTCGGTATGGCAAGAATCTTTGGGGGAAACCAGCACGTAGCAAATACTAATCGAGTTGTTGGGACATAGTGAGTAGCACACACCTCGGCGTTAAAATTGATTCTTATTTTCCTGCACATAATTCAAATTGTCTGTTACTTAGTATACTAACATTTCTTAACAGTGGTTACATGTCCCCTGAGTATGCCATGGATGGCGCCTTCTCTGTCAAGTCTGATACATACAGCTTTGGTGTCATACTCTTGGAGATTATAAGTGGTTTGAAGATTAGTTTAACTCACATCACGGACTTCCCAAATCTATTAGCTTATGTAAGTATGGTAGCATGCTTGAAATCTTCACAATGCAACAGTTCCTTTTTACTGACATTCTGCGAAATGGCTTCAACTGGTACAGGCTTGGAGCTTATGGAAAGAAGGAAAGGCAATGAATCTGTTGGACTCATCCCTGGTTGGGAGCTGCTCAACAAATGAAGCTTTGAGGTGTATCCACATAGGACTCTTGTGTGTGCAAGACAATCCAAATAGTAGGCCTCTCATGTCATCAGTGGTGTTCATGTTGGAGAATGATATAGAACTTTCAGCCCCAAAACAGCCCGTTTATTTCTCACAGAGGTATTCTGAAGCCCAGGAAACAGGAGAAAACACTAGTAGCTCTATGAATAACATGAGCCTGACAGTTTTAGAAGGACGCTAAATGATTAGGTTATGCAGTGTTTGTATGTGTAATCACTACATTTTTTAAGGAAGTTGTTCTCTCTAGGATATCTTGAATAATCATCGTACAAGAGCACTTGGGCGTCTCTATAATATTACTGGTAACATTTAAACAGTCTGAAGCCACTTTTGGCTTTCAAATCCCGCAATCTTCAGCAAGAGCAAGAGCCTCTGCTCATGCCATTGCTTCAAGAGCTTCAGCATCAGCCACGGAGCATACCAAAGCCATGAAATTGGTGACCCTTTGGATGGCCTTCGCGCGCCATCGACACTCCGCACTATGGCCCTATGGGCTATGGCTATGTGCTTGAAGTTCTGAAATCACCCCCGTGGCGCGCCGTGACCCAGTGTCCATCTGCTGGGCTTCACTGGTTGTGCTGAAGTCCCAAACTCCTGGCATGCAAATCCGTCGTGTACCGAACACCGATTAGTTAGGATCCGCGCACCGGTCCTCGAAGCGAAGCACGCCGCGGCGATCTCGACGGCGCTTGTGCCGTCCGTCTTGCCGCGCCGCCGGGAACGCGACCTTGCGCTTGAGGTCCAGCCACCTCCGCTGTGGCGGCGCCGGCGCCGCGTTCAGCGATGGCAGCCAGCCGGTTCGTCATAGACATACCCGCTTTGCCTTGGAACGCCGTCCTGCCGAGAAGGTTCGCCATCGCGACGGCGTCCACCATGTAGACGAAGGCTGTTGCCTCTGTGTTGGCCGCGCCGCCTGGAACACGCCATGCGCCATCCATTTCCCATCTCCGAGGTGCCTCTTCTCGAGCTTTGCCCGTCTGACGATGGCGGCCAGGTTCGCGGTGGCAAGAGGCGGACTCTGATGACCCCAAGGGTGGTCGGTAAATGAAATACCGACCACCCCTAGGTGCTATAATAGCCGCTGGATCGAATTTGACCGGCCGAGATTCACGAGCAGAATCGCCGAAAGGAGAGTCCCTCTTCCACCTTCTTCGCTTATCCAGGCCCGTCGCGCCCGCGCGCGCCGACCTCATGCCGGCCGCCTCCTCGGAGCACGCCGCGGCGACCTCGGCAGCGGGTTCGTCCCCGTGCCATGCTAGCTGTGTCGGCGCAGAGAACGCTCTTGGCCGGTTCGTCCCGTGCCGCTCCATGCCGGCGGCCGGGTCCTCCAGGTCGACGTCGCAGAGCACGCGCCAGGAACGCGAACCGCTTCCGCCGCGTGTCTCCGGCAGCCAGCGGCGCCGGAATCCAGCGCATCCGCGCGCCCGGTTGGTCGCAGACCATGGCCAGTACACGCGCACGTTGTGCTAGCTCTTTGCTGTCGAACGCCGGTGCCCTGCTATATGAAGGCACGGCACGAACCCGATGTTAGGAGATGTGGTGTGTGGTGTGCAGAAGAAGCAGTACACACGCACGCCTCGCCGCCTCCGCAGCTGCCTCTCCCAGTCTCGCCTCGCACGCGCCGCCACCTTTTCTCGTCTTTGCTGGACAATAGAGGGAGCCCCGGTTGATAGCCTGTCGTGTTGGTCGCAACCTGATCGACTTCGACTTGAAGGTGCGTAGTGCGTTTGCATCGATCCATCTCCTTTTCGTTTGTTTGGATTTTGCCCTCGATACGGACTCTGATATGGATCTGACGACTTGGGTATTCGGGTTATCTCTGTGTCGATCTCTATTTAACTTTGCATCCGATTCGAATTGCAGGGGAGTTTCCATCGAGTATCTATTATAAGCTCAGTTGGTTGAGAAAAGATCATGTCGGAAAAAGAAGCAAAGCATGCCGAAGCGGCCGCGGTCGGGATCTCTTGGCGACGGCAAAACGGCTACTAATCGTCGTCAACCGCGGCCGCGGCGGCACCTCTATCTTATCTTTGACGATTGGTTATGGGGTTACAGCATCCGCAAGGCAGCTTTCACGCTCGATGACGAAGCCGAGCCAGGGATTATCATCGATCGCACCGAGCGCCCCCCACCACCGGTCGTCTTCCGCTTTGGGGCGCGACGAGGGAAGCCTTCGTGCACGCCAAGACCCCGTATCTTTTGGTGCCCAAGCCGCAGCTCATTCCTGCCTTGGATGTCCGCTCACGGGGCATCGTCTTCCTCCCTCGGCCCAAGGCTAAACCTGTCCACCCCGTCTACATCTCCACCGGCAACAAGCTGTTCGCTCTGTCCGCTGGCTCCTTCGAGCTGCTTGATCACCAGACGACTCCTCCTCTCGCTGAACCCGGCGGTGCCAAGTGTTCGTGGCGCAAACTCCCGGACCCGCCCTTTGCGTCAAGGCATGTCACCTCCTATGCCGTGCACCCAGACGGGCACATCTTTCTCAGCGTTGTGGAAGGCATAAGCAGGTGCTGCACCTTCACCTTTCCCACTGCGGCAGAGGACACGGCCATGGGGGAGCATGGATGGGAGAGACATGATGACTGGATCCTTCCTTTCTTTGGCTGTGGGCACTTTGCTCGCGAGCTGAATGCCTGGGTTGGGATCTCAAGGTATCCGGATATTGGCCACGTCTGCGCTTGCGATGTGGATTCCGCCATGGCCAAACCCACCGGCGGGCAAGGCATGGCGCGGCGGAAAGTCAGCAAGGAGCATCTGTTCACTGCAGAGCCAAACGAGAGGCCTGTAGGTGCCACCCTTGTGTACATGGGAGG
Organism: Echinochloa crus-galli; assembly: GCA_900205405.1. NCBI lineage: Eukaryota > Viridiplantae > Streptophyta > Magnoliopsida > Poales > Poaceae > Echinochloa > Echinochloa crus-galli. The sequence continues at coordinate 932,237 of OAMR01000410.1, read as the reverse complement.
AGGAAGCCGATTCTGCCTCGTGCAGTGCATCTACAAGTACAAGGAAGGAGAACGGCAGCCTCTACAGCGCCGCTATCTGTTGCGAGTGACAACCTTCTCTCTGAAGTATGACGAAAATGGAGACTTGACGACTGGTTGCAGCCACCAGGTTCGGTACTACAGGGTGCCTGAGGGAGCTACTGAATCAGTGCTTGAGTACCCTGTGGCGTTTTGGACGTAAAACCCAAACCCACCCCTGTTATGGTATGTAAACCTTTGGTAATATGTGTTGTTTCAGACCACCTGTTTCCTCGGTTGGTATGTGTGATACTCTCTTATCATGTCACTCGAACAATTATCGCTTCCATTGATATTTGATAACAATTATTCATGGAGACAATTTGGCAATACGTGATGTTTCATTCAGAATTTGGTTTGATTGTAGTGTTACATGTGACGTTTCCTTGTTTTTTTTTTTGGAAAACGAATTATGTGTGATGTTCTGAGGTAATTAGATTGTTGGCTTTTGTTTCTCTTATGCTTATCTAAGCAGGAGCATTTCAGTAAAAGTATGAGAATATTTGTTTCTATTGTTAATGTACATGACCTTTTCTGTCAGTAGGGACTTTCCCCTCCTTTTTTTGCAGGTTCCCTCGTGTTTTATATAAGAAAACAGTTACAGAAAGAGGAGATAAGAAAGAGAAGAGAGAAGAGAAAGAGGTCTAGAGGACATTTTAGATGTTTATCTCCAAGGTTAGCTGCATGTAAAATTCAGCAGATCGACACAGACAGTGACAGGTAGAGCTCACACATTTGGTGGCAATCCAGAGTTTTTGTGTTTTGGATAGAAATTGCAAAACTTATGGATTGCCAATCCCTGTGAATGTGTAGCACGCCACGCTCTAAAATAAATTATGCAGGAAAGGAAATATCACACAGATGCTATTATATTGATCGGCCCCACGGCATCAGAAGCAAGCAAACAGGCGGTTAGAGCAGAGACCCCCGCGTAGTAGTATTATTGTTGTATTGTACAGTACCTGACCTGAAGACGGCGATCAAGGGACGCGGGTACCGAAATGGTGGTTTTGTGGGCTGGGCCAATTGTATGACCATGTTCTGAGCGTGATCTCCCTCCTGGTTTTAGATATTATGTCCCTCTTATTCTCAAAAAAAAAAAGATATTATGTCCCTCTCCTCCCTGATGTTTTTTAAGTCTTCACCGGCTCTGACTCTGAGCAATTCTGTGACAGGTGAGCACTTCATTTGAGTAATCTATTCAGATGGGGTCTTAGCTTCCTAACCTCAGCTGCCTCAAAAAAAAAAAATCTTCTCAGCAGTGAGAAACCATGCCGAGCAATTGACAAAAACTGCGAATCAAACAAAAAAGATGACCTCTATATATGTTCTATTATACGTCAACCATTGATCTATTATATGTTCTTTAAACGAGCACACAGAATAGAAACACAGAATGTAAAAAAACAGGGGTGAACTCTATATAGTCAGATACTGATTATGTGGGTCTCATCCCCTGGTTTCTAGAAAAAACAAACAGGTACTGCAAGCAAGCAATTGACTTGCATTATTTCCAGTAGCTATGCATTTAGAAAAAGAAACCAATAAAGAACATAAAGGGTCAACGTTACCTTACCATGGTCATGGTCTCACTCTCCACTTATAAAGTTAAAATGCTTTTCACGCAAAGTCGTTTGCTGTAAAAAGCATGATCCATGGCTCGACGCCCATGCATGCAACCATCCCAGACCATGGAAAAAACAACCTGCATCCACCTTCTGAATCTTCTTGTTCTCTCGCTCTTGCTACTTTCCCACAGGCATAGAGCCTTCGCCGCCGGAGATGTCGTCGACACGTCCAGCAAGGGCCGGAACATCACCAACAACGACGACACGCTCTTCCCGGGCGACGTTGTATTCACCATGGGTTTCTTCTCCCCCGGCGGGGTGTCATCAGCCAAGAGGTATGTACGTCGGCATCTGGTTCACCTTGTCACGTGATGGAGTATGAGATGGTGTTCAGCCCACGAGATGGAGTACGATGAGATTCGACGAGGGCCCAAGCCGCCGACACAGATGGGCCTAGGATCTCCTCTCCCCCTTTCGGAGGCCGGCCTAAGTGCGCCATTATTTGTGCTTTGACGCTTACAGCCCAGCAGCTTTCCCCAAATGCCCAGGCTGGGCCTCCATCCCGGCCCCAGCACTAGCCCACCCGAGCAGCCAGCAGCCCCAGCAGTCCAGCACTGTTGGTCGTCGTTGTCCTCAAGCCACGGACGCGTATTAAAATCAGACGCTCCAGCGCTGCGCGCGCCGGAAAATTCCTCGCGAGACCGGGAAGTCGTCGGCGAGAATGGAAGCCAGCGAATAGTATTTTGCTGGGATTACCAGCTTACAGAACACGCACAAAGCATAGCTAGCATACAGAAACCTGCATGCAGCCAAAAGAACATCTTGCCAGCACGGATTTTATCTACCCAAAATCTAGATGGAGAGCCCTTGGGCTCTCCATCTAGGCTTACATGGAGAGCCCCCTTAATTTGGAAGGGAATCAGCTGTCCAAAGGAAACAACAACCAAAAAAGGAAAAAAAACAGAGAAGATAACAATCCAACTGAAGAAGTAACAAAATCAATCCATCGACTCTGGCGACCTCCTCCTCTTCTCCGGCGACGAATCCAACTCCGGCGAGCTCCGATTCGGGTTAGTGTTTAGGGTTGGGGTTAGGGTTCCGGGGTTTGGGGCCGGGAGGTCATCCATGGTCACCGGACCTAGAAGATGGCCGGGGGAGGCTGGAGGACCGGCGGTGGCGGCGTGCGCTGGGCGGGACAGCGAGGCGGCGGTGGCGCCGCCCGCCGCGGGTGGTGGAGGAGAGCGGTTGGGCCAGGTTCGGGGTGGCGGGGGCGTCACGGCCGAAGCGGTTAGCGCCGGCGGCGCCGCCGGAGCCGGGAGGGGCGACGGCGGAGGGGAGCTTGTGGATCCGAAATCGAGGAAGAGAGACTTTAAAATGCGATGTCTATGGGCCGGGGGGAGGGGGCTCTCGCCGGCTGCCTATCGGGAGAGCCCTCTCCCGGTAGTCGCCTCCTTTTATCTAAATGATGCCCGGACGTTTTCAGCAGCCAGCCCCTGATTTTTTTTCCTCAGTTAAAAAAACAAACCCTTGTTAACTATGCAGTCTTATTTTTCTGGTTTAAAAGAATGGACAATGTTACCGCTGCTTGTTTCCTCAGTTAAAAAACAAATCCCTGTTAACTTTTTCTGCAGTCTTATTTTTCTGGTTTATAAGAATGTCAACCGATACGACTGTGTGTTGCTTCGCTGTCCATTGTCTCCTAACAGCTCGCATGTATTTTCTCGAAGATTAATAATGGCTAAAATAAGAAGAGAAAGAACGTAACAGCTAGTTGTTCCATTAGATTCGGGACAGTGCGGACCACAAGAATTGTTTGATCAGGTCTTCGTTTAGTTCACAACTCGTAAACGTTCGTGCTCACATGTACAGGCTTCTAATCGCTTTTTCTGCCCCTTGCGGCCCCGAATGGTCAAGTACGGATTTCTGACAATAGGTTGTTCTTTTCCCCCCTGAAATACAGCAGAAACACAGACGGGCATAGATATGGATATATATATGTATTATCACATACAATGCACTCTACTAATGTCTACCCGATAGACTAAACTGATGGATATTTTTTACAAAGTCACCATAGCCGTGCAAACTTCTCGTAGTGAATTAGTTAAGAGTATTAAACTCTAGAAGTCGTTGGAACTTCTGTCTTATATTGGCCTCGAAGCACGGCACCTCCTTAATAAAACAAAGTCTTGTGGAAGTCTTCTATCATGATCGAGTTTTTAAAAATCACCATATGACGTAACATTTCATTATTGGTGGGTATATAGTCTACCACAAAAAAAGAAAAAAAATATGAGCACACATACCAAGTCGGAAACCCTAAACGCAAATGACCAAGTTCGAGGCACCTTCTGTGATGAAACAGTTTAGTCTGCGATAAGACATGCTTTCTTTCTTGACCAACTTAGTCACAACTTAGCCAATAGATAAATTTGCCTTTTTCTATACGTTCTCTGTGAACCAATTGTTCTTTGTTATGGTATCCAACAAATTAATGGAAAGAATCATATATGTTCCAGAAGATATTAGGAGATAAACTGGGGGCATGGAGATTTTGTCAACCAGGATCCATCTATTTTTGGTAAATGATAAATGATTTGTTTTTGTTTGTCTAGCCTCTAAATTATAGTGGAAACTTCTCTGTTAACTCCATGCATAGGACTGCAATATAATATCATGCATGTGATTGATAATCGCTTCTTGTGTGGAAACTAAAACTTCAACTAAAGATATTTTTACTTGGTTTATGTGCAGATGGGTGTTTATACTCACCAAAGAAATTGGTATGAAGATAAATTATGTTGTTTTATAGTAGCGAAACTGTAAAACATATTTTCTTCGAGTGCAATTATGCTAACTTTAGTTCAAATATCTTTGGGTTACATTCTTCAACGATCAAAATATGTCTCAAACTTGGTTAAATGGATGTATTATTATATTTAACAAACAAAATTTGGTTTTAACTATCAGCATGTGTTGCGTTTTATGGCGAAGTCATAATGACGTAGTTGTTGATAAAAACAACCAATATATTCTGCAATGTAAGAAACTACTCGATCAGGATTTGGTCACTTCTACAGAAAAGGAGTAGACATACAATGTCAAGCCTGCATGCGTATGGCGACGACAACAATGGACATTGTCGCCAAATTTGGATGGAAATTTAGTAATAGATTAAGTTCGTCGAAAGAGTGAACGCTATTTATTAAACCTCAGTAGATATTGCTTTCTAGAAGATGGGGTCCATACAGAAGCATATTGCATTGCATCGTACCAAGAAATGATACAGAGTCCGAGACCTCTTTCATTCTTTTAACAAAAATATTCTTTTCCTGTGTCTAAAATAAACCCATTCAATTCGATTGGTGGGCCTCCTATTCTAGCAACAACTTGGCGCTAAGACATTACTCCGTAATAGAAGGCACCCTCTCGTTGCATTAAACCCATTCAATTCGAACAGGCTCTTATCCTGTTTCTTCATCCAACACAGTAGCTTCATTTTTTTGTTAAATAAATAAATGACAGAAAGTGGGAGAGCATGTTATCAGATGTGCGTTGTTCACCTGGAAGAACAGTTGAAAAAAAATTCGGTATGTGTAGTATGCAACTATTTGTCAAACATCTTTCATCTGATGCAATCATCAACGAGGACCAAGCCGGATGGTTGACCTCCAATATACAACTGATAAGAGACAAACACAATGGACGTAGGAGTAGATATATAACATGCCTGAGGTGCTCTCTTCGAAGTTCGAACCTTGTGCAGAAACATCAATCTTGAGTTCAATGGATGAACACCTCCACCTCTTTCTCTTCCTCATATTTTCTTCCATGCTCATTTCTTATAGAACCTTTGCTGCCACACAAACTGCATCCGACATTCTCAACAAGGGCGTTAACATCACCGACGGCAAGACCCTGGTCTCCGCCGGCGGGTCCTTCACGCTGGGGTTCTTCGCTCCCGGCGTGCCAACAAGGAGATACCTCGGTATCTGGTTCTCCATGACCAACGCCAGCGACGCCGTATGCTGGGTGGCCAACCGTGACCGCCCTCTCGGCGACACTTCCGGTGTGCTGATGGTTACGGACACGGGCAACCTTGTCCTGCTCGACGGCTCCGGCCAAACAGCGTGGTCTTCAAACTCTACCGGCGCGGCTTCTCCAGCAGTGCAGCTGCTTGAGTCCGGCAACCTTGTTGTGCGTGACACAAGCAGTGGTACCATGGTGTGGCAGTCGTTCGACCACCCATCGAACACTTTGCTGCCGGGCATGAAGATTGGCAGGAACCTTTGGACCGGTGCCGAGTGGGCACTCGTGTCATGGCGTGCGGCCAACGACCCATCGACGGGGACCTACCGGTACATGATCGTCAAGAACAGATTGATGGAGAATGTGATGGTGGATTCCGACGGCAATGTCAGGTACCGCACGGGTGTGTGGAACGGGCTATGGTTCAGCGGCATCCCGGAGATGGGAACCTACTCTAACATGTATGCCTACCATATGACCATCAGCACCAGTGAGATAACCTATGGGTACACCGCCAAAGCTGGTGCACCCTACTCTCGTATTGTCCTGTTGGACACGGGCGAGGTTCAGCGCCTTGTGTGGGACTCCAAGAGCCAAGAGTGGAAGAACTTCTTTCAGGGTCCAAGAGATGTCTGCGACGCATACGCCAAGTGCGGGCCATTTGGTCTGTGTGACGCCAGTGCAGCATCGACGTCGTTCTGTAGCTGTGTCCAGGGGTTCAGCCCTGTGTCGCCGTCGGACTGGTACATGAGGGATACGTCCCGTGGGTGCCGACGGAATGTGCCGCTAAACTGCAGCGACAGCAAGAAGAGCAGCAGCACAGACGATGGGTTTTTAACTGTGCAGGGAGTGAAGCTACCTGACACTCTCAACTCGTCAATGGACACGAATACAAGCGTTACGTTGGATGAGTGCAGGGCGAGGTGCCTTGCCAACTGCTCCTGTGTGGCTTATGCCGCCGCGGATATCCAAGGAGGAGGTGCTGGTAGTGGTTGCATCATCTGGACTGACAGCATCACTGACCTACGGTACGTAGATGGAGGGCAGGTTCTTTACCTACGCCTGGCAAACTCTGAATTAGGTATGCTATGCTACCTTCACGGCTCCATTACATATGAGAGCCCCTACATACGCTATACATGTTGTTCTACCATGCCGTCAGTTGAATTACAGAGTACTTTAATAAATTTTGACTAACATTTGGAAACAGGGCCAGAGATCCCCAAGCCAGTTCATAGAACGCGAAATAAAAAACTTGCCGTGATTCTTGCATCAGTATTTTCTGCCATGGCTCTCCTTATTCTTCTCACATTGGTCTTCCTTATTTGGACTGGGAGCTTGGATTGGAGGCACATAATACGTATGACCTCTTGAATATTATCTCTTTTTCCGTTTTCCATGAGTTTTTATCGAGTTTATGTAAACATAAGTAAAACTGCTGTAAGCCATCTGATAGAAGCCATGATCAATCAGGTTGGTGCTTGGCATTAGACCTGGCGACTATAAGGAGGGCAACACGGAATTTCTCCATAACAAATGTACTCGGTAGAGGTTCTTTCGGCACTGTATATAAGGTTTGTTTTGTCTCGAACTGAATTAAATCTCTCTGTATGTACCACCTATCTAAATGGGATTTAGTACTGACGATACTAGAGTTATGTTCGTGCATTTCCTGTGGTGATTGATTATTATGGCCATTTTGGTTCCGTAAACTCGATCTGCTTTTTGGACCAGCTAAAATATATCATCATTTATATTTTTTTGAGGGTCATATCATCATTTATATTGACCTGATGAAGCAAATTTCAGAAAAAAAAGACATGTGTCGACATCTGAAGAAGCAATAAACTAATTCAAAGAACTTTGTTTACATGTAGGGCAACTTATCCAGACTACATTGTCTGGTACATGGACTTCCCGATAGAACTATCGCTGTGAAAAGGCTTGACCCGACTGCTGATCTTCCGGAGAGAATCATAAGCTATTTCACAAGAGAAGTTCAAGTGATGAACGCAATCAGACTCAGCCAGCATTCAAATGTCCTTCAGTTTCTTGCCTATTGTTCCACACGAAGGGAAAAAATTCTGGTGTATGAATACATGCATAGGGGGAGTTTGGAGATCTATATATTCGGTATGTATTGATCACATTTACATCTTCCACAGGGCTAGACTCTCTCTGTAATATTTGTTTCTATTGTTGATGTGCATATGACTTTTCCTGCTCTGCTTCATAAAAAAAACATTTACATCTGACGCACTGTGCACTGTTAATGGATGTTCCCTCTTTTATATGTCCATTGACAGGTGAACAAACAAAGCGTGTGTTGCTGAATTGGCAAAGGAGGCTGCAAATAATTCTAGGGATTGCCCGGGGTGTGAACCACCTACATGAGGGGGCAAGAGAACGTGGCATTGTCATTCTTCACAGGGATTTGAAACCAGAAAATGTGCTGCTCGATGACGAATGGAACGCTAAGGTGGCTGATTTCGGGACAGCAAAATTGCTCGTTGCTGGACCAGAAGGGGCTCAGACAAGAATAGGCACACCGTAAGGAACACTACATCTTACTCAGCTTATGCATTCCTATTTTTTCCCCAGTAGGAGTAGTGTATCTCTCTCTCTCTCTCTCTCTCTAACGCAAACTCTCTGATCATAAATCTCTGATACAAGTGGATACATGGCTCCGGAGTATGTTCTAAATGAAGATCAGACTTTAAAATGCGATGTCTATAGCTTTGGGGTTACATTGTTGGAGACACTCGCTGGACGAAGGAACTATACGGGGCCAAAAACCCTCATTTCCTCTGTAAGTAAATTGAATTGTTTATAGCGTTCTCTCTCTTGTCAGTGTTGTTAGCGGTAAGCTGAACAAAATCCGTAAGCATAAGAAATAATCTCTTTATTATTTGAAACCACAACAAACAGGCCTGGGAGTTGTGGGAGGACATTAACTGCGACATTGTGGGCCTCCTTGATGCCAAGATACCTGCCGACCACGAGCTCGTTCCTCAACTACGCAGGTGCATCCACATTGGGCTTCTTTGCATCCAAAGAGATCCGAACGACAGGCCATCCATGTTGGAGGTTGTCGAAATGTTAAATGACAGGAACGCAAACCTTGCTGGGCCGACGTCGCCCATGGTCCAGTTACCTGATCTTCGAGAGGCAGACGACGCAGTGCCGATAGATTATGCGGCGGTCAGTGATGCCAATCTCCGCTGGCAATACGCTAGGCCACGGCCTGTCGTCCCAAGGATAGATGGCCCTGGCGATGTAAGGGCACTCCTGTAACTGTAAAATTGCAGCGCAACTGTTCACCCAATTCTGTATTACTATATCTTTGCTGTCATATAACCATTGATTGTCATTTCTTTTTTAGTAAACATTGGGAGCTCATAGATTTGTACAGAAAAGATAAAGCATGTGACCTAACCATCTATACTATCGTCCCTCCAACAGTGTGATACTCATGTTATTTATGGAGCTGCTTGTATTTTCTCCTATTCCTTGGGCTTTCGAATACCTTTGTGAGGAAAACACAGGCTGTTTCGGGACTGAAAGTGGTGTGCTTTCGTTCTCCAACATGAATACAACTGATGACATCAGTGGCCTACTATATGGATTATCTTGCACACACAGCAGTCCCATGTGGATACACCGTAAAGCTTCGGTTGGCGAACAAGTTTCAATAAGGGTTGAGTCCATGATTCTAACAAATTCAAGAATGACACCATACTTACATAAGCCAATAGGTTAGGAAAGCCCATGAAGCGAGTTGAAGTGATCTTCATACCACTTATAATCTCCAAGAGTATGACGCCAAAGCTATATGTATCAGACTTGACAGAAAAGGCGCCATCCAGGGCATATTCAGGAGACATATAACCACTGCAAGAAAAGTATTAGCGTCAACAAAAACAAAATGATGAGTGCATATAGGAAAATAAAGATTTATGTCAAGCATCAATCCATTGATTACTCACTATGTCCCAACCACTCGATTAGTATTTGCCTCTTGCTGGTTTCCACCAAAGATTCTTGCCATACCAAAATCAGATATCTTCGGATTCATATCCATATCCAATAGTATGTTGCTCGATTTGAGATCTCTGTGAATTATAGTCAATCTTGAGTCTTGGTGGAGATAAAGAAGCCCTCTAGATATTCCTTTGATTATCTTGAACCTTGTTGGCCAGTCAAGTACCTTTTTATTTTTAGCATCTATATACAATGTCATTAGTATAAGCATGCGATGCAAATTCCAGTGGTAACTATGGATACCCTCTTTTTCCCAGCTAAATAAAATTTGTTTAAACATACCAAAAATGAAGGAATCCAAACTTTTGTTCGGTAGATACTCGTAAATCAGCAGCTTCTCATCTCCATGAATGCAGCAACCAAGAAGCCTGACGAGGTTTCTGTGCTGCAGTTTGGCAATTAGGACAACTTCGTTTCTGAATTCTTCTGTTCCTTGTCTAGAACCCTTACCCAGTCTTTTGATTGCAACTTCTTTGTTGTCATCCATCATACCCTGCATGATTCCGCAATACTTAATGACCCAAAATCTGCGTACTACTGTGTTTTTGTGAAAATGTTGTCGTGGTTACCTTGTAAACCTTACCGAAGCCTCCCTGTCCGAGCATGTTATCTTCAGAGAAATTATTTGTTGCAGAAACAATATCTCCAAAGCAAACAAATGGAAGATCAATCTTTTCGCCACCAAGTTCATGTGATGACGCGCTCAGGAAACCACGCGTTTTCTTCTGGATGTCATTGTTTCCATGTTGGCCTTGCAGGAACATCAATGAAGAAGTGGCTCTACCTCTAAGGATGCATATCCAAACAAGGTACATGCCAGCACATGTGAGTGCAAGCAGAGACACCGTAACTGTAAGCACTATTTTCGCCATACCCCACCTCTTCTCGTTGACTGCAGAAACATTTTAACCAAGAGAATAGATGCAGGATGATATACTTGGCTATTTGCTTCGTCATTCAGACATGGATGGACAACTGTGAGTTATATATGCTTACCTAATTCGGAATTTGCCAACCTCAAGTAGAGATCCTGCCCATTCTCCACATACCGGACATCAACAATGTCATCCATCCACATGACGCAGCCACTGCCGTCACCGCCTCCTCTGATGTCGGCGGCGGCGTATGCCACGCACGAGCAGTTGGCGAGGCACCTCGCCCTGCACTGCTCCAGCGTCGCGTTCATGTCCACCGTCGTGTTGTCCGTGTCCGGGAGCTTCACTCCCCGCACTACCCTGAACCCGTCCGTCGTTGCGCCATCAGCACGCCGACCTCGCTCAGCACGAGCCGGGAGAAGGGCGCGCCGGCGGTGGCGTTGAAGACGTAGGCGATCTCGTCGGGGCGGGCAACGACCTCGACGGAGTACATCCCGGAGTAGGACCCAATCTCCGGGACGCCGCTGAACCACCGGCCGTTCCACGGGCCCGTGCTGAACTTCTTGACGCTGCCTCGCCACGACACCGACTCCGGCAGGCCCTTGGTGTCCAGCACCTGACGGTACTCCCCCGTCGCCGGGTCGTCCGGCGCGCGCCACGACGTGAGCGACCACTCGGCGCCGGTCTGTGGGTTCTTGCCGAACCTCATGCCGGCGAGCAAGGTGTTCGACGGATGGTCGAACGACTGCCAGAGGACGCCACCGCCGCTCTGCTCGCGCACGACGAGGTTGCCGGTGTCGAGAAGCTGCGCCGCCACCTCAGTGGTGATGGAGGACTCCGTCGTGTTCGAAGACCATGCGGCGTGGCCGGAGCCGCCGTCGAGAAGGCGAAGGCTCCCGCCGAGGCCGATGACGAGTACGCCGGAGGTGTTGTTGAGTGGGCTGTCACGGTTGGCCACCTAGCAGATGGCTTCAGATGGGGACGCAGTGAACCAGATTCCGAGGTATCTCTTGGTTGGCACTCCGGTCGGGGAGAAGAAGCCCAGCGTGAATAAACCACCGGCAGAGACCAGCGTCTCGCCATCGGTGATGTTGCCGCCGTTGTTGAGCGTGTCAGAAGCAATAGTGACGGTGGAGGTAAGGAAGAGCACGGAGACGATGAGGGCAGGAAGGTGGAAAAAGCTGATGGTTGCTACCGCCATAACTGGTGAAACTTCTTCTCCGGCTTTGCCCAAGAAATTTCATGGGTCTCAGGATATTGTTATACTGGCATATTTTAGCACTATAACTGGTCCAGCATTTGAAAATATGACAAATTTGCATGGTGCTGCCAAAATGCCATCGCAAGTTTTTTACACAATGATTTTATTGGTCATCCACGTTGACTGACTGAGCTTATGGATGGTACGTGACTGCTTATTTGTATGTCGAGAGAAGTCACATCCAGTAGTCATATATGACTGGAAATCCGGAATTTTATGAACTCCCAGAGTAATGAATGAGGTAAGACTAATATATAAAGTTATGTCATACCTCGTGATGCTGCGAGAATTTCTTAAGAAAAATTTTAAGTTTAAATTTAAAAGTAGAACATTATGGTGATTGCATAGCAATATTCTTCTGCAAACATCATTATACATGACTCTTGTGCACATGGATGTAACACCCCGCCCTCCAAAACCGCCACATTTCGTGTAAAAGAGTTAACTTGAAGGTGCTATCACTACCAGAATCATCCCTATTAGCACCGGTTGGGAAAGGCTATTGGCACCGGTTTTCCCAACCGGTGCTATGTGTCCGAGGCTAAAGGGTGGCACCTTTAGCACCGGATCAAATAACCGGTGCTAAAGGTGCCCACCGGTAGAAAAAAAATGCATGCTGTTGTGGGTGCTGCTGCTGGGATTCGAACTCAAGACCTCTTGGCCTCGCGTGTGCCCACCTAACCATCTCACCTATGCAGCACATGTGATAGGATAGAAGATGCGCTTCTTTTAAAGAAGCAGGCGACACCATCTTTAGCACTGGGTCGTATTTACGAACCGGTGCGAAAGGGCCTTTAGCACCGAGTCGTAACACCGACCCGGTGCTAAAGGGTGAGGGCAACCGGTGCTAAAATGTGCCAATTTGGCACCCGGTGCTGATACACTATTAGCACTGGGTCCAAAAAGTGCCGAGTCCTATGAGGGGTGCGGATGTGAGTTTTTCTGGTAGTGTATGGCTGGAAGACAAGGGTTTATAAGTTGTCTATACTCTTGCTAAACTAGCAATGTGGTACTAAACACGTGCATCCCGTACTCATGGACTACTACTAGGCCATACAAATTGGGCCGGGTGTGGTAATGGATGACATTGTTCATGTTCTCCGACAAAATCTACTCCTAGTGATCCTACTGATCTAACACGTATGGCTCCATCGGATCCCCCCTGACGTTAGCCATAGCTACTGCAACTTAAGCACTGCATGCAATCGTGATCATCCAATTTCAACCGATCCAGGTCCATTGCTACAATACTAAACACTAACGTACAGTGCTGTGGTAAACAGTACGTAATGCACAGTACCGCAATGCACGGTATCACAACAGTGTTCAATAGTGCCCTCCTGACATTCGTTGACTGCTTAACTTGCAGTGGCTAGCCACTGCACGGGATCTCGGTCCCAAGCCAAAGGCCGGGTCTCATATAATAAAAATCAGCAAAGGGACCGGACGCAGGAATCTAGCTTGGCACCCTCAAAGTTTAGATGCAAAATTGGCACCCTCAAAGTTCATTACAAAAAAAAAAAATTCCATCATATCAAAATATCAGTCCATGCATGAAGTACTAAATGTAGATGAAATAAAAACCTAATTACACAGTATTTTGAGCCAAATTAATCAATTTTTGGATAATTTTTCACACATATAAATAAAAATGCTACAATGACGCATTTATGGCGAAGTGACTCCAAACCTCCAAATTTACCCTCTTCTATTTTGCATCTAAACAAGGCCTTGGTGATGGACGAAGGCGGGCCCCACCTCTTACATGGCAACGAACGGATGGGCCAGCTCTGGCAGATACAATTTTTTATTCTTCAAGTGGAGCCCATGATTAAGGCTTGTTCTAATCTTATACATACCAATGCCGACCTCAGTATGCTATGGGATCCACCCTTTGAACTAGTTGGGCCATTCTAAGCTTGTCCTACCCTCTAGATACCCAGTTAGTATCAGAATTATTGCAGACTTCGCCATCCTAAGCTTGTCCTACCCATCAATGCGTTGACAGTCGTGTTTCGATTTGACAGACACGGTAACACGGTAAGGGCGCAGACGTATGCTCACAAAGGTCCAACCATTCCCGTCCCCATCTGTACACTATTTTCTCCGCACGAGCACTTGGTAGGCCAATGGACAAGAAAGGCGTAACGGATTTTGGTGTACATTCCCGTCCCCATCCACCTATTCACGACCAACTGGCCGGCACAAGCAAAGCTACTCATCCCCCACATACATGCTCGTCTTCGAGGACAGAGGGCATGGACCTTTACCTTGGCTTCTTCTCCCGGTTCTCCCCACCAATCTCAAATTCTCAACAAGAGATTATTGACTTGATTGCTTGAAGAATGCATGGAAAAAGTTCTGGGCACGTACTGCCAGCTCATTAGAATGTTAAGGTCTTTGCTTGGCGCCTGATTCCAGCTACTTTGATGCTGGCATCAATGGAAGAGGAGGAATGGAATGATCTTCAGAGGTGAAAAGGCGACACTACGATTGCAAGAGCGATGTGAGACCTTCGGGCTCCCATCTCCCGAGACAGTGAGAGGCGACGCTGATCTATGCACTGCCTGGTGTACTGCTTTTTCTATGGCTATGTAAAACCTTATCTATCCTGTTGTTGTCCCTGTATGTCACAAACCCTGTAAACTCTTTGTTATCTAACGGCCCAGAGTGAGCCAACTCCTGAGGATGGTTTCTTTTCTTTTTTTTTCTTTTTTTGCGTGCGTCTGAGGATGGTTTCTATGACGCCGTGATTCAGCCGTGACGACAAAAAGAAAAATCCTCGACCGGCGGTTACCGGGTTACGCTAGTTTGCTACCAGCCCACCGCCGCGAGAATTAGTTGGGCCTCCAGTGACCAGTGACGACGCCTAACCCTGAAGCCCCTAATCAGCCGAGGCAGAACGGGTTTCAAATGAAGCTTCTTATGTTTTTCACTAAACAAAAATGTGAAGCATCTTATTTTCCAGGAAAGCTAACGGCAAATTCTGATTTCTACATAGTTAGCAATATATAACTTTGCTCTAAAAAAATATAGAGTACTAATGTACTCCCTCTGTCCTTAAATATAAGGGCCGTGTTGAGAAATCGGTGTCCCGACCTTGACACCGAGTCACGGTGATACCACTTGCCCATCCGCATGGCTAATGCCTCCTGATTAGCCAACAAGTTATCCAACTCCACCAAGGATGGTTGTTTTGGCCATCCACTCACCGCAGCCATAAACCCACTATACTCGGGTCTTAGGCCATTAACGATGAGCCTCCTCATCCGAGCTTCGCTGACCCTCTCCTCCGGGTCAAGCTGGGATATCTCTCGACAAATATTCTTCACCTTAGTAAAGTATTGATTGATGCTCAGAGTGCCTTGTGAGATACCTGCAAGCTCTTTCTCTAGGAGTTGGAGTTGCGCCTCGTTCTTCTTCGAGAACAGCTTCGCTCGTGTTGCTGCCCTTGAACCTTCTGCGCTCTACCATTACGAGCTTTCTTCTTCTCCATCTTCCATGAGCTCTCATCCTTCGATTGACACTCTCCACCCTTATTTGATATTTTGTAAATTATGCCTCCACGCATAGATTCTTTCTTTTTCACTCTTCTTGTTGTTTGTCCTCTAGATGCTTCTTTGTATGAAGGCAAAATAACTTGAGTGGGTAAAGCATTGGCATACCTTGGATCTTCATGACTACGTCCTTCTGGAAGCTTCTTCTTCACTTTATCACTTTCATTCAAATCCCCATAACTCACCAATGCTCCTTTTGTAGCTTCAACATCCTCCTCTATGAAGGAGCCACCTTCCATGTCCCACTCCTCTTCTTCTTCTTCTCACACCGAGCAAAGTAAGCGCCCTGCGCCTACCGACCACCGCACCGACCACTATGAGTGCCCTGCACTCACCACACTATGACGGTCCTTGACCGACCAGCTCTGATACCAATTGTTGAGAAATCGGTGTCCCGACCTTGACACCGATTTTCTAGAAGTGGAACCAAGTCACGGTGATACCACTTCTTCTATGGACCCGATACCCACACTATGACGAGAAGACCTTCACTTGACACCGCTATGGGAGACCAACACTATGTGGAACTCAACTCTTTGTTCATAAGCAACTTCTCATCTCCATGGATGCAACAACCAAGAAGACTCTTACTTTCTTTATGTGGCTACCCTACCACGTACACTCTACTCATGCCATACTACTATGGCATGGTACTCTCCATGGTGGCTACCATGCCATCTCCAAATGGCCACTACACTTCTACTCATTTCTTGCTTGGCACCTTGGGGGTGGATGGCACCCCTATATATAGGCTTACATGACCGTTGGATTGGTGCCAAGTGGCAACCATCCAAAGCATTACATACAAATATCTCTTCTCTAGAAATTTCTACACTTCACCATGAAGTATGGTGAGCTAAATATCTAGCATCTACATTCTTCCACACTTTGCCATGATATCATCCACATGCATGGCAAATGTGTCTTGTGATGTCCACAACCTTCTAGAACCTTCCAAGCATGCATTGCCATCTTTGATTCTAGAGAATTCCATACCTCTCATGAAGCATGGCAACCATATGTCATGCATACTCCCCAATCTTCTAGAAGCTTCTCAAGTATGCATTGTTATTCTTAACAGGCTGTGTTTCTTTCCCCCTGGAAATAAATTTTCAAAGGGAATCTTGCATGCATGGAGTACTAAATGAAGTCTATTTGCAAAACCCATTTAGGAATGAGTGCAACTTTGCGCGACGAATCTAATGAGCCTAATTAATCCATGTTTTGCTACAGTGATGCTACAGTAACTGTTCTCTAATCGTGCGGTCAAAGGCCTTATTAAATAGTCCAACGTTGTGAAGTTAGTTTTGTGGACTGACTTTATTTAATACCCTTAATTATTGGTTAAAGGGGTGGAAAAATTTCCACCCCCAAAGAAACACAGCCAAGGCTCTTTAGCTTGTCATAAACATCATATATCTATTAAAAAAATCATATATCTAAAAGGATGGTTGAGCATTACATACATCTGTTTTGAAAACTGACGTACAAACACATGCATAACCACAACCATCTACCGTCCCTCCAACACTGTTGTGAGAGTCATGTTGTTGGAGCTGCTAGTGGTGTTTTCTCCAGTTGTTCCTTGGATTCCCGCGTATGCGAAATACACAGGCTGTTTTGGGACTGGAAGTGGTGTAGTCTCGTTCTCCAGCATGGTCACCACCGATGACATGAGTGGCCTGTGATTTGCATCGTTTTGCGCACACAATAATCCTATCTGGATGCACCGTAAAGCTTCGGTCCGGGAACAAGTCTTATCCAGGGACGGATCCACCAGATCCATCGCTTTGTCGTCTATCCATAAGTTCCAGGCCTGAAACAATGGAATCAAATGTCACCATAGGAATAGTAAAAAGCTTTTGTTGAATACAATTGTGAAAAAAATACTCTCCTACCGGTTCGTTCAAAAAAAAAATTGTGTAAAAATTAATCATACCACCATACTTACATATGCAAGTAGGTTAGGGAAGCCCTTGTAGTGAGTTAAAGTGATCTTCAAACCACTTATAATCTCCAAGACTATGACACCAAAGCTGTATGTATCAGACTTGACAGAAAAGGCACCATCCATTGCATATTCAGGAGACATGTAACCACTGCCCAAAAGAAGTACAAATAATTTGAATAAGTATACGGCAACAAAATCCATTTTGATCATCAAGGAAATGATTACTCACTATGTCCCAACAACTCGATTGGTATTTGCTTCTTGTTGGTTTCCACCAAAGATCCTTGCCATACCAAAATCTGATATCTTAGGGCTCATATCAGCATCCAACAGAATGTTGCTTGGCTTGAGATCTCTGTGAATTATAGTCAACCTTGAATCTTGGTGTAGATAAAGAAGTCCTCTAGATATTCCTTTGATTATCTTGAAACGTGTTGGCCAATCAAGGCGATATTTATTTGCAGCATCTAAAATAATGGTGGTGTAACTTGTAAGTAAGCAATTGCAGAGGTAACTATATCAGATGTTTCTTTTTGGGAAAAACATGAGTTCAAACATACCAAAAATAAAGAAATCCAGGCTTTTGTTTGGTAAGTATTCATAAATCAGCAACTTCTCATCTCCATGGATGCAACAACCAAGAAGTCTGACGAGGTTTCTGTGCTGTAACTTTGCAATCAGAACAACTTCATTTCTGAACTCCTCCACACCTTGTCCAGAACCCCCACCGAGCCTTTTGATTGCAACTTCTATGTTATGTCCCAACGTACCCTGCATGATCTCACCACTGTTAAACTGAACAAGCAGAGTCAAAATTAAAATATTTCTTTAGTTATTTAAAAGGTTTGTTTTTTCTAACCTTATAAACCTTTCCGAAGCCACCTTGCCCGATCATATTTCCCTCGGAAAAATTGTTTGTTGCGGCTGCAATTTCTCCAAAGCTGACAAATGGAAGCTCTATATTTTCATCACCAAGTTCGCTTGGCGCACTCGAGTACCCTAGGATCGCTTTCTTCAAAATATCCCTGTTCCGACGTTTGGCTGACGAGAAAAGCATTACCATTTGCTATTAATTCTTATACTATTACTGCGCCCCAAAAAAAAAAAATCTTATACTAGTACAGAAACATTCATGGTGAAGTAGCTCTGATTCTACCTCTAAGCTTGCATGTCCAAACAAGGCATATGCCAGCGGCAGCGAGGAGTAGCACGGACGCGATAACTGGAAGCAAGATTATTGCCACATCCCTCCTCTTCCTTGTAGCTGTAGCTGCAGAAAAGTATTGCAGGAAACATGAACCATACAAGCAGATAAGATGATGAACTTTGCATCAGAATCTAGACTGGAAAATATGAATCGTACTAGTAGCAGCAGCAAATTTGCTTACCAGATTCAGCCTTCGCCAACCTGACATAGAGATCCTGCCCATTGTCTATGTACCGGACATCAACGATGTTATCCATCCACATGATGCAGCCACTGCCGTCACTGCCTCCTCTGATGTCGGCGGGGGCATATGCCACGCACGAGCAGTTGGCGAGGCACCTCGCCCCGCACTGCTCCAGCGTCGCGCTCATGTCCACCGTCGCGTTCTCCGTGTCGGGGAGCTTCACGCCGCGCACCACCGTGAACCAGTCCGCCGCCGTCCCGTTGCCGCCGGCGCACTCCAGCTGCACGTCCCTCCGGCACCCGCCGGAGGACTCCGACTGGTTCACGGGGCTGAACCCCTCGACGCAGCCGCACGACGGCGCGGACGCGGCGGCGGCGTCGCTGCACAGGCCGAACGCGCCGCACGCCGCGTAGTCGTCGCAGCCGTCGCGCGGCGACCATGGGAATGGCCTCCACGCTCTGGTGGCCGGTATCCACACCAGCACCTGCACCTTGCCGGCCTCGTCCAGCACGAAGCGGGTGAAGGTCGAGCCGGCCGTGGCGTTGAGGACGTAGGTGACCTCGTCGGAGTTGTCCACCATCTGGACGGAGAACAGCTTGTAGTCAGACGCCATGTCCGGGACGCCGCTGAACCACCGGCCGTTCCACGGGCCCGACCGGTACTTCTTGACGTTGCCTTCCCAGGTGATGATGTCCGGCAGGCCCTTCGTGTCCATGACCCGGCGGTAGCTCCCCGTCGCCGGATCGCTCTGCGAGCGCCACGACGTGAGGGACCATTCCGCGCCGGTCTTTAGGCTCTTCCCGAACTTCATGCCGGAGAGCAAGGTGTTCGACGGGTGGTCGAACGATTGCCAGAGGATGGCGCCGGTGATCTGCTCACGCACGACCAGGTTGCCGGACTCGAGCAGCTGCGCCACCACTGTAGAGGAAGAGGCGGAGGCGCCGGTCGTGTTTGACGACCAGGCGGTTTGGCCAGCGCCGTCGAGAAGGCGGAGGCTCCCGCCGGGGGTGATTACCAGTACGCCGGAGTTGTTGTTGAGTGGGGTGTCACGGTTGGCCACCCAGTAGACAGAGTCCGCGCCGGAGGCGGTGAACCAGATCCCGAGGTATCTCTTGGTTGGCACCCCGGTCGGGGAGAAGAAGCCCAGGGTGAATGAGCCATCACCGGCCGAGACCAGCGTCGACTCACCATCGGTGATGTTGCCGCCGTTGTTGAGCGTGCCCGACGCCGCAATGCCGCCGGCACCGGAGGCTCTATGGAAAAGGAGTAGGATGGGGAAGATCAGGGAGGGAAGGTTGAGAACTCTGGTTGTTGGTGCCGCCATAAGCGACGATTCTTATTTGTCCTTGCACAAGAAACATCTCATCAGAGTCCCGTCTCATCTGAGCCCGCTTTATATATGAAAACGTTGGTGCTCACCATTGGTCACACATTTTGCCTTATTAACACATACTCCGTACTAAAACAGTCAGATCTACAGTGCACGCCATGTTTATCTTTTAAAGGTCTTGTTCTCTCTCACTGTCCAGTGGGCGAGGAGCAACAAATGTCTACGGCTGACTGACTCAATTCACGGTTGGTGCGTGACAGCTTACTAGTCTGTCAAAGGGATCTCCCAACCATATTAGCCAATTTTTTCTTCCTATAATAACTAATAAGAAGACATTCTTCTCGCCTAATCACATCTAGCTAGATGAACGTCTATGCCCCTTTTAAATGCCTAACGGCTGGTCGATGTGTAGTTTAGGGTGGTTTAAATGGTCAATCATGGCAAAAACAAAAGGTCAATGGTGGTAAATTATTTAAATGTCGTTTTAAATGTCACAATCAAATTTGACCAAAACATGACTAACGTCAATGCGCGTGTCTAAACGACCATTGTGTACGTGCAGCTATATAAATTAAAACTAGAAGAGTAGAAAGAGAGGCACTACATCAAAAAACTGATATCAGAGACTCGTCTAAATAGAGATTAGTGACGTGACGTGTTTTGTCAAAAGCCGTCACTGATGTCATATTGATATTTTCACGTCACTAATTCATGTCTTCTTTATGGGCTTTTGACGTAGTGAGGGGTTATATGATTGTTCACCTAGAAGAGTAGAATGTGTGCGCCTTGGATTTTTCTAGAAAAAATTGTGTACGTGCAGCTATATAAATTAAAACTTATATATATCATATATGCTACCTCCGCTCCAAATTACTATTCATTATTTTATCTTATTTAAAAATTATGCAAGTGTCATTTCTTTTATTTATGGCTTATTTTATCATCGCATATGCTTTAGTTATGACTTATTTTTTCGCATATTTTGACAAATTTTTTGAATAAGATGAATGGTTAAACATTGTGGAAAAAAGTCAACAACGAATAGTAATAATTTTAAACGGAGGTATTACCTATTCAAATAATATATTTACTGTGCCATTTGAAGGATCGATACGGCGACCAGAGAGGGGGGAGTGAATGGGAGCCGATAAAAATTTCTTTCTCAAGAAACTCGGCCTATATTCTAAAATCACGTCAGATCAAATTCACGTCTCTTCCTTGCCAGAACCACAAAGCCACTGGAGTGCTTTTGGTCCTAGGAACAAGAACTAAGCCTCTAGACAACAATCACACAGCGGAACTAACCAAACTCAGCACTAACCTACACACAGACAGAAACCGGTCAGACCGGTATGAGGAACCGGTCAGACCGCTTCTACTCTGTAAAACCCAAACTGAGCAATCTCCTGGGAAATGAGTCCACAACCTTCAAGAACTATTCCCTGAGCCAAAACACATCGAATCACTGCTGGAGAAACAAAGAACTGCGAATCTCAACACTAGCAGCCGAAACCGGTCAGACCGGTTTGGGAAACCGGTCAGACCGGTTTGCCCAGACAGAACAGGGACAAATCGCCTTCGAGGAGAATCCAACCTTATCTTCAACCGATCTCAAGATTCGTCCCACGGATTCAAACGAAACTTTGGGGGAAGGTTAGATACATCATGAACTAGTCATGGCTCGAAAATCATCCCAAGTTACGCACTAAATCGAGAGGAATCGAAGATCTAAGTCAAGAACACCTCCATGCCCGAGTTCATCAAAAACTTCAAATCGAAGGCTCTTCTCGAGGATTTAGGGAGCAAGATCACTAGGAGAGGACCACTAGAGACCCTAGAGTGACTCTGCAATGAAATCCCCCAAGGAAACGGCCCCAAATCGAAGAACGAAAATTCCCAAGAAAATCCCCCGAAAATCCGGAAAAAGAAAAACGTGAGGGATCTCAAGAACAAGATGAAACAACCATGGCACCTTCTATTGCATCATGAGGTCAACATGTTTACAAGGCTAGGAAGTCGCCCTCTTCCTCCCACTCTTGTAGGAAATTCGAGACAAAAGAGGAATCACTCTCTCCTACCTCTAGTTTCCTCTCTCATGAAGCACACCCTAGCCTAGAAAAGGGAAAAACGAAAATAAACTAGGGTTCCAAGAGTTAGCTGCCATCTCCCACCAAGGTGAGTATATATGGCCGCCGCCGAAAGACTAAAATACCCCTACAACTTAAACACTACGATACACGGCCTCAAGGGCAAAAAGGAAACATTATAGATAACTTCCTCCGGCTGGGCACACCCTCATCTGAGCTTGCTTCCCCCCGACGCAACCTCCGAGATGATGACGCGTGTCCTCCGCTTCGAAGCTTCCCGACGCCCAGACTGGAACCGGTCAGACCGGTTCTGCCAACCGGTCAGACCGTTTCCCTAGCTCCTCGGGAACTTCGGCCTTGGTTTTGTGGCCCAAACCAAGAAACCCTCCTCCTCTGGTTTTGTGGTGAACCAGTAAACCCCACATAGTTGGTCCGGCCTCCACGCCAAGCTTTGAGCACGCCAAGCCTTTTCGCCTCCGACTCTCGGACGACCTACTTCGGTCTTGCCTCGTTCCTTGACTCGGCCGCGCCCAAGCTGCTGGCACGAACACTTCACCGACGTTGTCTTGCTTGTTCTTGCACCATGTGAACCGCACTTGATCCCACTGGCCACCGGGTCCAGAACCAAGCCTACTTGTCTCTCCGCTCCTGGGAGGCCGCTCCGGCTAAGACCTTTCGCGCTTGTTCTTCACCTGCACCAATGCAAACCAAGCCGCATCCAACACCTACAATACTTGAGCCAAGGCAAACGTTAATCCACACCACGTTGTCAATCACTCATCACAAGGAAAACGACCATCCAATCGGTCTTCGGACTCGCATGGTCCTCACCATTACACACACAACTTTTAAGCGTCTAGTCGTTCGTCTAGAATATCACCATCTAGTGGTTTACTGCCTCGGAAAACGCTTTGCAAAGATACAAACGAATAATTATTTCTGTCGAAATCAAACGGATGGCAGCTTCACGTACAGTCGAGACATCAACAGGTATCACAATAAGCGGGTATCACTAGGTATCTCCGGCTTTGCCGACTCATCCCAAGCAGGCACTACCATACCCACACACACGGCTCCTTGCCTGCTACTGGTTGTACTACCACTGCATCACATGTTGTTATGGCCACGTGACGACATCAATTCTTGCACCAAATATCGTTAGACATACTCAAATCATTGGCGAGAACCTACATATATCTTTCCAGCCCAGTCCTGGTCGAAATTAAATTAAAAGAGGGTCTATGTCTATCCCGGCAGTACGTGACAGATTCATTGTCCCCAAATCAATCATATTTTTAGAACCACGGCTCCAATAATATCCATTCATTCATATACCCTTTTGATTTTTATAAAAGGAAACAAAATTCGCCCTCTCAATATGTCAGACATGTTGTGATCTGCATGCTATGATCTTGGTCTTACATACTGGCTATAGTTGATAGGCACGCGATGGCATGGGCCTTTGAAGTTTGAACAGATCGTCTGTGCTCTTGCCCGACGATCCTATCTCCGTGGCCCAAGCTACTTATCCGCGTCGGCCATTGATGGCGCTGATGGAGCACGTAATGGAGACGCGATCGGTATACGTCGTTTTCCTTCGCCCTGACGCCGTCCAACTGGTCTGCGTTGCTTTGGACCAGTTCCTCCATGTTTTGAACCTTCACTCTCCAAATTACTGCCCGCCCTTCAATGGCTGTGTTTAGTTCCACCCGAAAGCTAAAAATTCTCTCTCCAAGCTTCACTTTTCATCTATCACATCAAATCTCTCTCCTCATGCATGGAGCACTAAACGTGGGTAAATAAAAAACCAAGTACATAATTTTGATGTACACGATGAGACAAATCTTTTAAGCCTAGTTAGGCCATGATAGGACAACGATTACCACAAACAAACGAAAAATGCTACAATGCGCTATAATGTCCGATGTGACTTTTCGACCAAAATTTACCCACTTCTTTTTACAACTAAACACACCCAATGTGTTGTCCGATGACAACGAGGTTTGGATTTGAATGTCGGAGAAGGCGTCAAGCGATACAAGGGCTTTCTTGCCACCTCAGTCGTCGCACACAGAGAGACCATGGCCTACACCCCGACCTCGTGTGTGTTTTTTGAAAGGGAAAAGCGCATTCTACAACCTCTAACTATCACAGAAGTTTGATTTTTAACCTTGAACTATAAAACCGGATAACAAAGGCCATCCAACTGTCGAATCCAAACCTCGCCGTCATCCGGTTTTGACCTTGTTGTCATCGCCTAAGGGCTAAATTTGAACGGTTATCCGGTTTTGACCTCGCTGTCATCGCCTAAGGGCTAAATTTGAACGGTTTTGACAGTTGGATGGCCTTTGTTATCCGGTTTTGTAGTTTAAGATTAAAAATTAGACTTTTGTTTGAGGGTGTAAAATGGACTTTTTTTTAAATTACACAGTACAACGCAGACGCTCACGTACACGAATTCTACCTTTATGAGCACCTCTGAAGGACTGAGCACCCGACAGATCTGGAGATTTCCGAAGTCACCATTGGCATGCATAGCATCGGTAAATCCTGAGAAAATTCCAAAAAAAATGCGAGCATCAGGATTTAAAACATGATAGGTAGCGTCCCACCGAACCGTTCTACCATTGAACTACAAGTCAATTCGCGTCCCCGGTTCTCTCTCCTCTAAATTAGTTTTTTTTTTCTTTTTTGACATCCTCCAAATTAGCTTTTTTTTTGAGAAGCCGGGAATAATTCATTCATGACTTTTGGTGATTACATCCCAAAACTTACAAAGACACCCTTGAAATAAAAAGAAAATGCACTCTAGTCCTTGTAAGCCACACGCGATCACCGGCGATCGGAGCAGCCACACGCTTGAAGCCGACCTCCTTCCCGACGAAGAAACTTCACAGTTTTTGCTTGCCTTCATGAGCAGCACCTCGAACATATCGACATGCTCTAAAATCACTGAACGACCTGACTGAAGATGGCCGTCGGCCATCATATCGCCGGGAGACAAGGGATCTGACGCCTCGAAGACCAGCAGCATCCCTGGCTCACCAGACGACGGCACAACCCGAAGGGGAAGAAAACCACCAAAATAGGTGGGAACCAAAGACCAACCCGATTCCTCAACGAGCTGGTAGATATACCTCCCAAGGTTTCCGCCGATGCTAACACCGAGGAGGACGAGGAAGGAACATGGACCTGATACTGATGCCGTCCACGCAGACAGGGAAGCCGTCGGAGATGTCGGTGAAGCACGCGCCAAAAGACTCGGCATCATTTTCACCGCATCCACGCCGTCGTCGCACCGTAGATCCATATCAGCACAGGTAAATACGAACCTGATGTTGCCGCCTCTTGCGATGTCGGGGAAACAGCTGGAGATGTTGGTGGAGTCACCACCTCTCCACCGTCGTACGCTCGAGCTACAACAACACAGGAAGACGATCCCTAACCATAACTTACCTAAACCAAACCTAGTAGAGTAGGGTATATACAACGGCCACCCGATCCATAGGTTCCCACCTCCTCCGACGCCAACGAGGTCGCCGGAGGCGGTAAGAACCCGGCGGATCCGGCGCCGGAAACGAAATCTCCCTCGAGTCGCCCTTTTTTTCTGTAGAGAGGGGAAAGAAGACTCGCGAAAGAAGACTATGACGCCCTCCTCCAAATTAGCTAGCTAGGCCTGGGCTTCCACTTCTTAGGACGTGGGATATGTATGGCCCGTTATGTGTCGCGGCGTGTGTGTTCCCAGCTTGAATGCAAGCCCAGCTGAAAGGACTCGAAGCCCAACGTCGTCGGCCATCCGGCAGCACTTCTTCGCACCAAGAGAGCCAACCAGCTTTGTCTATGGCTTTGAGTCGTTGTCCGTGCCGGGGAGCTTTCCACTCCCCGCACCACCGCGAACCGGCCGGTCCGCCGCCGTCCCGTCCCGTTTCCGCACTCCAGCGGAACATATCTCCCTGGCACTTGGAGCACTGCAGCGTTGGGTTCACGGGGCTGAACTGAACCCCATGACGCAGCCACAGAACAGCGTGGACACGCCGTGTTCACGTTGCAGAGGCCGATCGAGCGCGCCGCACATGGCATAGTACGTCCGTCGTCGCAAACGTCCCCCGGCACCTGACCGATTGCCCGAAGACGTTCCATACCCATGTGTTGACGACCAAAATTGGCACGATTAGCTATAATTTGAGTAGGTTTAAGATTTCAGGTTTTATCCCATATTGTAACTACTCAGAAAGGGTACGACTTCCCCGGCCTATATAATAAAGGCTAAGGCCGATTGAGAAAATCATCCAATCGATCATATATCAATTTATCTTTTATATTTGTACTTTTTTATTTATCTCTTTGCCCTTTACCCAACTTTTCCAACCCCATGTGCTGTCCTTCTTCTGTCTCCATGGCATGAGGAGGCGCCCTAGCTGGCCTGCCGAGCCTAGGGCAAACCAAGGTGTGCCTGCCCCGACGGGGTCCCTCCCGGGCGGGCGTTCGTTGGTCTCTCGCCGGGCGCCGCCGACGAGACTGGTCTGACCGGTTATCAATACCGATCTGACCGACCTGCATGGAGAAGCATCAAGGAGCCCCTCCATGCGCTGCACGTTTAAGTGCGATTCGTGTGTTGGCCCGAAATTGACGTCAACACATTTTGGGCCGTAAGAAATGGATGTGTACTTGAGAATTGAGATTATATTTTCTCTGTTTGAAGTCAAAGGCGTCAAATCGAAACTTGGCTCTCATAGAATTAAGAGGTGGAGATGCAGGACGGGAAAGTCTGCAATAATTGAATAGCCCCGTCAGCGTGGAAAGAGAGAGCAAGCAGGATGACATATATTGTGCCATCCTTGCCAACGTGGCGTTGGAGAGACCCTGTAGCGTTCTGAACTCCTGATTACCCCATTTCAACCACTTGATGGCATGGACCCATATGCAAATTCTGCAGTACGGAAAAACGTAGATTACTCTCTTGGCTTGTATAAAATATTTAGTGGCTTTGGTTTATTTGATGCGGAAGTTGTAGTTGTTGTAGGTCTTCATGATCACGAACGAAGCGGAACAAGTATTAATGCAAGAAAAGAAAATGAGAATGGCATTCATGATCATAGAACTGATCGACGGCTCTGGCCAAACCGAGTTGTCTTCGAACACGTACGACGAGCTGCCTCTGATCCTGCCATGGCGCAGCTGCTCGACTCAGGCACAGGAAACTTGGTCGTGCGCCAGCAGGGCATTCAGCAGCTACGTGCTGTGGCAGTCTAGTCGTTTGATCACCCGTCGGTCGAACACCTTGCTTGCAGGCATGAGGCTCGGCAAAGACCGACCTGCAGACCGGCCGGCGCCGCCGAGTGGCCGCTAGCTCACGTCGTGGCGCGCACCAGACAACCCAGCGCCGGGCCGGGGACTGCCGACGTGTGATATGATGGACACCACACCAGCCAGGGCCCCTCCCCGGCCGACTGCGTCGTGTGGCAAGGCAGCGTCAACAAGTACCGAACGGGCCCCTAGCTGGATCGGAACGGGCAGTGGTTCAGCAGCGTCCCGGAGATGCAGCGTGTCGCACCCCGGCCGGAGCTCTACTCCAACTCGATCCAACCAGGCCGTCGTCCGCCCCCACGAGATCGCACCCAGCTTTCTTCCAACGCCGCACGGCCGACGCGACGCGACGCGACACTCTCCCGGCTCAGTCGATCGGCCGGCGTACTGCGGCTACTTGCATGCATGGTGTTGACGACCAAAATTGGCAGGACTAGCTGTAATTTGAATAGGTTTAAGATTTTAGGTTTTATCCCATATTGTAACTACTCAGAAGGGGTACGACTTCCCCGGCGCTAAGGCCGATTGAGAAAATCATCCAATCGATCATATATCAATTTATCTTTTATATTTATACCTTTTTATTTATATCTTTGCCCTACTTTTCCAACCTTATCATGCTGTTCTTCCTTCATCTCCGCGATGTCTGAGGACGCCCTAGCTGGGAGAGACCAACGAACACCCGCCCGGGAGGGACCCCGTCGGGGCAGGCACACCTTGGTTTGCCCTAGCTCGGCAGGGCCAGCTAGGGCGTCCTCAGACATCTGTGCCTGCCCCGACGGGGTCCCTCCCGGGCGGGTGTTCGTTGGTCTCTCGCCGGGCGCCGCCGACGAGACTGGTGACCGACCTGCATGGAGAAGCAGCAAGGAGCCCCTCCATACGCTGCACGTTTAAGTGCGATTCGTGTGTTGGCCCGAAATTGACGTCAACACATTTTAAAATATGTTGACACGAGATCGCGCCAACGAAGTCGCCGCTGTCTTTGAACGAAACCGGTCAGACCGCCTTACGAAACCGGTCAGACCGCTTTTGATGAGGCGACGGCGAACCGGTCAGACCGCTTTTGAGACCGGTCAGACCGCTTTTGGTGTGGCGACGATAAAACCTAGAATCTCGAGCTCAGGAGGGACCCCGTCGGAGCTTGAGAGTCTAGGGTTGTTCTAGGGTCGGCAGGTCACCTAGAACGCCCTCAAACGTCGTCGAGACGAGAGAAGAACAGCAGATACGGGGGTTGGAAGAGCTAGGGTTTGGAGATAAAAGTAATGCGAAACATAAAAGGATAAAGTGTTTTTGATCGATTGGATATATTTCAATCGGCTTTGGCCCTTTATATTTATAGGGTAGGATGGCCTTACCCCGTTTGATTCGGTTACAATATGGGACAAAATAGAGTCCTAAACCTACTCAAATTACAGATCCAAAACCAGTCAGACCGGATTGGGAAACCGGTCTGACCGGTTTTCCCAGGCGCAGAATCTTTCCGAAGCCATAACTCTCTCATCCGGAATCCAAATTAGGCGTTCCACATATGCATCTTGATCGTCTCGATGAGAGCTACGCAATGGTGAAGTACAACTTGTATTTTGACAATTTTTACTAAACCGGCCTGACCGGTTTGCAAACCGGTCAGACCGGTTTGCACCGCTGTGCCAATTTTGGTCGTCAACATATGCATGCCCCCCTGTTTTTTGGCAAAGCTTGCGTGCCAAAAAATAAGCTTATGGACCAAAATCATCTAAGGACGATGATGAAAAATACACCGGCCATATATTAGCTCTAAGGGCGATAAATATATATTATCGGCCATACCTTGCTTTAATTCAAATTGATGATGAAACAACTTGTTTTGGCCTCTATACCTGCTTGATTGTTGCTGACTTTGCTGTGATCACCTCTTCAAATTGCTCCACTGATTCTCGTTTATGCATTGACTGCTTCTGATGTCCTAGTGATGGCTTTACATCCTTGACTTTGTTCTGAAGCTTCTTTCGTTTCTGAGCAGCCCCTTTCTTTTTATACTTGGCCAGGAGCTCTTCAAAGCTCGGCCTCACTTTGAAGTTCCCATGCTGACCGGTCAGACCGGTTCTATAACCGGTTAGACCGGTTTGTGCAGAACCGGTACCGGTCAGACCGGTTCTATAACCGGTTAGACCGGTTTGTGCAGAACCGGTGTTTTTGCTCCTGTCTTGCCCCCCGAGTGTTTGAGTCTTCAACTTGAACCGAGGGGTCTTTTCTGATGGCACCTTTGTTGAACTCGTAGGCCTTTCACCAATTATCACGTTTTTCCCTTTAGCTTTTTCGGCTTGATGCGGCCGAATCAACACTTTTGGATTCACCAATTCAAGTGTGTGCACAGGAAAAGGATTTTCATCAATCTGCATTACATTAATCAACAATCGTCCTTGATTTATGGCCGATTGTATTTGCCTACGAAAAACATTGCAATCATTGGTGGCATGAGAATAAGTGTTATGGAACTTGCAATAAGCTCGCCGTTTCAACTCATCATTCGGCGGTATAGTATGAGAAAATTTCAACTTTCCGGCCTTTGCAAGCTCATCAAAGATCCTATCACACTTAGATACATCAAAAGTAAATTTGACTTCTTCGTGCCGATTTTTATGAATCGGCTTGAGAGAAGCAAAAGTGCTAGGATTGTCTTTAGATGACCATACAAATTCAGCAGCATAAACCTCTTTGCCCTCATCGTCTGAAGAATCATAATTGACGACATGCACACCAAAACGATCGGGCTTAGGCTTAACATCTTTACTTCGGCTTTCCTGAGCCAAAGCTCGTTGCATCACTTGATTAATGGTTAGAAACTCATAACCTTCTAATTTTTCTTTAATATGAGATCTCAAACCATTAAGACATAATTCAGCAAGATCCTTTTCAGAAATAACCAAACTATAACATCGGTTTTTTGTATCTCTAAATCTTCTAATATATTCAGAAACAGGCTCATCACTCTTTTGCCTAACCGATGTTAAGTGAGAAAGTCTCAATTCATTATCTGGTACCTGGTTCGGCTGTACATACGGTGGTTGTTGTGAGTAAACATTATTTGGCACTGCACCATATGAATAACCTGAACTCTGGGGAGGTATAGAATAATTTATAGTTGCATATGGAGGAACATAATTACCAGCAAATCCATTTGTTCGGCTAAGATCAGCCTGAACAGGATGTACACTAGTAATTGGTTCAGGAGACGGTTGATAAGCAACTAAAGCACCAGAACCGGTCACACCGGCTGAAGCCGGTCCCCCAGAACTGGTCTGACAGGTTTGTGCAACCGGTCTGACCGCATTGTTCATGATGTATTGTTCTAGAGATTTTTTACCTTCAAAATAATTTATCGGCATGCCAAATTGAGGCATGGGTGTTGCCGATGATTCAGGAGGCACAAAATTACATTGTGAAGTACCAGCCACATTAAACTTAGGAGTATTATTATTACGAGCCAAATGTTGTTTTTCTAATGATTTATCAATCATGTTTTGGACAGTAGCAAACATTTGTCTTTGATTATTGACGAATAAGCTATTAATTTGCTCCAAAGTAACAGGCGATGCTGTAGTACTCACATTGACTTGTACCTTATCTTGCTCATCCTCGCTCGAAACGACGACCACCTCCTTGTCCTTGGAGATGTCGCCCTTCCGATTCTTGGAGGAGTGAGATAAATACCACCGGCGTGCTTTTTCATCTTCTTCTGCTTTGTGTTGTGCCTGTCTCTTATACACATCTAGATGTGGAAGGCTTCATAAGCTTGACGATCCTCAGCCGATAATTCATCAATGATCGGCTTAACAATGTTAGCAGGATCAACGTCGCTAGGTTTTGGTAGATTAACCATAGTAACAGATCCCTTTGCTTTCTTCCCCAGCGGAGTCGCCAAAATATGTTGACACGAGATCGCGCCAACGAAGTCGCCGCTGTCTTTGAACGAAACCGGTCAGACCGCCTTACGAAACCGGTCAGACCGTTTTTGATGAGGCGACGGCGAAAACCTAAAATCTCGAGCTCGGGAGGGACCCCGTCAGAGCTTGAGAGTCTAGGGTTGTTCTAGGGTCGGCAGGCCACCTAGAACGCCCTCAAACGTCATCGAGACGAGAGAAGAACAGCAGATACGGGGGTTGGAAGAGCTAGAGTTTGGAGATAAAAGTAATGCGAAACATAAAAGGATAAAGTGTTTTTGATCGATTGGATATATTTCAATCGGCCTTGGCCCTTTATATTTATAGGGTGGGAGGCCTTACCCCGTTTGATTCGGTTACAATATGGGACAAAATAGAGTCCTAAACCTACTCAAATTACAGATCCAAAACCGGTCAGACCGGATTGGGAAACCAGCCTGACCGGTTTTCCCAGGCGCAGAATCTTCCCGAAGCCATAACTCTCTCATCCGGAATCCAAATTAGGCGTTCCACATATGCATCTTGATCGTCTCGACGAGAGCTACGCAATGGTGAAGTCCAACTTGTATTTTGACAATGTTTACTAAACCGGTCTGACCGGTTTGCATACCGGTCAGACCGGTTTGCACCGCTGTGCCAATTTTGGTCGTCAACAACACACGAATCGCACTTAAACGTGCAGCGCATGGAGGGGCTCCTTGATGCTTCTCCATGCAGGTCGGTCAGATCGGTATTGATAACCGGTCAGACCAGTCTCGTCGGCGGCGCCCGGCGAGAGACCAACGAACGCCCGCCCGGGAGGGACCCCGTCGGGGCAGGCACACCTTGGTTTGCCCTAGGCTCGGCAGGCCAGCTAGGGCGCCTCCTCATGCCATGGAGACAGAAGAAGGACAGCACATGGGGTTGGAAAAGTTGGGTAAAGGCGGCCAATAAATCCCGCACCATAGTGCCTCCTCCACCCTCCCGAACCCAGCCACCGCCTCTGCACGCCACTCCACTCGCCACAGCGCCGCCACCGTCCGCCCGCTGTCGTGGGCAGAGCTCCACGAGCTGCTTCCGCCCAAGGTGAGACCACGGGTGGACTCCTCGTACTCCCCTCCCTCTTTTCCCCCTGTTCCCGACCGCCCTCCTGCCCCTGGTCACCGGCGACTGACACCGCTCCCCTGTTCTCTGTCTATGTTCGCGAGGGGGAAAGACACTTTAGCGAAAACCCCCTATTCTTCCCCTCATTTAACCCGCCGTCCAGCTCTCTCTCTTCCCATCTGGTCCTTTTACCAAGAGCCCCCTCCCCTTCCTATTTTCTTCAAAAAAACTCCCCAAGCCCTATTAACTCCCTCCCTCTTATCCTTTTCCCACCCTAGACCCTACCAACTTTTGATACTTACCAATAGGTCCTCCAAATACTCTAAAACCATCGCATATAGGCCTCACGACTTTTAGCTTAACCCCTGAACCTTTGTAAACTTTCCAAATCAACCCATGCCTATTTTAAGTACCCTTCTATATACTGTGACGCGTCATTTCATGTGTCATTTTAATCCGGATTGACCCCAAATTTCACCACACCCTGCCCCACCATCTTCAAGAGGACCGGGCTATACCTCGTCAACCGCCGCACCTCTTGCCCCTTTTGGGTAAAACTATCCCAAACTAGAATACCTAATTAGTCAGTCAAAGCCAGAGCCACATAGCACTTATGGTTGCACTGTTTTCCTGGGTGGTCGCTCCATGTTCCAATTAAAAGAGGTGATCTTGCCATTAGTTAATTAATAGATAATAATGGAACATAGAGTAGGGGTTTCATTAGACCAATCCCAGTTGAGCAACTGATACTTTTGATTTGAAGCAATATACATGTGCTGAAAATAATATTATTATGCCGATTACTTGTGCACATGACGAACTGAAATTGTTATCTTCTTTAAACACTTTGGGTTATGTTGAGTTTGATACTTTATGTGCTCTTAGTAGTTTGGAAGAGAAATTTAGATGTGCTGAGTTGCCATGGTTGTCTACTTATACATATCATTTTATTGGCAAATATAATTGTAAAGGAGAGTATATGGTGCATTGAGTCTATATTTGTGCAAATCTGAAATCTCCTTTTTATGTACATGATTGTGATCAACTAGATTGTCTCTCTAGTTTTACTATAACGAATCGGGTTCACTCTCAAGAAGGGGAGCATTGTTGGCTACTACTTATGTGTGCTAGTGCTGATTTTTCTTGCATTGAACAAAAAATAGAGGTTATGCAACCATCTATGCCTGCATTGTGTTTTGTTAGTGCTAATCTTTTGCAGGATAGTGATGAAAACGATGGTGTGCGTTTCAGTCAAGGATCATACGTATTTGCCGACAACTCTATAGGAGAAGATACTTTGGGAGATTAGAAATGTGATCATGTCACTCCCCACAATATTCTCAGTTCCCATATTTTCTGTAACCTCGTGTTTCTTTGTGTTGTGCAGGGCCATCTTAGAGCACAAACGATGCTGAGGACGGCTTTTCGACAAGAAGGGGAGGATGATGAGGACATGACATCCATGCATACGACCATGCTTAGCGGATGGTATGGAGTTGAAGACGACCAACAAGAGTGTCCAAGTCAAGAAGGAGGCCCGAAGCTTATCCGGTGCGAGACGCCAAGGTGGAGGCCCAAAACAAATCAAGTTCGAGTCCACCTCGGGGTACAGGAGCAGTCAGCACTAAAACGGACGCCCAGGTCGCATACGGGCTCGGATTTGGACGTTCTATATATCCATGGAAAGCTAAGGAGATAATATTTTCAATGGTACTGGTCCCACCTCAAAATTCGTTCTGAGTCATCGGGAATCATTGAAACAAGTTGACGTCCAGAATCTGTCTCGGTGCCGCGTCGCCGTATTTTGGCTTTTGGGCCATGTATTATGTCGAGCCCATTAGGGGGTGCCCCCTCCAACCCTAGCACGCCCCTTTAGGCTATATAAACTTAGTATCCGCCATCGTGTAGACTTAGGTTTTTGCTTAGATTATTCTGTCGAGAACAGTTTCGCTGTTTATCGGTTTGTAGAACCCCAACTTTCGATCTTAATCATATATCTGCAGAGTCACTTCATATTGAGTTGCATTCTTTCGAGTTCTTGCTTGTGTTCTTTGTTTCGCAGGAAGAGATTACCTTCTTGGCGAGGTCAACAGGGTTGTGACACGGTTGATAACCAGAGAAGTCGTGGTGCTAAGATTGCGGGGTTCGAGTTTGCTGACTTGAAGCCGGATCGTTGTGTTGTGCTCCGCCGAAAACGAGTTATCCTTCACCTGATGGAAGATCGGGCACCCAAGTTCACATTAAGAGCGGGAGACAACAGCCTGCTTCTTGGACTTCCATGCAAGAGGAGAAGAACCAAGAAAAATGCAATAACCTGAAACAGAGCGACGATCTGTTGGATCACTAGCCCAAGTGGAGTCAGTGTAAGCGTGAAGCTGAAGTGAGTTGCCACGAGGATATAGTAAGCACTGAGAGAAGGTCCCTCGTAAATAACGCAGCTCACGAAGCAGATGCCCAAAGTGAACTGAAGTGGGGGCACTCACAAACTGACTCAAAATATGAACCGAATGAGCAATATCAGGCCTTGTGTCTGTGAGATAAACAAGACTGCCAACAATATGACGGTAGCGAGCAGGGTCATCAAGGGGAGTACTGTCAGTGGACCGAAGCTGCAAGTGAAGATCCATAGGAGTAGCAGTTATCCGATTATCAGTAATACCAGATCGGGCAATAAGATCTTGAATATATTTAGATTTAGAAATATAATACCCCTTGTCAGAGTGCAAACCTCAATCCCTAAGAAATAGCTGAGTGGGCCCAAATCAGTCATCTGAAATTGTTCACTAAGGTGCCTCTTGACTAAGGAAACATGCTCAGCATCATCACCTGTGATCAACATATCATCAACATAGACAAGGAGTAGGGTACGACCTCATGGAGAAACATGAACAAATAAGGCTGGATCATGAGGACTAGGTGAAAAACCACGGCCATTATCACAGAAACAAATCGCTCAAACCAAGCACGGGAGCCTGTTTGAGGCCATATAGAGCGCGACGAAGACGACAAACATGACCTGGAGGAACATCAACACCAGGAGGTGGCTGCATATAAACTTCCCCATGCAAATCACCATGAAGAAAAGCATTCTTGACATCCATCTGAGAGATAGTCCAAGAACGACTAGCAGCCACTGCAATCATAGTATGAACTGTACACATGTGTGCAACTGGTGCGAATGTCTCATCATAATCTCGTCCCTGAGCCTGCTGAAAACCTCGAGCAACAAGACGAGCTTTGTACCTCTCAACAGACCCATCTGATTCGGTCTAATTTTGAACACCCACTTACACGTAATAGGTACAACATGTGCTGGCAAAGGAACAATCTCCCAGGTACCTGTGCGATCAAGGGCAGCAAGCTCCTCTGGCATAGCAGACTGCCACTCAGGAACATCAATAGCTTCTTTGTAAGTAGATGGTTCTGCAAAAACAGCACTCACACGGGGAAAACCCAACCTGTCAAGTGGCCCAATAGAAGTACGATCTCGTAGATGATATCTTGGACCAACCTGTGACTCATCAGAACAAACATGAGACTCATCAGTATTGTTAGATTCATCTAAAACGGGAGCATTAGGACTGGCCGAAGGGATGAGACGGATGCACTATGGGAGCTCTAGGACGACGAGTGAAAACTTGTGTGATCGGGGGTTTAGAGGGTGGAGGTGGAGGTGGAGGGGTACGGGCTGTGGAATAGGTGGAGGAAGACACATGAAAGTGGTGGACTCTGTGGGAGAATAGGAGGATCGAGTGGACGGAGTTATAAAAAAGAAAGGGCGATTCTC
>OAMR01000410.1:845656-870830 GCA_900205405.1 Echinochloa crus-galli | reverse complement strand
AAAAAAAAATCCTCTGTTCAGGCATGGAACTTATGGAAAGATGGCAAAACAGAAGATTTGGTTGACACGTCTATTAAGGAGAATTGTCCCTTCGATGAAGTTTCACGATGCATCCACATAGGACTTTTGTGCGCCCAAGACAGTCCGAACTCTAGGCCACTCATGTCAGCAGTTGTACTCATGCTAGAGAGCAAAACCACACCACTCCCAATACCACCGGAGCCTGTGTATTTTGCTCGTAGGGATGCTAAACCTGGAAGAGACTGCGACAACAGGGCACCATCCATAAATGGCATGAGCCTTACAGTTTCAGAAGGCCGTTAGATGTTCAATGCGCCGTTTTTTCTAAACAAGTTTCATAATTTTACAACAGTGTAAAAGTCTTACATTTAACTGTTGTACATGATTGGCTGCATATATCCACTTGTGGATATAGAGGCTAGATTTTAATCCTTAATCTAAAAAAAACTGTTGTACATGATAAGTGAATTCCAGGATAGGTACCGTTCTATTGGTCGAGTTTGCATCAAACATTAGCTGCAGGGTATTGATATTTGCAGTACCTAGATTCAGCCTGATTACAAAAGTGCAGGTTATCTGACCTACTTATTGCACATTTGCAGTACCTAGATTCTCAATGTATTCTTTACCATGGGATTGCTCTCGTGAGCATTTTACTGGCTGACTTGTTGCACATTTGTCATACCTATGAGTCTATGACACCGGTTATACTTGAAGAACAGAACTCTTTAATTCAGGATGGGAAACTGTAGCAGGTTGGTTTGTTTTCAGCATTTCTGCGTCCGATGCCGAGTGGTCGGATGCTGAGTTTCTTTATGTAACTTTAATTCCATTTGCATCGTTGAGTTCCTTACAACGAGACCTCAAAACTAGACTCTTATTACTTCCTCATACTCAAATCGTAAATTGCTGCCCTAATGGCCTTAGCTCCGGCCATGACTGTTGAAGCTAAGGATGGCAGCCGGTTTCACTGGCCAACTAAGTTCAGAATCAATCATGGAGTTATCCAGTAACCCCGCATGTGGTTTGTGTTGCAGAAGCTGCACTGGCTTCTGAAGAGAGAAAAGAAGCAGAATCGCTACAGAGAAGAAACAATGATGTATGCTGACCCACTTAAAGCTATCACTGTGTTGGGTGATCAAAGTCTTTGAAAGTAGATATCCTATGACTTCTTGCTCACATGACAGTGAAACCACCAATTTAATGCGCTTGCATCGGGTTTTCTCTGACTCCGACGTACAATAGTGAGAGCGAGGTCCAACCATACGATCGATCGTGTGGACGTCACCAACCGATGCTCCATGTATGACCGTGTCTACTCCACTCATTGGGGTCACTCCAATCTTCCACGGCTTCCAAAGAAACAGCAGTCAGCAATTTTGCCCTTTGTCAGTAGTACTCCGTAGAACGCTAGCTACAGCAGCGTGGTGTGTCTTGTCCAGTGAGTCCCTCCTAACTAGTTTTGCACTTTTGCTTGTGCAGAAGCGAAAAAATTAAAGCTGATGGGTTTGGCTTCCCTTTCCACTTTGCTCGTCCTTCTCTCCTTGGTTTGGTTATGCATATCCAGTGACCAGCTAGCACCTGCAAAACCACTCATCTTCCCAAACAGGATCATCTCCAACAATGGTGTCTTTGCTATGGGCTTCTTCTCTCCGACGACCAATAATAACTCAAGCTCACGCTTCTACATCGGCATATGGTACAACAATGTCGCCGAGCGCACGGTAGTGTGGGTCGCCAACCGTGACAACCCAATCATCTCCCCTTCCTCAGCGACACTGGCGGTAACAAACGCGTCTGGCCTCGTCTTGTCCGACGCCGGCGGCCGCATCTACTGGAGCACGATGAACAACACCACGACCACCATTGGTGGTGGCGCAGGAGCCAGCAGCGCGGTGTTGTTCAATGAGGGAAATCTGGTGCTCCAATCCTCGGACGGCACCGTCCTATGGCAAAGCTTCGACCACCCGACGGACACCATCATTCCAGGAATGCCGCTCCGGGTGAACTACCGGACCCGGTTCACCGAGCGGCTGGTTTCTTGGAAGGGCCCCGACGACCCGTCCACCGGCGATTTCTCCTTGAGTGGGGACTTCAACTCGGGCCTCCAGTACTTCATCTGGCACGGGTCCAATCTGACCTGGCGCAGCTCGCCATGGAACGGAGGGATGATCTCCTCCTACAAGCCCAGCGGCACCAGCACTCTGGTTATTCTGACGATCATGGCGAACGGGGACGAGATCACCATGACGTACAGCCTCTCCGACGGATCCTCAGGCTTGCGCGCCAGGATGTCCTACGCAGGCAAGTACGAGTTCAGTATGCTGCTGAACAGCAACGCATCGGCGTGGACGCTCCTGAATGCGTACCCAGGTCCCGGATGCAACCTCTACGCTTCCTGCGGCTCGTACGGCTACTGCGACGGCATGGAGGCCATCATCCCGACTTGCAAGTGTCCCGATGGCTTCGAGCCCAACAACGGATCGTCGGTAGGATGCACGAGGAAGGAGCCCCTCAGATGCGGCGCTGCGGACCATTTCACGACCTTGCCGGGCGTGAAGACGCCCGCGATGGCCGTGTTCGTCAGGAACAGAACCTTAGACGGCTGCGAGGCGGAGTGCCGCAGTAACTGCTCCTGCACCGCCTACGCTTACGCAAACCTGAGCAGTGCCGTAAGCGGGGGCGACTCGTCCAGGTGCTTGATGTGGTTTGAAGAACTTGTTGACGTGGGGAGGTACGTGGACATTATTGGCGAGAACCTGTATCTCCGGCTTGCTGGTTCACCAAAAGGTACCAACTAACAGTTCCTTCTTCCTTTTTTTTAGCCTTTCAAAAAAATCGCTGCTTTGCCTAGCATCAGTCAATCCTTAATGGTGGCAAGCGAAGAATCACAGGCAATCAAAAACTTTCTCGAGGAAACTGATTTTGATTCTCCTAGAAAATAGGTTTTTCAGGTTTCTAATAGAATCAATAAAAATGCTTCTGGTTTTGTCTCTAAATCCCTAAATCATTTAGTAAGGATTCTCCAATTTTTGAGACAAAATGTGAGGCATCCTAAAAATTGCAAAATAGATTATTGTTAGACTCTCGCAAAAGACTTATATATCCTAAGTTATAATAACGTTGTGTTGCCCCTACTCCCTCTATCCAAGAGGAATTTTAAAATGTTTAGATATAATTAGAGCACAACCACACAAAACCAACAGTAAGCCAGTAACACTAGACCGTTAATTTAATGGTGGCGTTCTGATATATTAGGATTTTGAGTGTCACACACATTCTTGGTATTGTGTGCTATCAAATTCAATCTATAGTGATTGTTTTCTCCTTTAGCAAGGAAACTTTTCACTTGAGAAAATGAGACATCCAACAAAGTATTTACAGCCTAACTCAGTGTTGTCTCTTGAACAAGTAATGCTTGATTCAGTAAAACTTGATGTCTAACATTTCCACATGCAGTTCAAAAGAAGAGCAATTTAGTGAAGATTTTACTCCCGGTTATAGCATGTGTGCTGCTACTCACATTCATGGCCCTTGTTTGGACATGCAAATACATAGGTACAAACAAAAAGAGCCTATTTTTTCCAAAATGCAATGGCGTAATGTTGAGAGCGAATCTGTATATTGATGTTTCTATTGGCAGGCACACAACAAAAGAAGAAAGTCCAGAAGAGAATAATGCTAGAATATTTGAGGTCTACGGATGAAGCTGGGGACAAGAACAGAGAGTTTCCATTTATTAGCTACGCAAGCATTGTTGCAGCAACAGACAATTTCTCTGACTCTAATATGCTTGGGAAGGGAGGTTTCGGCAACGTTTACAAGGCAATAATAATAGTAATTTGTTTTGCCTTGATAATTACATTACTAATAAATTTCTGATGCTGAATGATGCAATCCTGTAGGGAATGTTGGAAGGTAACAATGAAGTAGCTGTCAAGAGACTCAGTAAGGGTTCTGGACAAGGCACAGAGGAGTTCAGAAATGAAGTAGTCTTGATTGAAAAATTGCAGCACAGGAACCTAGTAAAGCTCCATGGTTGCTGTATTCACTTAGACGAGAGGTTGCTGGTTTATGAATACTTGCCCAACAAAAGCTTGGATTACTTCCTCTTTGGTAAACTTCAGTTGCACTTTCCCATATAATCCTAGAAAAATGTCCATATATGCATCTTCACCCTTTTCATTCTGTACATACTAGACTCTGAAAGAAAGTCAATGCTTCAGTGGCCAACAAGGCGTAAGATAATACAAGGAGTTGCTAGAGGAATTCTGTACCTCCACCAAGATTCAAGACTAACAATAATCCATAGAGATCTCAAAGCAAGCAACATCTTGTTAGATAAGGAGATGAACCCTAAGATATCAGATTTTGGTATGGCTAGGATATTCTGTGGCGATCAGCTCCAAGAGAATACTAATCGAGTTGTAGGGACATAGTAAGTAACTTCTACTGGAAAAATTTTAGATGGATTAACATGCTTACAGTTTTGAAAAGTAAACATAACTTTTTGGAAAAAAAACATTATTGCAGTGGCTACATGTCTCCTGAATATGTGATGCAAGGCACATTTTCAGTTAAGTCTGACACCTACAGCTTTGGTGTTTTATTATTGGAGATTGTAAGTGGATTGAAGATCAGCTTACCAAATCTTACTATGGATTTTCCTAACCTTATAGCATATGTAAGTTCCACGAGATGCTCAGGATTCATATGTACAACTAACCACAGAAAATATTTATGAACTCACTGTTAAGTTGTGTGTCTGTTCAGGCATGGAACTTGCAGAAAGATGGGAAAATAAAAGATTTGGTGGACCCGGTTATTATGGAGAATTGTCCCCTCCATGAGGTTTCACGATGTGTCCACATAGGACTTCTGTGTGTTCAAGATAGTCCAAATCGTAGGCCACTGATGTCAACAGTTGTGTTCATGCTGGAGAATGAAACCACTCCGCTTCTAGCACCAAAGCAACCTGTACATTTTTCACAAAGGTGTTTTAAACCTGGAAAGACCAGTGATAACACGGAATTATCCATAAATGATATGAGCATCACGGTGCTAGAGGGCCGTTAGATATTCATCGACAACTTTTACTCTATGTGAACTTCTGCAATTTGCAATAGTATAACAAGTCATTGCTTAACTGTATATGTACAAGTATGGCTGTATGGTCTGTTGCTTAAATTATTATACGAAAATCTTGGCAGACATATGGACTGAAATAGCTGCTACTATATATTTGAAACTGAGATTTAGATTGACAGCACCTCATTGTAAACAAGGTATTCCTACTCCACTTGAGTCTTTATATTCAGATTTTTTTTCTAAAACAAAGTTGCCCCAGCTTCATTTTCATTCAAAGAAATGAAATCACTTGTTCAATTTCTCAGGTGCTTAAAAAAATTTGTATCCGATCTTGTCAGTGCAGTATCTTGTTAAGCACTTGCGCTTAGGCAGCATAATGTAAGAACCATGAGACTAGCAACGTTGCTATGATTGTATAAAGTTAAGTTTCATGGATACAATAACAAGAGAGACGCCGACAAAGCTAGGACAAACAGAGGGAAAAATAGAATTTTTCCTATGAATTTTTATGTGGTCATCAAATAGGATGCATTTCAAATACAAAACTTTGATTTTGTGGACATGCAAGTGAAATTTGAGGTAACTCGTCCTGCCTGGGCGTAGTGGATGTCCGCGGGGCCTCAATCTGGGTTGCGTAGGCCAGATAGGAGAGGTGGCTTAGGCCTAATGAGGCCCATCAATGCCACCTCTTCTTCTCCGCCGCCCAAGCCGGCGGCGGCGGCCGTCGCGCCTCCCGTCCACCGTCCGCCCCTGTCGCGCACTGCCTCGACCCGGCCGTCGGATCTCGCCGCCCCCGACGTCGCATCTGATGAAGACATCACCGCCTTAGATATGACCATATTAATGGCTTGTACACAAAAGGTGAATCAATCATATACTATGATTATTGTTGCTACATTCGATGAATTGATGCTGCGCCATGAAGTGTGTCCGTTGTCATTTTCAGAAATATATAGTTGGATCAAAAAGAGTATTAAACATACATGGAAGGCATGGAGGACCAAAGAAGTTGATTGGAGGCCAATTCTATGTATTCCCATGTTCCCCATCAGGCTACCACGTCACATTGGCCTAAGGAAGGAAAGAGACCAAATCCAACACGTTTTGGAAAGTCTGGATTCGGATTGCAGAAAAGTGCTGACTTGCAACGGCCACCACGATTGCATCCGGACTCCGTTTTGGACGTTTAAGTACTTGATGGAAAGCTTATCAAGTCTACTTTCAGATGGACCCGGACTCACCTTCATATCTTTTCGGATGCGGCCGCAATCATCGATTTACTACAGACACTTTTCTGCCCACGGTGCTGCGTCACCTTATTTTGGGCCAATGGGCCATGTATCAAGTTGGGTCTCAATAGGGGCGCGTCCTAGGGTTGGAGCACGACCCCAGCACCCCTGTGGTTGTCCTCCCTTGTTTTATCCCTTAGCCGCCGCCAAGAACACTTGGGTTTTGTTTAGATCAAGTTTAGCCATTGCTACTTGCTTGTAAGCGCGCGTGCTGGTCCAGCCGCCCATCTTCGAGTCGACGGAACCCCACTTCGTTGGTGATTGAGTTTGAGATTGAGACACTTCATTCCCATCTAGTAAATTCAGTACTTGTATCATACTTGTTCTTGCTAGTTCTTCGATTGCTTGCAGGAACGAGTGTCGCGCTCCACAAGATCGCGGCAGCCAAAGGAGGTGGTGTATCGGTCGCTAAGGCGCAGTCTTTGAAGGTTGTAGTCGGGCCGTAAACGTCGTCTCCTCCAATCGAGTTATCCCCCACGCCTCTCATCGAAAGATCGGGCACAAACCCCAGCGGGTTCACATCAGTTGGTATCAGAGCGAGGTTTATCGGTGAGAGTGTATCAATCCTTTGTTGTTTTTTATTTTCCTATAGTCCAGAAAAGCCAAAAAAATAGTAGATTAGTTTTTTACCGTAATCCTATAAACCCTTTGAGCCTTTGCTAGTACTGCTTAGTTAGGGCTTGTTGAGTTTTCGGTTGTGTCGAGTTACTGGTCTTAGTTTAGTCCTTTAGAGTTTCGAGTTCTTGTCACGTTTTGTTTTGGAGTTCCTGTCAACACGAGAAGAAAACAGCTGTAGTTTCCACGTCCAATCTCCAAATTGGGTGTTTTAGTACACTCTAGAAAGATTAACTCGTGCTCGTTCCAACGGATCTGACCTTGGTCAAAAATTCCTTCTGAGCACTCCGCAATCGCATTTGAGATTTGCGTATCTGACTAGCTGAAATAAGAATTGTAATTCTGTTTTGGTAGGGGTTGTTGCTGCCATTTGTTTTGCCTGTCATAGCAGCAACCAAAAAAAAATAGTACCCAAAAGAAGAGGAAAAGAAAAAAAAGAAGAAAAAAAGAGAAGAAAAAGAAAGAAAGAAAAAAGTAAAAGGACAGAAGAAAGAAAGGGGCTAATCTATCATTGTTCTCTATTGTTTTCGGTGGTGCGTTGTGACATCCTTTGTGTCCAGGCTCGCGTCTCTAGCTCGGTCTAGGCTAGGACCAGTATAGTACCGTCGTTGAACGATTATTCAGCTTGCTTTTTAACTAACGTGGTGCTAGTTATTCCTTTTTCAGCCCACCTATAGCTCCACATATCAGACTACAGCTTGACAGGTTTTGTTGCTGCGGCACCGATACACTATCTTTGAGGTTGTTGTCTTGTTGGTTGCCGTCACTCTGCTGTTTGGCTTGGTAAGAACTTGTGTAAGAGCTTGGTTGAACAAGGAAGTTTGAGAGAATTACAACCAACACATCTAGTAGTTGACAGGAGGATACATCATATTTTTGTGTTTCTTGTTGTCTACTAATCATGGCAGGTGATACAGAGATTTTTGAGCAGTTGAAACTCGACCGTCATCTTCAGAATGTCATTCAACATTTGCCATTATATGCTGGTATGTTTGATCCTGAAGCTTATATTGATTGGGAACTTAATGTAGATGCAGAATTTGATAATTATGACTTGTCTTAGGGGCGTCGTTTTCCTTGTCACCTTGCATGAAAGATGGGGCGGCCGCAAAGCCGTCAGAGTGACGGAAGGGTCGCAAGGGATGGCCAGAGCGCGGCGGTGCTCCGGCGAGCGGCGGCGTCTCATGCGGAAGCAAGGGGTATTCTGACGTTGAATTCCACGAGAACTGACACTTGGATGAATCAGATGCATGCTATTCAAGAGCAAGAAATTGTGGAACCTGCTGCTGATTTATTTTTGTCAAAAGATGAATTAGTTGCTATTCCTTGTGACAAAGAGAACTTGTGCGATGATGATTCTTGTACTTCTATGCCACAAGTAGT
This sequence comes from Echinochloa crus-galli, assembly GCA_900205405.1. Taxonomy (NCBI): domain Eukaryota; kingdom Viridiplantae; phylum Streptophyta; class Magnoliopsida; order Poales; family Poaceae; genus Echinochloa; species Echinochloa crus-galli. Next base: position 862,434 of record OAMR01000410.1, on the reverse strand, counting down.
GTATAAGAGTGATACTTTTTGTTTACATATGTGCTGAAGCAAAGTTTTTCCATCCTATTACTTGTGCGCAAGATGAATTGAAATAGATGTCTTCTTTAAATACTTTGGATTATATTGAATTTGATATTCTTTGTGATCTAAAATATTTAGAGGAGAAACTTTTTGCATATTCTGAATTTTCATGCTTGTCTAACCATACATATCACTTTGTTGGCAAGTACAATTGCAAAGGAGAGTATTTGGTGCATAAAGTTTATATTTGCGCTAATCTGAAATATCCATTTGGGTTGCACTATCACAATCAAATAGAGGGCTGGACTAACACTAACGATGTCTTCCAAAGTTTTGCTAGTTTTTCTCTTAAGCAACAGGGTCAACCCAAAGAAGGGGAGCATTGCTGGTTGTGGTCGTGCAACATGGATGAACTATCGAGTTTAGAAAACAAAGGAATCACTTTAGAATGCCACAAGAGCAAGTCGAGGACGACTTGCAGCCAAGAAGGGGAGAATGATGAAGACATCACCAGCTTAGATATGACCATATTAATGGCTTGTACACAAAAGGTGAATCAATCCTATACTATGATTATTGTTGCTACATTCGATGAATTGATGTTGCGCCATGAAGTGTGTCCGTTGTCATTTTCAGAAATATATAGTTGGATCAAAAAGAGTATTAAACATACATGAAAGGCATGGAGGACCAAAGAAGTTGATTGGGGGCCAATTCTATGTATTCCCACGTTCCCCATTAGGCTACCACGTCACATTGGCCTAAGGAAGGAAAGAGACCAAATCCAACACGTTTTGGAAAGTCTGGATTCGGATTGCAGAAAAGTGCTGACTTGCAACGGCCGCCACGATTGCATCCGGACTCCGTTTTGGGCGTTTAAGTACTTGATGGAAAGCTTATCAAGTCTACTTTCAAATGGATCTGGACTCACCTTCATATCTCTTCGGATGCGGCCGCAATCGTCGATTTACTACAGACACCTTTTCTGCCCACGGTGCTGCGTCACCTTATTTTGGGTCAATGGGCCATGTATCAAGTTGGGTCCATTAGGAACGCGTCCTAGGGTTGTGGGACGACCCCCACCAGGTCCTGGTCGTCCTCCACCCTCTCATATACCTCCATAGCCGCCACAAACAGATTGAAGGTTGCTAAGGCGCAGTCTTTGAAGGTTGTAGTCAATTGAGTTATCCCCCACCGCCGCCGATGTAGCCCCGCCAGGAGCTTGCGCGCCGCCGCGCCGCCCGCCAACCATCCGCCCCCACCGCCGGTTACTTCATTTTAAATTATAGTTCATTTGACTTTTTTTACTCTAAGTTTGACCGTTCGTCTTTATTCAAAATTTTATGCAAATTATCATATTTATGGTGGTATGCTTTATTAATAAAAAATCTTCAAAAATACCATATTTTTAATATATTTACACAATTCTTTTAAATAGACGAGCAGTCAAACTTAGGGTAGAAAAGTCAAACGAACTATAATTTAAAACAGAGGCAGTACATAGTAGTAGAGAACTTGCTCAGTTCCCAATCATCGGCTTCAGCCTTCAAAGCTTACGGACACGGGTAGGGGTGGTAACGGATCATGGCCCGTTTGTTCCTTCACAATCTAACTTGGCTCTAATAAAATTTAGCTCAAAAACTGGTATTATTTTGGCCCGACCCTAATCCGGCCCGATCCTTATAATTTCTAGTACAAAAGTGAGGGCACTTTGCCAACCCTAGACACGGGTCAACTTTTCATAGCGTTTCCAGCTTCGCGAACTAGTTCCGGTTTCAGAGCGACGATAATCTTGTGTGTGCGTCTGCCTGAAAAAGAAAATCTTGTTACCATTTTCGAAATTTCGTATTTATTGGTAAGATACGAGATTTTTCTTGGACCAAAATTCCGTACAATAAAACTATCTATATGCTAAACTTATGATATTTTTTGTTATATAAATATAATCATGATGTACGATGGTTTAGAGAACATTTCTAAAAAATCATGCAAAAACAATTTTGAAAAAGAATTTCGGGTGAACCAGATATGCCGGGGAGCTAGAAGAAGCCCAGGGTGAAGAAGCTAGCCGCCGGCCGAGACCAGCGTCTCACCATCCGTGATGTTGCTGCCGCTGTTCAGTGTGTCTCCGATGCAGGGCCGGCCGGCCGGCGGCGGAGGATCTGCGGCGAAGGAGCACGGGGAAGATCAGGGCGGGAAGAAGGTAGACAAGTTTTATCGCCATAACTGATGATGTTTGTTGCACTACTAGCACAAGAAACTTTCGTTGGGTGCTCGCTTTGGATATTTAGCAACCGTTCGTAGATGTGCCAAGCAAGCCTGACCAGCTGCAGATGGCAGATGGCTACTCCTGTGGACCTATTCGACTTGGGATCTTCCAGGAAAAGAGGCCACGAAAATCTACTCGTGGGGACACGGTACGAGACCGGCCAAGTCGTCAGAGACCATTTGAGTTACTTGTTAGTCTAGGCCCTCGCTTTCCTCATCTGTTAGTCTCTGAATTATTTCAGCATGCATTTCCCATCTTCCTACGATTGTCCCACTCCCACCCATCAACGTGATGAAAGACCCGTTTTGATTTGACGGAACAGAAAACCGCCCCCAAGGACACCGTCCCTTCATTACTCTAAGGTCCATACATCTCCAGTCAAACTGTTCTACACCAGTACACACGCTATTTTTCTTCACACTGCTCCGTAGGCCAACGATCAATAGATAGGCCTCATGGCTATGATGTGTATTCCCATCTTCATCATCCTTGTATTCTTTAGTTCGCTCTGTCAATCAGAAGATCAGCTGACACAGGCAAAGCCGCTCTTTCCCAAAGACATACTCGTCTCTGAGGGCGGGGACTTTGCTCTTGGTTTCTTCTCCCCCAACATTTCCAACAAAAACTTATACATCGGGATTTGGTACCACAATATCCCAGAGCGCACAGTGGTATGGGTTGCCAACCGTGACAGCCCAATCACTACGTCTTCATCAGCCAAGCTCGCCATCACCAATAATTCAGAGCTGGTGCTGTCAGATTCCCAAGGCCGCACTCTTTGGACAACGACGACGAACAACACCACAAGGGAAGGCGCTGGAGCTTTTGCCGTGATACTCAACACAGGTAACTTTGTCAGTCGGTTGCCAAATGGCACTGGCATATGGCAAAGCTTTGATCACCCGACCAATACAATCCTTCCAAACATGAAGCTTATGCTTAGCTACAAGGGACAACCGGCAACAGGCCTATTTGCTTGGAAGGGACCTGATGATCCATCAACCGGGGATATCTCTTGCAGCATGGATCCCTCCTCGAAACTTCAGATGTTCATTTGGAACGGGACATCGCCGTACTTCCGTTACTTTGTGGTTAATGATGCCCCCGTATCTGGCGGCACGTACCGGAGGAATGGTTCCTCCATCATGTACCAAGCGATTATGGTCAACACAGGAGACGAGTTTTACTTTACGTACACAACCTCGGCCATCTCACCATACATGCACTTCTCGCTTCACCACACAGGCAAGATGAGGCTCCTGAACTGGAAGAACACCACATCTTCGTGGGCAGTCATTGATGAGGCACCAAAAGCTAGCTGTGATTCCTATGCCTCTTGTGGTCCATTCGGCTTTTGCGACAACACGGAGGCAATCCCGACATGCCGGTGCCTTGATGGGTTCGAGCTCGTTGACAGCCTCAACTTCTCGAGAGGTTGCCGGAGAAAGGAAGCGTTACGATGCAGGAAGAACGATTTCACAACCATGCCTAATATGAAAATTCCTGACAAGTATTTGCACATAAGGAATAGAAGCTTCGACCAGTGTACGGCTGAGTGCAGCCAAAACTGCTCGTGTGTCGCGTACGCGTATGCTAACCTTAGCAATGCTGGCACTATGGGCGACACATCGAGGTGTTTGGTTTGGACAGGGGATCTTATCGACATGCAGAAGGCCAGCTTTGCAGAGAACTTGTACATCCGGCTTGGCGAATCTCCTGGTACGCGCGTTCCGTACACCAAATTTCTTTCCCCGGAATGGATATTTGGGCTCAATAGATTGCTCCGAAACGATTTAGCATTTAGTTCGAATTTGTGGAAGCCCTGAATGGATTTTAAAACCTATTTGACATAAAAACCATAGCAGCATACCATCTCACCTACAAGTGCTGTTTAACAACTGCCAATTCAGTTTTGATTTTTGAAGCAGTAAATTGTGCATGAGCATTCTTAATGCAACCTGACTGAACTTACCATAATATGAAAAACCTATCAGTTAATGTATTGCATGTTCACAGATCAGTCTTCTTAGATGTAAAGTATTCACAGATTGGTCATGAAATGAAAGTATGGAACCCTGTGCATGCAATCTCACACAATTGCAAGCAGTAAGGCCTGATCACAAACCTTTCCATGTACAGTTCAAAAGAAGAGCAAATTGCTGAACATTTTACTGCCAGTTATAGCATGTCTACTGCTATTAGCATTCGCAGTCCTTGTCTGGAAACTCAAAAGCAGTAACGAAGAAAAATATCTCTCATTTAAAATTGCAGCGTTAGTTGTGTTTAGAAAAAAAGGATCCGTTAATGTTTCTACTTCCTACTAGCAGGCAAACAGCAAAAGAAGAAAGTCCAAAACAGAATAATGCTAGAGTACTTGGGGTCTACGGATGAAGCAGGGAACAAAAATATGGAGTTACCATTTATTAGCTTCGGCAATATTGTTGCAGCAACGGACAATTTCTCTGACTCCAACATGCTTGGCAAGGGAGGTTTTGGCAAAGTTTACAAGGTATAATTGCAAAATGTTCCACTTGATTGTTACATCTACAGAAAATTATATGGTTTATAGCTGTTTTCTGATGAACGAGGGATCATGCAGGGAATGTTGGATGGTACCAAGGAAGTAGCCATCAAGAGACTAAGCAAGAATTCGGGACAAGGCACAGAGGAATTCAGAAATGAAGTAGTCTTGATTGCAAAACTGCAGCACAAGAACCTAGTTAAGCTTCTAGGCTGCTGTATTCATGAAGATGAGAAGTTGTTGGTTTACGAGTACTTGCCCAACAAAAGCTTGGATTACTTGCTCTTTGGTATTTTCAATTACCTATTTTTCATATTGTTGATCAAACCTGAGAAATAAATATGCATATGTGCCTTGAGAGTTGAGATATGCCTCATGACATGTTATCACTTACCAGATTCTGCAAGAAAATCAATACTTCAGTGGCCAACAAGGTTCAAGATAATCAAGGGGGTAGCAAGAGGAATTATGTATCTTCATCAAGACTCGAGATTAACTATTATACATAGAGATCTCAAGGCAAGCAACATTTTATTAGATAAAGACATGAACCCTAAGATATCCGATTTTGGCATGGCTAGAATATTCTGTGATGATCAGGCTGAAGCTAATACAAACCGTGTTGTTGGGACGTAGTAAGTAAATCCTTCTCCATCGATTCTTCAGATGGATTTATAATTGCACAGACCTAATATACTGGTGAAATTTTTGCACAGTGGCTATATGTCACCTGAATATGCAATGGAAGGTGCTTTTTCAGCCAAGTCAGACACTTACAGCTTCGGTGTTCTACTGTTGGAGATTGTGTGTGGAGTAAAGATTAGCTCACTACTACCTACGGATTTTCCTAACCTCATAGTCTATGTAGGTTTGGGGGATACTACCAAGCCACTATTACTAGCTACTCACTGAAAATATATATTAACTTACATAATAATTTATATCTGTTCAGGCATGGAACTTATGGAAGGATGGCAGAATAGAAGATCTGGTGGACTCATCTGTTAAGGAGAAATGCCACCTTGATGAAGTTTCACGGTGCATCCACATAGGGCTTCTTTGTTGTCAAGACAGACCGAACTGTAGGCCGCTCATGTCAACAGTTGTGTCAAAACCACGTTGCTCCCAATACCTATGCAGCCAGTGTATTTTGCACATAGGGATTTCGAGCCAGGAAGAGCTGGCGACGACAGAGTATTATCCACGAATGACATGAGTCTCACAATGCTAGAAGGCAGATGATGTGTCCAGTGTCCTACGACAACTTTTACTCTGTGAAGTTCATAAATTTAGATAAGTGTAATTGTCTTAGCTTAAAAATACATGAATAAATGAATTTCAGTATATGGTTGTTGTTTTCTGAGTTGATTGTCCATGGTGAGAAAATGAACTGCAACATTTTGATATTTATATTAATAATATCTTACTTTAGATAAAATATGACTATTGTAGAAGACTAGAAGGCACTGCATTGCTGCATGTTTTTTTTTCTTTTGAGAATGACACAGTACAACGCAGACGCTCACACACGCACGCACACTCACCTCTATGAATACACGTACGCAAACCCTACCCCTATGAGCACCTCCGAATGACTGAGCAGCCGGCAGATCTGGAGATTCTCGAAGTCATCATTGGCACCTCGTTGTCGACGAAAACACCGCTTACCACTTAACGCATAGCGCCGGTAAATCCTGGGAAAGTTCCAGAAATGTCGGGCATAGAAAAGGGTTAGGGGCAACACGGAGGCCCGGCTATGGTGGCCAGTTGAGGGGTGGCGTGGGCCAAGGGCCCTTCGGGGGCGCGGACCAACAAGCATGTTCATAACATGTGCCGGGCTCTCAGGCCCAAGGAAAATGACCGTGTACCACAAACACTTCCTTCACTTGCACAATGAGCCCGAGCACTTTCGGTCCATCAATTTGGTCCATCATCTTTCTTCACATTTGCCGTGGGCAAATGAACGTGAACAAACTACAAGAGTCAGGACACGCATGATGCCATGATCTACGTGACTTCTCGCTTCCATCCTTCTGTTCTTGACGTACAAAGCCAGTCTCAGAACAATGACAACTACCATTTGACACATACAAAGCCAGTCTCCGTCCCTACTCCCTATGTTCCCCTAATGAGAAGAGTCTCCAACAGCGATCGCCATGCCCGCGCCACCATGCGTCCATGCTTGACTAAATGAGCATGCCGATCTCCTAACTGGCACCGACAGAGACTATCGATCTAACACTTGCTTTACGCGTAGTTCGTCCAGTCTGCTAGTATTTTGTCCTAGGATTGTAGGTCCTCGCTGTGTTTGATCCGTTAGTAACCAAAATACGTTTCGCAGACTTCTCTATTTCCACGTTTCTCCATGTGATTAGATGCACATTTCAGTTCTGACCGAAACAAAATCCAAGCACAAGTCTGTCCAACGCACTGTTGTCCACCGGCTCCAAATCATGCATCATAAAGCTACTCGTAAATGTATTTCTCGGTCATTCAGAATCTGATAGCATTTCTGCCTCCTGTGTAGGGCTTCGGACACGACAGTCGACAGACGACACCCACAAAACCTTCTGCCAATGGACGAGACCATGTCTCCTCCAGTAATCAACGACGACTCTGACTTCGTCAAACTTGGAATTTTCTGTTCTCCTCCCTACGTCCATAGGCCATTCAGCTTCGTCAATTTCTACCTCCTCATCTGCACTGCAATGCTTTGGTACTCACTGTCTCGATCCGTCTGTACCTCCCACTAACTGATAGAGAGCCGCACATGCGCCCACTTCATGCGGTCCAATTGATGACTAATACAATGAATCACGCGCACCCCTACTTATCTTACATCAAAAAGGTGATTACCGGACACAAAGTCATCTCAAAGGGCTTTTTGAACATTAGTTATAACTTATAGGATGCATTAAAATTTAGTACCTTAGGTATAAACAAATCCCAAGCAATGATTTTGGTACCTTTCTAAGGACTTTTGAAAAGAGCTAGATGACATTGACCCCAACTCAAACCTTCAAATCTTGATCTGGCACGGCCGGGCAGGATCATCAGCAACAGAAGCTTCGACCAGCGAACATCCGAGATTCCGAGTGCAACTGAAACTGTTTAGGCTCGGCAATACACTTGTGCCAATTTGAGCAGTGGACCAGTGGTAGAACTATGTGAGAGAGTGACGCGACAAGGTGCTTGGTTTCGACAAGGGAGTGGGGATATTGTCGACATGGGGGAAGGCACGACCTAGCTTTAGCGAGAACTTGTATCTCCAACTTGGCGAGTCCCCAGCTACGTGCAGTTCCTCGTCCACCTCCATGTCTTTCTTAACCTGCATCAACATTTGTGCCCTTAGTGTACCACTTCATGATCTCTAAATGGACTTTACATATACGTGGTTATTTGCATCAAATAAACCATACAGATATTATACAAAAGTAAGTCACATTCCGGATTAAAACAAGTAACTTGCATATGGGTAAATTAGATCCAGATACTAAGGGTCTGCACATTCATGTCATAAAAATGATTTTTAAACCAAAAGATCATTAGAGACCAGAGTGAACAGCCCGAAAAAGGTGGGGACAGCCTCCAAATCTGAAAAATGGAATTGTTTTCTTAGAGAGAAAAATGGAATGGTTGACAGCATTTCTCTCTTGTACAGAGGCTATGACGTGAGACCAATAGAATCGTTGACAAATAATCCCAAAGGAAGACCGTCTCGCCAGACGGCTAGGCAAAAGTTAGTCTTCATTTTACTTAACAAACTAGGGAGCCTGTGAACTGGGTACGCTGGATTGTGCACCTCCAAGTTTGACTGTCTGGCATCTCTGCCAGCGGTCCAATCTGTTCCAGTTCCATGATACTAGTGGATGCCGTTCCCTTGTCTGGCCCTCCCTCTTTGTTTTGATCCGTTGACTCCACCATCCCAATGAGAGTCACATACAATTTGACAGTCTAATTGCTCTCCGTATGTATATATGCTACCTTCTTCACACTTCACAGGCACACAAAGAAGGGGATGATGGATGTGGCCTACCTTCCTGTCTTCGCCTTCCTATGCTTGATCTTGATTTCTCTCTGCCAATGCAACGACCAACTGACACAAGCAAAACCACTCTCTCCTGACGACATGATTATCTCTGAAGGAGGGGTCTTTGCTCTTGGTTTCTTCTCCCCAACCAATTCCAGTAAGAATCTATACATTGGAATTTGGTACCACAACATCCCCAAGCACACTGTGGTGTGGGTTGCAAATCGTGACAACCCAATCACCTCACCTTCATCAGCAAGGCTTGCCATCACCAACGATCCAGCAATGTTGTTGTCCGACTCAAAAGGGCACACTCTTTGGACAACCAAAAACAAGAGTAAAATACACCACAGGTCCCTAAACTTGTCCCGCCGTGTCAACCAGGTCCCCAAACTTTCAAAACGCACGTTCAGGTCCCTAAACTATGTAAAAGGGTTCATTGGAGGTCCCAAACGCCTTTCATCATTGACCAGCCGTGGTCATCTTGCAAAAAGACCCCCCCTCCTTTTGTTTCTTCTAAACACAAGTCCTTCTACAGCAAGCAGTCGTAGTTATTCAGTAGAACCAATTGGATCCCGCGGACTTGTGCGCCTTCAGCTGCGACTGCGATGCGCCGCCGTAATGTGCCGTGCTGCCTACTGCCACGTCGACACCTGAACTGAACCTCAGCTCCGGCGACGCGGCGGCGATGTCATCGCCTCCGAACGCCGCCAACGCGCCATCACGGACGTAGTACTGCTGCATCGCGTTGCCAAATAGGGATGGCGTCAGGAATGGGCCGGACGCCTGCACGCCGCCGGGGACGACCGGCGTGTCGATGCTGCTGTTCATGCTCCGGGGTGCGCCGCCCACGTTGGCCTCGTACATCTCCATCAGCTCGGCGAGAGACCTCTGGCCGTCGACGGGCACGTCGAAGTCGAAGCCGCCGGACGCCTGGCCTGCCGCCGCTGGGAAGACGGAAGGTGCCAGCAGCAGCTTGCTGTTAATGTCCACGGGGTTGTTGAACTTGCAGGTGTACTGGTGGGCGTTGCGCGCGCCCGCGGTCGAGGAACCCGCCGTGCACGCTGCTGCTGTGCGGGCACGGCGCGTTGCCGCACGTGTACACGCGGAGGCTGTTGCCCAGCATCAGCACCGGCTCCACGGCGGCCGGCGCGCTCCTCCTCTTGCTGAGGAATTCGCCGTCGACGGTGGCGCTGCGCGGGCGGCGGTGGCGAGCTCGCCGGAGTAGCTCGGAATTGAGCTACAGGCCATGGTTTTCAACGGGGTTCACACCTACGGCTTCGGGGAGGGACGGCGAGTGCAACTGGGGTGTTCGAGTCGACGGCGGCGCGACAGCGGCGGAACACGCGGCGGATCGACGGTGCGACGGCGAGGTGCTCACGGGGGCGAGGTGTTCCGGCAGCGAGACGGCGACGAGAAGCGGCGGCGAAGCTTCGGCTTGTCCTCACGAAGCTCAAGGTGACGGCGGCTCGTCTCGACGGGTAGCGGTTGCGGCGAATCGGCGGCAATGGCGCCGGTGGCGGTGCTTCGAGGTCGGCGGCGGCAAGCTCGAAGTCCGGCGCTAGGGGAGGCGGTGGCTGGTGTTTGCAGTGGTGGAGAGGCAGCGGAGGTCGGCAACTTAAGTAGGGCCGAGGGAGGCGCGGGCGGAGCTCGGTCGGCGAGGCGGCCAAACGCCGAGACTGGCAGCGGCGGTGCGCAGGGCCTGGCGGCGTAGGGCGAGCAAGGCTGGTCCGCCTGGGCGGTTTCGGCATCGGCACCGCAGCATCAGCCGCCGGCGGCGGTGCTTCTGCTTCCGCCGCCGCGGAATCAGGAGCGGCGGGCGGCTTCGGCTCTGGCTCCGGCTCCGGCGGGGCGAGCTGGACGTCGACGTAGTAGACCTTGAGGCCGATCTCGCCGCGGACCCAGCCGAAGAAGCTCTTCTTCTGGAGCGGGAAGTAGATGAGCGCCTCCTCGCCCTTGCGCACGAACTGCGGCGGCGCTCTGGCGGCGGCGGGAGCAGAGAGAGGAGGGAGCCGAAGGATTTGTGTTTGGAAGAAACAAAAGGAGGGGTCTTTTTGCAAGATGACCACGGCCGGTCAACGCTGGTGGACGTTTGGGACCTTCAATGAACCCCTTTACATAGTTTAGGGACCTGAACGTGCGTTTTAAAAGTTTGGGGACATGGTTGACACGGCGCGGCAAGTTTAGGGACCTGTGGTGTATTTTACTCCAAAAACAATGCTACTATTGGAGGCGCTGGTGCTTTTGCAGTGCTACTCGACTCGGGGAACTTTGTCCTTCGACTGAAAAACAGTACAGACATATGGCAAAGCTTTGATCACCCAACAGATACCATCCTTCCAAACATGATGTTCTTGTTGAGCTATAGGGCACAAGTGGCCACACGCCTCGTTGCATGGAAGGGCCCTGATGACCCATCTACCGGAGACATCTCCAGCAGCATCGATCCCAGCTCAAATCTTCAGTTCTTCATTTGGAATGGGACTTTGCCGTACTACCGCACTGCTATTACTACTAGCGACCTCTCAGTGTCCGGCAGCATGTACCTGAGCAATGCTACGTATGTCTTGTACCAATCGATAGTCAACACAGGGGACAAGATCTACTATACTTACACAGCCTCTGATGGCTCACCCTACACACGTGTCTTGCTTGACTACACCGGCAAGATGACACTCCTGATCTGGAACAACATCAAGTCATTATGGGTAGCCGTTTATGAGCCCCCTAGCGGATGTGATCTCTACGCCTCATGTGGTCCATTCGGTTACTGTGACCACACGGGGTTTGCCCCAACATGCCAGTGCCTTGATGGTTTTGAGCCCATAGACAGTCTCAACTTTTCAAGAGGATGCCGGAGGAAGGAAGTGCTGAAATGCAGACAGGAAAACCATTTCTTGACCTTGCCTGGAATGAAGTTTCCTGACAAGTTTGTGCACATCAGGAACAGAAGCTTCGAACAATGCGAAGCTGAGTGCAGCAGAAATTGCTCATGCTTAGCATATGCCTATGCCTACTTGAGTAATGCTAGCACAATAGGCGACACATCGAGGTGCTTGGTTTGGGCTGATGTTCTCCTTGATATGGGGAAGGCCACAATTGCATCTGAGAACTTGTATCTCCGTCTGGGAGGACCTCCAGGTATGAGCCCTTCCTTGACCACTAAAGTGTTTATCTTACTGACACGTCTGTCTTTGCTGTGTCACGGCCACTCTAAACGGAATTCAAAATCTTAATGAGCTTGGGCCCCAAATAAACCGTAACAACAAACCATCTGGTCCATCAATCACACTCTGCAGTGGTGCTAGTATGGTTAACATATCAATTTTAGTACTTCTTTTGTCTTGAAAATGTGGAAGGAGCAATACGTGTAAAGTACTAGAGGGGGTCGGCCTCCATGCCTATTACAAGATGGGTTGCAAAATAGGAACAAGCACAACAACTGATAGAGTAGCAAATAAAAGCCACCGCACAGTGCCAATCATCTCTAATGAAATGCGCTACTTGCGATATGATGCTAATTTACTTAGGTTGACAACTGACAAATTCAAACCTGACTATTGCATCAGTAAATATATGTATGGGCATATATAATGTAGCCCCAACATATGACAATATCACATACCCATCAGTAATGCTGGAGGGTTCTCTGTTTGAGTGGTAGTTAGGTGTTCAGCGTTTAGTATGCTTGCAAATAATCACATCTTGTAAGTAATGCTTGATTCAATAAATTCTAACAGGATATATTTCCATGCAGTTAAAAATAAGAGATATTTAGCAAAGATTCTACTCCCAATTATTGCATGCATGCTGTTAATTGCAATCACAGCCCTTCTCTGGATATACAAATATAGAGGTACAAAGAACAAGATGCCCCTTCTCCAACTGCAACGTTGTTGTGCTCTACAGATGAAATCCTTTGGTGTTTTACGACAGGTAAACGGCGACAGAAAGAAATCCAAAAGAGAAGGATGCTAGAATACTTGAGGTCTACAGATGAAGATGGGGACAAAAATATAGAGTTCCCTTTTATTAGCTTTGAAGACATTGTCGCAGCAACGGACAGTTTCTCAGAGTCCAATATGCTTGGGAAGGGAGGTTTTGGAAAAGTTTACAAGGTACTAGTTAAAATACTTCACATTAATATTTACAATGACTTGGACAATTTAATGATTCTGAATGATGAAATCATGTAGGGAGTGTTGCAAGGTCCTAAGGAAGTAGCAATCAAGAGACTTGGTAAGGGTTCTGGACAGGGCACAGAAGAATTCAGAAATGAAGTGGTCTTGATTGCAAAATTGCAGCACAGGAACCTAGTTAAGCTTCTCGGTTGCTGTATTCATGAAGATGAGAAGTTGTTGGTCTACGAATACTTATCCAACAAAAGCTTGGATTACTTCCTCTTTGGTACATTTGATTTCTATTTTTTTATACTATGAAAATTACTAGTACCAAAATAAAATAAAATAAAATAAAATGTTCATATTATCATATATGCCTCTCCACACATGCCTCATTTGATGCTCTTATCACCAGACTCTGAAAGAAAGCCAATGCTTCAGTGGCCAACCAGGCAGAAGATAATACAAGGTGTAGCTAGAGGAATCCTTTACCTCCATCAGGATTCAAGACTAACGATAATTCATAGAGATCTCAAAGCAAGCAATATTTTGTTAGATAAAGAAATGATCCCCAAGATATCAGATTTTGGTATGGCTAGGATATTCTGTAGTGATCAGCACCAAGCAAATACTAATCGGGTTGTTGGGACATAGTAAGTAACGGCCGCACTATCAAATTCTCCGCATCTAATTAATTTGGTTGCAATTATTCACATTACATAGACCTTATTGGTGAAATCATTGGCACAGTGGTTACATGTCGCCTGAATATGCTATGGAAGGTGTGTTTTCGGTCAAGTCTGACACCTACAGCTTTGGTGTTCTACTATTAGAGGTTGTCAGTGGATTAAAAATCAGCTCACCACACCTTATCATGGATTTTCCTAATCTTATAGTCTATGTAAGTATAAGGGGATGCTCTTAATCCAGTTCTAGAACTACTAACAGAAAATTTTGTTACCTCGCTGAGGAAATTCTCTCTGTATTCAGGCATGGAACCTATGGAAGGATGGCAAAACAGAAAATTTGGTGGACTCATCAGTTAAGGGGAACTGTCCCCTAGATGAAGTTTCACGATTGATCCACATAGGACTTTTGTGTGTTCAAGATAGTCCAGACTGTAGACCACTCATGTCAGCAGTTGTATCCATGCTGGAGAACAAAACCACTCAGCTCCCAATACCAATGCAACCTATGTATTTTGGACGTAGGGATACTGAACCTGGAAGGAGCAGCGACAACACGGTATTTTCGTCGAATGATATGGGCTTTACTGAGCTCGAAGGCCGTTAAATGTTCATGACAAGTTGACAACTTTTACTCTGCGTGAATTCCAGCAATTTGCAACAGTTAAATATCTGTTTAAGTATGGATAGATATCCGGCATATGTGATGGTTACATCTGTACTTATATTAGATGGAAAACACTGGCTTTGAGCTGATTGTTTTGTATGTGAAAAAAGAAATAACTACAACTGATACATCAAGGATCAATCATATTTATTATATCGACGTTCCTCATTTCAGACAAAGGACGCATCAGATTCTAAGAGTTTTTCCCCTAAGATTGTTCTGGGTAATCATATTTTTTGAATAACACTGTTAATTGCATACATTTTCATAATTGGCACGATGTCCACCTTGTTGGTTATCTCGGTAGACTAGTAGAACTGAGACCCCAAAGTTCTGACAAAACAAACAGCAACCAAGTTCATAGTTGCTTTCAGCATTGGTGGACACTAGAATAAAATCTGGGGACCGGGATTAGCCTGTAGAAATTAACAGGTTTCACTGCAAAAGCACCAGAATACAGAACCACGGTAGTGGTAGCAGTAGCAGTACCTGGCCTCAGGATGGCGACCGTGGCGAGCTCGGCGTGGATAGATCGGCGGCAAGGCCCCGTGAAGCCGTACAGCGACAGGAAGAAGGGAGGCGCCTCATGTCTCTCCTCCTGAGTTCCTTGCCATAGCTGAAGGCGCGGCTGCGACACCTCCGTCTGGCCCGCAAGCTCCGCCGCTTTCGCCGGTTCGCCCCCACCGCCGCCGAGGCGCCGGCTGCTGCTGGCCTGCCGCCTCCGCAACCGGCGGCATCCCATCGGCGGACGCCGACCAGACCCCGAGCGGACCAAAATGGAAAGTGAGAGGCCGCGGCCCGCGGGACTTCCTTCCAAGCCCAAATAGGCTCGAGTGCTTATGGGCCAGGTTTGCCGTGTACAAAGGCCCGCTCTTCCATCATCGGTATCAGCCCATTTTACCATCATCGGCATCAGCCCATTTTGGTGGCTCAACGGCCCTCTCAAATGCTACGCCGACCACCACCAAAAAGGTGTACCTTTAAAGCCCAATGGGCTCAATGCTAGCGGTCCAGCTTTGGCGCCTGCTGAGGGTGGTCCTACACCAGGCCCACACATTTCGGCCCTCATCAAAGGAATGGTACGGTTGCAGCCCAGCTAGCCCCGAACCACCCGTCTCGCGGAATGGAACGCGCGCAGCCCGCCGATCATGCCGCCGCCGCCGCCGCGTGCATCATCTTCCTTCCCCTGCCCCTACGATGTAATAAGATCAGAACTCGGAGAAACCGTCCCGTCCCGACCTGCCGTCGCGGCTGCCTGGCCACCGGAAACTGACCATCTCTCCGGAGTTCGGAGCCCCGCCTGACGGTAACGTAACCAGTTTCTTGGCATCTCCTTTTTCCGTGAAAACCTAAAATCTGACTTGTTGCGGTTCGGTGTCAATTCAACTTGCCTTGCCGCCGTCAGTGTGAATGTGTGAGTGGTAGATTGATGTGTCATCCGCAACATCACCCAAACCTTTAGTGTGCTGTTTCTTGGTATGCATTTCCCCACAGTACGTAGACCGGTCGCGACGCTGAATTGCCCACTGTTGTTTTTGCCTGCTAGTTCAACATTTCCAGCGAGGTGGCGGGTGTCAGCATCAGCTACGACGCCACACATTTCTGAAATTTCCGGCCATCGAATCTTCAACTTGATGGTTGTTTCTGTTATCCCCTCTAGAATTAGCATTTGAAACTTGCTGTTTCATCCTCGAGTGATGCGCCCGGAATCTGAGCTTCAGCAAAAACTGGTGGTTCTATCTCTGAATTTCTGTCCACTAAGCTGGATTTTTCTTCCTATCCCGTGTGAATTTGACAATACAAATATTTTCCTGATTGTAAACTTCACTAATTTCCACTTTTCAAATGGGAGACGGCTACCCGATCATGTGCGTACATGGATAGTGCATCCCTCACTAGTCAGTAGTCACTGCTCTGCAGTTGTTTTTCCAGTAAGAATTTACTGCCTCTTGGCTTCGTCTGTCAGTCAATGAGTCTGAATTGGTAACTTTTATCACAAGAAAGATGGTGGCAATTTCCATGTTCTCTCTGGATTTGCAAGCAATGATAATCCTTTCTATGCCAATGCATCTTACTATGAAGAACTGAGTGCTGTATGTCCTACAGTTTTTTATCGCAGTCTGCGTCTGCTACCAGCCACCAGGAAGTGAATTTATTGGCCTATTGTTACACATATTTTTTTTGAGTAGAATACACCAGCGGTCCTCAAACTTGTCCCGAGGTGTCATCTAGGTCCCTAAACTCTCAAAATGCATATTTGAGTCCCTAAACTTGCTAAACTGTGTCATCTAGGTCCAAAGTTCCAAAAATACCCCTAAGATGATGACATGGCTGCCAATTGAACATGAAATTTTATACTATTTCTCTAACTAAATCGGTTGTTTCCATCACAATAATTAAATAACTTTATTTGATTGTACCATATCGATAATTATAGATCAAGAGATGGACAAACATCAATAACATAGAGGT
>OAMR01000410.1:829088-843269 GCA_900205405.1 Echinochloa crus-galli | reverse complement strand
CTATCTCTGAATTTCTGTCCACTAAGCTGGATTTTTCTTCCTATCCCGTGTGAATTTGACAATACAAATATTTTCCTGATTGTAAACTTCACTAATTTCCACTTTTCAAATGGGAGACGGCTACCCGATCATGTGCGTACATGGATAGTGCATCCCTCACTAGTCAGTAGTCACTGCTCTGCAGTTGTTTTTCCAGTAAGAATTTACTGCCTCTTGGCTTCGTCTGTCAGTCAATGAGTCTGAATTGGTAACTTTTATCACAAGAAAGATGGTGGCAATTTCCATGTTCTCTCTGGATTTGCAAGCAATGATAATCCTTTCTATGCCAATGCATCTTACTATGAAGAACTGAGTGCTGTATGTCCTACAGTTTTTTATCGCAGTCTGCGTCTGCTACCAGCCACCAGGAAGTGAATTTATTGGCCTATTGTTACACATATTTTTTTTGAGTAGATACACAGCGGTCCTCAAACTTGTCCCGAGGTGTCATCTAGGCCTAAACTCTCAAAATGCATATTTGAGTCCCTAAACTTGCTAAACTGTGTCATCTAGGTCCAAAGTTCCAAAAATACCCCTAAGATGATGACATGGCTGCCAATTGAACATGAAATTTTATACTATTTCTCTAACTAAATCGGTTGTTTCCATCACAATAATTAAATAACTTTATTTGATTGTACTATATAGATAATTATAGATCAAGAGATGGACAAACATCAATAACATATGGGTATTTTTGGATTTTGGGCTAAATGACACAGTTTATCAAGTTTAGAGACTCAGATATACATTTTGAGAGTTCGGGGACCTAGATGATACCTCGGGACAAGTTTGAGGACCGCTGGTGTATTTTACTCTATTTTTTTCTTTGGTGCTGAGTGCCCACAAACATCAGGTACGAAAACTTTTGGAATGATATAACTTTCAGCCTAAACATGTCAAATCAGAAAAATGAGTACTCTTCTTCATATTGTATCCTTTTTAAAGAAGTCAAAAAGTTGTTTCAATTGACCTTGACCCGTGATGGCAGAATTCATCCATCCTATGTTCAGAAATTACTTTTCAAAATTGCCAGCCCAACTCAGGCAAAGAAACACTTCCACTGAATGAACTTTTTTTTAAGTAAAACTTCCACTGAACTTTCAGAAGCCACATTCAAGTCTCCAGTCTTTACATTTGCACTACCTCGCTTTGTTAAATCAGAAAATATTTTTTCCATTTTTAAAATAGTAATCTGAAATTTTGGTTCTGTAATTCTATGAACACCGTGAAAATAGTTGCTAAAATCACTGGTCCATTTGCAGGTTCGGACGTTATTTTAGCTGCGTTTTCAATGCTCAGCTAGTCTGCTGTTACACTGAGATGTTAGTGTATTGCTCACGATTTTCGAATCGATGACCCATTTGATAAGAAATTCTTTTTCAAAAGATGTTTCAAAAGGAATTATCATTTCAACAGACATGTCTCCTAGGTGTTGATCACGTTGTCAGAGAACTAAGAAAAAGGCACTGAATTGTACTTCAGTCTCCTGCAAGACTAGGGTGGTGTTGAACTGTTCTTGCATGATTGCAATTATGGGTTCACCATATTGGGTTTACCATTTCACTAGACTAAAGTGTCAAATTGCATATTAGTACCTTTCAAGTTTCATGCAAGTGAAAACAGAACTATAACTCTGACAAGTGAAAAGTCGGTTTATTATTTTCTTCCAAGAAAAGAACAGCTCAAAGTTCAGTTAAAGATACAATGGTACTCCATTTTAACACTCATCCACCAGTAGAAGCGGCGTTGCACAGGTCTACTAGCCACTTAGCCAGTAACAGTAACAGAAGGAAGCCGGGGCAATGCTGCAATCAGTAAGCCGGTAGTTAGGAATCTTGAAGTAATAAGTTGTAGTCATAAACTATTTGCTACGCTTAGCCTATAATCAGTATATGCAAAACTAGTTGTATATATGAAACTTATGTTTTCACCATGATCAAGTATTCATTTAACATATAGTTTCATCTAATAATTTGATTATTTGACATATTAGATAGAATTTTGGAGTTTAAAATACCAAAGGAATTACCTCCATATGTATGTATGTACTTTGGTATCATTTTAAAATTTGTTTATCCGTAGCATCTTACTTAGTACATCAGTTGTGACGTAGCAATATCAAGAACGCATTCGATGCATTATAGAAGTCTTTTCACAATCAACATGCATTTGTGTAGTACATGTCCAGATGATATAAAATGCAGCAACAGAATATGCCTATGCAAAAGTTATGCATGCGCTGATATCCACTACGGAAACGGAATAATTTAAGATGAAAGATTCTGGCAATATAATGTTATTTAACCAAGAGACACCATCTGCACAAATTCTTGAAGGCGCTACTTACAATATCAAAACATATGTGGTTTAGATTCAAAAGTCTGCTAGCCAAAAGCGAGAGCTGATCAATCAAAGAGATGCCACTTTTATTTGGTAGTACAATCAACAGAAACCTGCTACACACTTTGATCCATCCATCAGTCGTCGCTACTAGTTTAAACTAAAACCATCACACATCTTTAACAAATCCTTTGGCAACTACCCAATGATGAAACCTAACAACCAATCATAATTAGAAGCAGATGACAAACGATCAGTAGAGACTTGTGTCCTCTCAAATATATTAGTTGATGCCTTATTCTCTCTGATGGATGAACCTGGAGAATGAATCCAAGTCTTCAAGCACTCATTCCAGAGGTTCATCCAGCCAGCTAGCTCAGTGTGCTATCCTTTGTCACTGCCAGAGCTGCTGCTGCTGCTGCTTAGTACACTATATATAGCTATATGAATTATGATCATATACTAGTAGACGAGATTAGGAAACATCGATCGTCAGGTCGGTCGATCTTAGAGTAGCTATAGCTATAGCTGTTCCTTCAACGACGCTTCTGATCATGGCTGAGCCTTCCAGCCTTCTTCTACCTAAAGTTGGCGCCAAATGGAGTCCAGAAGTCGACGGGCACCTCGCTGGCCACCGCGAACGTGCTGGATATCGGGACCAGGCACAGCCCCCTGCCCTTGAGTGATATCTCGCCATGACTGTCCTTGGACTTCTCGGGACTTGAGCTCTGAAACGAAACGCACGCACGCATGCAAAGCGATCAGCACACTTGAACAGATCATTCAGCAGGTACCATGATCCATCACAATGAAAAGGAGAGCAAGCATGCAGCATATATCATATATGCACAGTGGATGTATATGTGTGTACCTTCAAGTGGGGCACTTGATGATGGCCGTTCTTCAAGTATGGAGCACTAAGGACCTGCAGAAACAAGACGCAAACAGAACAATGTCAATATATGCAGCTCTGACGATCGATCAGTCCTGTGTGTTCTGATGATTCGTGTGGAGAAAACGTGCGAGTTGGTGCTTCAGATGCGCTATGATTAAAAGGTGGGGAATAATGGTACTCATGCGCACACTTACACCAACTTGGTCGTGGAGGAACTTGATGTACTCGATAGTCTCATGGAGCACCGATGCAGTATCCGTCTGTGCACGCGCATCGAGAAATAAGATTGAGTCCGTGTAAATTTGCGTTAGATCTCGAAAGGAACAGAAAAAGGAACAGCTCTTTTGCCGGGGAAGATGTTGAAACATAGTTCCAAGCACTATCTTGTTTGTAATATAGTCAGCATTAGTCATGAAAAGCCTCCCTCACCTTTCCAAAAGGAGCGACTAGTTGTTGGAGTGCAGTGACCCTGTCCCCTAGCTTCTCCTTCCTAACCTGAAATGTATTGCACACATGCACAGCTTTATTATCAAATAAAGGTCCATCTGGGCTTTTCAATCATGCCCTATACATTACAACATCAAATAATGCAGTGAAGTTTAAGAAAATCAGCTAGGTTGAGTTCACCGCCGTGGGTGAAATTAATAGAGCTAGCAGCTAGGTTTCTCGTCGTAATACCTTGAAGGTTGGCAATGGAGACGGCGTCTCGAGCCTTGGTTTCTTCAACGCTGGCTCGCCGTTCGCCTTCTTCTTGGTGATGATTGAGCTAGACTCCCCTACTCCTTCCAACGCAGTCTACACGTACATAATCAGAAAGGTTAATTGTTACAGTACGTCTTCTAGGTCTAGGCGTCTAGCTAGCTATCTAATGTTGCCGTTGTCTTGAAGTAAAAATTTGCATCTTTTAGATGATGTATGTACCGACCTTTAATGCAAGGGTTGCTGCTCGCGGCGCCGGCGATTGTTTGACAACAGAACGTACGCTAGCTTGGTCAGGCTGCGCCGCCGCCGCCGGCACGCCGAAGCCGGCAGCGGAAGAGTTCCAGAAGGGCGCGTCGTTGGTGAACTGGAGTGGCTCCCTGATAGCTCCGGGCACAAACCTCGCAGCTGCTGGTGATACCACCTGCTGGCCGTACTGATCATACTGCTGGAACCCTGGCAAAGCCGGCTTCGTCGCCGTCGGCTCCATGAGGCTTCTTAGCAGAGACGACGACTGCAAGCCATAGGGTGAGGTCGGCGACAGGAGCAGATCGGATCCGAAGCTGGACAGCAGCTGGTGCTGGTGGTCCTGGTCTTGGTGGTGACCTTGCAGAGCTAGGTTATTCGATGAAGGGTTCATCAAGCTTGATGCGGCCATGGCGCTCTGCTCAGTTCTTGAGCTCATGTTGTCATCTTGCAGGAACCCATGCAAAGTAGCGCCACTGCTCCTGTTGCATATATATAGATCGATCTCAGCGCCATGTGATAGCAATAGCATCTGTACATCATCATATGATGTGTAGCAAGAGGGTAGCCAATCGATCGAGTCTAGACGAGAATTAATCTGCAAACTTACATGTAGGGATGGGTCCAATCGGTGTAGCCAGCAAGAGGCTGCTGGGTCACGGCGGCGCCGACGATGCCGACCGGATCGGCGACGCCGGTCGGTTCTTGGAAGGTCACGGAGCTGTTGTTCCCCGGCGACTCCGACGAAGCCGTGGTGGCGGCGCTCTTGGCCTTGCCGGCCTCGACCGCCATGTCGTAGCTACCACCCAGGGCCGACGACCACGTGCCGAACCCGGCCAGCTCAGTCGAGCACGTCGCCGTGGGCGCCATCACCGCCGTGTTCCACCAGCCGCCGCCATGAGGGGCAGCGCCGGCGACGGCGCCGCTGTACACGACGGCCGGAGCGGCATGCAACATCTCAGCGGCGTGATCTCCCATGTCGTCGTCGGCTGATCGATCTGCCCCGTCTCTTGGATGGTATTGGTGCGCCGGTGCGAGAGGCGGCTATCCAGCTATAGAGTGTGTGTGTGTGTGTGGTGAGTGCTTGCTTAGCTTGTTGGGTTGGGCAAGCTGCAGGGAGGGAGGGGAAAGCAAGCTGAGCTGAGCTGAGCTGAGCAAGCTGATGAGTAGTGGAAAGGATGGGGATGTGTGGGTTATGTATATATAAACCGTTTGGAAAGGAGGAGGGGATTGGGGAGGAGAATTTCGGCTGGCTTTCTGACCGGAGCTGCTGCTGCTGAGCTTAACCGGCGGAGTCGTTAGGCGGTCTTCCGGCATTGCGTCAGGCAATTCTGGTGCAACTGATCATGATCACTCGGTAGTTCAACGACCCTAAGTGTAGTGTAGTAGTACTGCTACTGCGTGCTTCGAAAAATGCATATATGTTTTCTTATCGTTTGTTTAGCAGGTATGTAGTATCACTACGTTTGTACTTGTAGGCTGTAGCAGCTTCTTAGGTTAGGGTTCATCTAGGAAAAAGATAAACATCTTGTGGTCTTATGGTTTTGACTTCTCCGTGCATGTATGTTTTGGGCGCATTTCCACATAAGATAGTCCATTAGTACATAAATATAATTGTGCACTTTAGAATATGGCTACTTTGACCAATAGTATTTATAAAAATAAATCATTTCAAACAGAATTACATATTATGATAGTTGGTTTCAGGTGAATCTAGTAACACTATTTTTATTTTTGTCAGTGTTTATGATTTTTTTTTGTTATTGACTACCAAGTTTAAAAAAAATTAGACTTATGATAAACCTATGTAAAAGTCCTTATATTAGTGGGCGTATGGAGAAAAAATTGGTGAGTTGCAAAAGAAAAATGTTTTGTAGCCATATTGTCAGATTTTACCAAGTTTAATCACTTATTGCACTTTGCGCTAGGATTTAGACAAAGCCCACCACTTTAATTTGCACCTACTTCTAGCACTCAGATAGGATGAAATGGTTTTGGGACAATTGTCATCCACACATGTGGTTTAATATGATGGTTTTTGGACATTTGTCATCCACACATGTGGTTTAATATGACAAGTGAGCTTGATATTTCAGGGAATGTGATTGTTGCCATGAAAAATAAAAATGACGACGACGAAGGTCACAAATTCCATTGCAAAACATGTATATGATTATCTCACTTCATATCCTAATACTAGAAAGAAAGAGATGGTGGTGATGATAGATCACAATTTCATTGCAAAATGTGAAAGAAAGCTTGTGATGATATGATTATCTCACTTCACATTTTGCAACAAAATACATTTGATGTGTTATGGCTTCTCAGTATTTTTAATCATCTAAGATGCCTTCTTTGCCACCATTTTTTAGATACCTACTATGATCCAGAGCCCAACACTCCCCCACCATGTAGATACACTACTTGTGTCAACCCTTTGGCACACTCAAAGTGTCTATATGGCCTACATGTGAATCTAGCTAAGGATAAAATTAGTGTGGTCCAGAGTGAGAATTCGGAACTAAAACTTGGTGCAAATTAATGTGCAGAGTAATGGTTATACCTTGTGCGAAGTGAGAATTCTGAGACCAAAACTTGGTCCACATTTACACACAATGCTTAAGCCTTGTGCAAAGTGATAGTATGGTTTCAAAACATGATGTTTGGTGCGATTCACTCGATCTAAAAGAAAATATTTGCATGATGGCCAACCACTTAAAAAGTGTTATTAGATTTATCAAGATATACATTTTGAGTTCTCAGGAATAATTATATGTTGAGCAGATTTGTCTTAAGAAGCTATATAATTATATTTAAGTGAATGTTCTAAACTAATTTAAGTACAAAATGATAGCCAAAGCAACCTTTTTTTTTGAAAATTTAGCAGGAGCCGCCAAAGCAACATTTCACTATTGGAGTGTGATAAATTAGTACCATTTAGAAAACTCTACCTTAGTTCCGGCTTCCCAAACTTGTTTGGTACAACGAATTAGATACTAAAAGTTTCAACCTTTAGTATATGCTAGCGGGGCCACCATGTCCAAAACATTATGGAAAATATATTTCAAATTACGGGGAGGACCAACCGGCACTAAAGGGGCCGCCACAAACAAAATATTCTCAAAAAAATATTCAAATTGCAGGGAGGCTTGTCACAAGTCACACGGTTTTTCGTGCGCCGGTTGAGCCAATGATCTCGTCTTGCCTGTGACTTTCTTATCATCTCATCTACATAACTATTCTAACTTAAGTAAGGGATATTTTTGTTTTGAATTCACCCTTAGAGACCCTTTTAGTAATATAATACGACCCGATACTAAAAGGGTATCTCAGAGACACCCACGTTAGACCCGGTACTAATGTGGAGGACCAAAGCCCTTTTCTGTAGTAGGTGTTTTGAAGACCATGCTATTATCCAAAATGTTTAGTATTTGTGCTTGTAAGTTGTATTTCTTGTAGGCATATCACGATGTATATGGTGCAAATTCAGCTATAATGAGCAAATTGGTGATATGCCTAGACAGGGATCGGAGCACATGTTTTTTTTGTTGAAACGGTAGTGTCCTATTATTGTTTGCAGAACAAAGATGATAAGACAAAATATCCCATGTCATTGCTATACGGACATGTCACATCTAGCAATCCAAAATTGAAATTCTAATTATCCTTTTTTTGTCTATATTCCCTGGGCATGCTTCAGTCAGCGCACTTTAGTATAACCAGTACGTTTTTGGGATTATTCTCCATTGATACTGGAGTAGTAGGTATATAGAAATAGTTCCTGAATAATTGAATTATGATCCCGACCATGTTTTTCACACATGAGTCAGGACACAGATGTTGTCGAATCAGTGTGAATGCAGTTACTTTTCTTTTATCTTTGACAAATAAAACAAGCAAATAAAAGTACTAGAGAATAAATTCTAGGTAATCTCAAAGCAGCAGGCATTGACTTCGGAAAAGGGAGTCTAGCTTGGTGATAGCAACGTGAGCAAATAAATTACACCAATTAGAGGGAATGTTTTTGATGATTTCACCTAACCAAAAAGGGTTACTGGACAGTAGCAGTGTAGTACTGAGACCTAATTCCTGTACCCAGAAGTCTTGTTTGTGTGTGCAATATTCTCCTCCAGTCGATTTTTATATAATTCTAGGGGATTACTTTCTCAGCGATAACTGTTTTTAATCCTTGCCGCCATCACTTTTACTGCTACTCATTTCCGACCACTAGAAGATAAACGTGACATCGCTATCGTGACGCGAAATTACGCGCCTGCCCCCTAGAGTCCACCGCATTTTATAGCACGCCTGTCATTGTAGCATGATGCGTTGGTTGTAGCTGAATCATTCTGTATTTGAGTGATGATGTGTTGTTGTTTATTGTTTGATTTATTTGAAGACTAAATGAGCTAGGGAGCATGCATGCGTACACATGTACGGGGAGAAAATATTAACTCAAAAAGTCTGAGGCTTTCGGCGTTAACTTATCCATCTGATTATTGGCAAACTAATTTATCCAAACGTACATACAGATGCGCAAAAGAGAAATGGACGAAATATGTACAGTATGGCAAAAATACTTTTTGCAGAACTTGAAAAAAATATATTGTTACAGATCGATGGACAGATATTGGTATATCGTTTGGTAAAGTTGATGTGATGGAAGAACGTACCGCTTGGGGGGTCTGGTCTGAAATCGCGCGTTAGGCACCCCATGATTTGGCACGGCTGTTACGATCCGATCTGCCCTTTTCTTTTTGGAATTTTCTCCGTCGACCTATATTCCTTCCAGAGTCCCAGACCAGCAGCCACTGTGTAGTACGGAGTATACCTGTACGTATTCGGTATTCCTCTCGTTTTCTTTCACCATCTCGAATACGTCCATGCAGCAGCAAGATATGCTAGTAGTCTGTCTAGCAATCCGCACAACATCCATGGTGCACGCACAGAAGAATATAATTCAATTCGTTCATCTTTTCTCGTGTCTTGATGAACGAGGATGATTTGACGCAGCTAGTGTTTTCATACAGAAATTTTCAGTACACAAATACAGGCGTAGTAGTAGTATACGCGAGTGGATAGCGTACGGTCGTAGTACTAGCAGCAACAGGACACGCGAGTAGCAGTTGCTGACATCTTTCGGCGTACATTCCATTGGCTTGTCCTGTCCGGCAAAGTCGATCTGCTGTGGCCGTGAGACGGCGGCCGGCCTACGGCTAGCAGGGCGACCCGTGCGGCTGCCGCGGCGGCGGTCGTCGCTCCGTGGTAGCTCGTCGTCGAGGTAGGGAAGAAGACCCGCTAGCTGACGTCATGCTTATATATGACCCTGCCTGAGCTCGAGCGAGCAGAGCACGGCGGCGAGAGAGCAAGAAGCATGGCCGGCTAGTAGAGCTAGCTATCCCGTGTGCGTCAAAAGCGCGGGGCCCGGAAAAAGCCAGCCGCCCACCCAACCCAAACCCAGTCGAGTCACCCAGAGCTAGCGAGCTGAGGGCGAGGCCATCCACACCACACACCGCATCGATCACCACTACTCGATCTCTTGTCCACTCCAGTAGTCGGAGGCCGAGTCAAAAGCCGGGACAGGGACAGGCGGACAGCGTCGATCGTCCCCCGGCCCTGCACACCACAGCACGCCCTCTCTCTCGCTTCATTCCGTGTCCTAATAATTCATTAACGTCGCTGCCACGTCTCGACAAAGCTTTGACCATACGGAGGAGAGGATCGGAGCGAGGAGAGAATCATTGGGACGGGGGAGGTCAAAGTTTTACTCATTTGCTGGCAGCACGCAGCCGGAATAATACATGCCGGCCGGCGGGCCGGAATTAATCGATCGGAAACGGATGCGTATAGTACGCGTGAGCTTGCAGACTTGCAGTATAACAATTGCTCGCACAGAACCTGGCTGGGGATCCCGACCTTTCGCCACGGGATTGGCTAATAGCTAGCACACCGCGCGATCGATCGGGGTAGTAATTATCAGGCTGATCGGATTGTGTTAGTCGCGTGCAATCAATCGAGAGAGCAGAGAAAAGAAAAAGGTTATCTTTGGCACTAATCCTTCTTCTCCGCGTCGTTGTTGGTGGAGTCCTCCCCGTGGACGTACGGCAACCTGTCCGTCCACGCCCCGCCGTGCCGGAGAATAATCCCGGCCCGGCCCGGGTCCGGTTGGTGTGGTGGTGCGCGCGCGCGCGGAACGAACGAACGACACGGCGGCGCGACGCAGGCGTGCGCGTGCATCCATATGCACACGGCGGCCGGGCGATCGAGTGCGCGCAGCACTTGAGACGTGCGTGCGCGAGAGTGAGAGTTCCCGTACGTGCTGTCTGTAACACGTGCAACCACACGCGCCGACGAGGTCGGTCGTCGACGCTGACCCAACAATAACCCGATCGGGTTAGGAACGGACGAGACGAAGGACACCTATGCCGCGTCGCGCCAGGGGAAAAAGCACGGGAGGAGGACACGGGCGTGTTTGACGTGCTCGCCGGCCGGAATCATGCTACACGACGACGCGTCCGATCCGATCGCGATGCGCGGCCCGGCCCGGCGGGGGTGCGACTTGCTTTTAACTTCTTTCGCGCCCGCGGGGGGTTAGGCTCCGCCGCGTTGACGTACACTACGACTTTGATTGGGGCCAAGAATCATCCCTTTTTTTAGCAGTCTCCTTGCTGTTCCGGGGTCGCAATGAGTCAAAGCGTGCTCTGACTTTTGCCAATCAGAGCTAGCTTCTCCGGCCTCCTCCCCGACAGGTGCCCGGCTAGCTCGGCCTGCCGTGGACCCTAGCGGTGGTTGCGTCCGTCTCGTGTTGTCAGCGCATACCTACAAAAATAAACAAATAATAAGTGTACGAATCATGACAGTGCAACGAGCGAGTGTGAGTGTGTGCGCCCGCCTAACACATGTAGCTAGGGTTAGGAGGACTCTGGAGTGATCCGGGAGATCTATCGATCCAACCAACCCAAAGGTCAACCCACATCAACCGCGCGCGCACAAAGAGTTTGATGAGCACCGTCGTCTACATACTCACATGCACGTGTCGTACGTCTCTCCTTGCTTACAATACTGAACACTAACACTTGGAACACGCTACTTGCTCACATGAGACGCCCACTTTTAGACATAGTATAGTCCGAGAATATGCTCTGATGGGACTACTATACAGCGGCTTCCTACTGCATGCATGCTAGATAGTCAACCCAGGATCATCCAGCCTGCGAGATACACCGCACGTACGCTACAATACATGCCACCAAAGGACATGGACATGCATGCGTGCCAGCCGTGGCACAAGATACTGCAAGTGTAACGGAAAATCCAGCAAGAGTGATCCGGCCGGCCTCTGAATAAGGTTTAATTATTATACTTTGCCAGTGTGAACCCTCTGAAAACGTACTCGCCCGATCGACATGGCAGTAGTCAGAGCACATGCATGCCAACAGTTCAGGTGGGCTCTGACGCCAGCCCAGAGGCCCACATATTCTCCGGCTCGGTGCCTGACTGACCACCGGGGGCCGCCGGCGGATCGTGATTGTGTTAGGTAGGATGGGCCGGGTCGGGATGGGCCTGTCGCGCAGGCCAGTGTCCATCGCATTCACAGCCTGGGTGCACGGGTCAAACCCTTTTTGACCCCCTGCCTTTTTAGTACCATTTGTTTTCCTTTTTTTTGCTTTTTGGCTTCCTTGGATTTGGATGGATATACTTTGTCTCGAATTTCCTGCTGCCGAGTCACCCTGTAGGTAGATTACATCACCACACCAGTTCCTGTGTGCTTGCTCCAGCTCTCTCCCCCGCTGACGCACGCGTTACGTCAGCCGCATCATTTTTTTCTGAAAGGAACGGCAAGAGATTTACCGTAATTTTTATTAGAAGGAGAGAAAAAACGAACACATAGACAAAACCGAAACAAAAGAAAGAAAGGTCGGGCTACAACAGACCAGCCGCATCATTCTAACGTATTGAAGGTCATCGAAGGATTCAGCTATTTATTCTCCTTCTGGATCGTCGTCTGCTGCTTAAAATAATTTTAGCAGAAATAAAAATCTACCTATGCTTCAGTCATATACAAAACTCGATCTGAAGCTTCCCCTGTGCATCATCATATCGGTTGTTGTCATAGGTTGCGCCGTTCAGGCAGGCAAAAATTGCCCTCGACACCGGCCGCCGGCCGCTATGATGGTTATGGATATGGACACAACTCCGGCGAGCCGGCCGGTCACCGGCGTGATGCCCGCCGCATGATGTCAATCTAACGTCCCTACAACAAGATGCGTATTGTATTGCTCGCTCCAAATATATTGGTGCTTACCTCATCATTAGGCACTAGGCGCAGCAGCAGCATATGAACAGAAGGCACACTCGAGACTAATTTTCTCGACTGCTGTCCAGCTGCCGCCTTCTTTTCATCGTGCAATCGCGAGTTCATTCTCATTCATACACAATTAGTAGGTCTAGCTAGCTAGCTGGGTGGTTTTCGTGCATTTCATTCATGTGTATAGGGCAGTTGTTGGAGCCAGATTTCGCCACGAATAATCATCCATGAAATGATGCCAGGTGAGATCGATCGATCATGTTCGAGTCGGGTCCGTGCGAGCCATGCAGTTGTGCTGGTTGACTCCACGAGATTCAGGTTCAGGTACACACATTGACAAAGAATAATAACAGCAACACATCAGTCTGCATCCGTCCGTGCAGCTACCTCCAAGATTGGCGCGCGCAATTTTCAGAGATGGTGAAAGAAAGCAAAGTCAGAAGAGAGAAGGTGTATGTACGTGGTCCGATCCTAGGCCGGCGCCAATTGCTCCTGGACCTGAACCGTGTTGCCGCCATTTCCCAGCGACAAGGAACTCGATCGGTGCCTGATGGAGGTGCACATGCATCTACATCTACCAACCAGGCGGGCCAGGCCATCCCTGCATGTCAAGTCATCCAAGTCTTTCAGGGTCTGAAGTCTGATCAACTATACATGAACCTGACGCTCTTAAATGGCAATCATTCACCTCAAATAGTCAAAGGGCTGCTCGATCATCAGACCCTATCACACACACAGGTCGTATTTCAGAGGTAGTGACCGTGTTTGCAACCTGCAAAAGGAGGATCTGAACTTGAGCCATATGCATGGGGCCGGTGTCAGAGGAATCCTCCGGCAGGAGACACGGCGAGTTGGCCCGGGGCTGGGAGCCATCGATCTATCCCCGCCATGTGCACGGCGGCTTTTGGGATTAGTAGACACTGATCACAAAAAAGAGGACCCGATCGATCGATGGGGGGCGGGGGCCTGTACGTACGCGCGCGATGGGCTACCCTACCACCGAAAGGCTTTCAACTTTGAAGCGAGACATATGGCTCCATCAGCTCCATGAGCCCCTGTCCACGCTGCAACATTACACCACCGCCACACCGCCCATGCACACTCATTTCAGCGCAAAAGCTAAGGGCCTTCTTCAATCTTCAGGCTTTCAGGAAACTGCGGCTAACTGCATGGGTTGGTAAGCAGTGTGGCAATGTTCAATTAGGTGTCCCAGCTTCCAAGCCACCAAGTCTCTAGTTTGTGTGGCATGACAAGATATACACAACAATAAAGTGAGAAATAACATCACATCAAACCACATGCATCACATAATATGGAATAACATTATGCAACATCACACTAGCATAATCCATAAATAAGTCTTACAAATAAAAGTTCTCACTTGGCACACACCAAACATAACACAATAGTTCTTACAAGTCCACAAGCTAAACATGAATAAAAGATAGATAGACGGTGGCAGTGAGGAGTCTCCAATGGCAGTGAGGAGTCTCCAATGGCCAAATTCACTCCCCCTTTGTCATCAAAGACCAAAAAGAGAGCTAGTCGGTCGCTTCGTCATCATCGTCATCGGCACCACCGTCGTCGTCATCATCATCGTCATCGTCGTCATCATCTCCATTGCCCTTGCCATCATCATCATCATCATCAT
>OAMR01000410.1:804814-823046 GCA_900205405.1 Echinochloa crus-galli | reverse complement strand
AAACATGCACTTATAATCTATTAAGACTTTTAGAGGAGACTTATTTCATAATTTGGTCAAAAACATAGCAACAATTAATGAAGTGATCAAGAACATCTCACACATGGCCGGATCATCCGACCCAGAAAAACTCGGGACAGAGCCGGCCGGAACTTCTGGTCGGATCTTCTGGTCTAGGGTCGGAACATCGTCTGCAGCAGCCTCCAGATCATCCTTATGTACTCGGAACATCCGGATTTAGAAATCCGGAACTTCCGGGTATATTGACTTTTTCGCACAGTGTGATCTTCTAGAGAATTCTTGATTTTTCTTGACCTTTTGTTGCATGCTGGTGCTCCTGAATTTTCCAATAAAACACTAGCTCCACCAAAGAGCTTGTTAAGAGCATCATGTGTTATATTTGTATAATCTTCCTACATTTACATACTCAAGCTAGATGGCTCATATATATGAAATCATGATAAACTTAAGCATAAAGATCCAAATACTGATGAAGAGGTACTTGTACTAGGCTCAAAAGATTCGGCTCGTCGTGTACATCAAAACTATACGATTAGTTTTTTTTATTTATCCACGTTTAGTGTTCCATGCCTGTCTCTTATACACATCTGTATAGAGCCATGATGTCCCATACCACCTTGTCTCTAGCTCATTTGCTCTTAGCTTGCATATCAATTACAACATCATTTTTATCTTCTCACAATAGATAGACCTTTTATTCACAAGTGAACTCCATCTAGTGCTATGTCCTTGATAACAAGCTTCATTATGGTTTGAGAACAATTTGTCATCATTAAGCTCGTATCTCAAACCAAATACATTCATTGCTTGCCAATAGTCACTTTGATCATAGCCTAGTCATATATCTTGTTGTATGAGCCTCTTCTCTTCATTTCATAGAACATTTCTTTACAAATAACTTATTGATATTATACTCAATCCCTGCTCATAAACTCAACAAGATCGTTAGTTCTTTAATCACGGTGTCATACAAATCACCAAAACCAACTAGGGGCCAAGATGCACTTTCACATGCACTTTGTGTAGATTTGTAGAATTCAGGACAACAATACAGGTGCCAGCAGGTCTGAAGCAAACATGTAGTAGTAAGAGCAACTCCAAGAGACTAGGTATCCTTTTAGCTAAATTTGAAGATTTTACCCTTTTGTAAAAAATACAAACCACTTAATTCTATTGGGTAATCCAACAGCCTAGCTAAAAATTCTTCCTCCACATCACCCTGACACGCAGGTCCTACCTATCATCCCCTTCCCTTCCCCGTCTCTCTCCCGCAACCTCTCCTCTCTGCTCTGCTCCCCCGACAAACTATCCCTCCCCAGTCGGCCCCTCCATCCATTCCTCCCCGGTGGTGCCTACCTCCCGACTGCGACTCCCGGAGCTGACCCGCCGCTCTCCGGCACGAGGTGGAGGGGGCCGTGCCAAAGAGGCGCGAGCTCGCACTGCGGGTGGGAGATGACGCGGGTAAGGAGGTCCGGCGGACCCCCGGGAGCGCGAGGAAGCAGTGGTGGATGGGAAGCTGGCCCTCGCCGACGATGCGGAGGTTGTGGCGGCAGCATCCATGCACGCCGCCGAGCTCTACGGCCTCCAGGTCCTCGCCGAGATCGAGAGCCGCTCGGACCGCCGCCGTCCCATCCGCCTCGTGCCGGCACGTGTGGACAGGGAGCTGGACCCCTGGGAGCGCGAGGAAGTAGTGGTGGACGAGGAGGTGGACCTCGCCGACGATGTGGAGGCAGCGGCGGAGGCGAGCTCGTAGTTGTGGTGGATGCTGCTGCCGAGGGAGTTCTCGACAGGGAGGACCGCGCGGTCGGCAATCCAGTTCTCGATGTGGAGGCCTTGGCGGAGCTGGGAGCTATGCATCGGCGCCGGTGAGAGGTCGCTGATGCTGAGCGGGCGGGGGAGGTTGGAGACGTTGACTAGATCTAGCTCCGTGGTCGCCGGCGGCGAGGACGGCTCCAGCGCCGGCAGGGGCTTCTGGGCGTTCACCGGCGGCACGGGAGGGTTGAGGGGCGAGCGCACCGGCGGCGGGGACGATTCGGGGAGGAGGGCAGAGGGGGGAGGCGCTACGCGCGGGAGCCTCGGGCAGGACGATGCGGGGATGGGATGGCGAGCGGAGCGGAGTCGCGAAACATGACGAGCGGAGGGAGCTGGATAGCGAGGGGTAGCTTGTTTTACAGAGTCTCTTGGAGATGCTCTAAGCTCTGCATAAGCAATCGGCACGCATGAGTACGATAGGAAAAAAAATTAATGAGCCTGTCAGACAACCTGAGAGCCAAGCCTGACAAGGAACGATCCTCTACAGCCGTAGATGGAGCACCAAGCCCAATCTGTGCCGTTAATCACGCTCTGGCCCACAGGTCATGCGTCATCAACCAGGCTTAAGTGCTTGCCTCCTTATTAGTCAAGGATGCAGCGGTACGAACCTATAGAACAGATCCTGTTCAAGTAAGGTCGTGCCACCAAGCTGCAGAGACGAGCTTATAAGTTAGCTTCAGCACGCGTAGGCAGCCGAGGTGGTACTAATCGCTGCCACTAGCAAGCATATTGAGCAGTTAAGCACTAC
Source organism: Echinochloa crus-galli (assembly GCA_900205405.1). Classification (NCBI taxonomy): domain Eukaryota; kingdom Viridiplantae; phylum Streptophyta; class Magnoliopsida; order Poales; family Poaceae; genus Echinochloa; species Echinochloa crus-galli. The sequence continues at coordinate 820,465 of OAMR01000410.1, read as the reverse complement.
TCGTCGGCCCGTTTTGTTGTAATGCTATGCCATGTGGGCTTCATGGGCCGTTGTACACGACAAAATTCAGCTCAATGCTGCATTACCTGATTCTTTCACTCACCTCCTGCTGCTGTCAAGTGCTGATCAGCTGGTGTGTGTCTCATGTAAAATCGATACGCCGTCGGCATGGAGAGGTCGCCCGTTGGTACTTGCTTCACCCTTCATTTAGAGAAACATTGTCAGGTGAATATCAGAATATATATCTGCAAATGCTGCTTCAGCCGCCTCTCCGGTCGCGGGAACGAAGTCCGAGCCGGCGCCCATGGAGCTAGCAGCATCCCGACGTCCGAACACTCGCCAAGGTCTGAAGGAGTTCGCGCAAGAGCGGAGATGCAGCCGCGGTGGAGGTGAGATCACCATTTGCTTGGGTGGTTCTTTTGGACGAGATGGCCTCAGCAATTCTCGTCAGCTCCCAGTCATATTGGCAAAGGAATTTGAAGGGCTCGATCATGGAGAGATTATGACCGATTTCCAATGAGCTACCATGCCTTTTTCCACGACTGCCTAGTACAGCATATCTGCAGATAATTATTATGCAGTGGATAAAAGAACACAGCTCGATCATATATAGACACCGATATGGCAGATTCAAACCTTCTGTCGATACTGAACAATGAACTGAGTGTATGTGTATACACTCCAAAGTGCTGCTTCGTCTTCGAGAAGAGTTTGTCATCTCTTGCAATAGAAGGGGCTCGCGCTACCTCAATGCACCGGCCTTTGTTGATGATGCTTGTCCTGTTCGTTTGGATTGTTTCCAGCGAGCCAACAGTGTTTTTCTCTCAGCGAAAACCAGCGCCAGCCACCAGCCACCAACCAGCCAGCAGTGTTTTTCTCTCAGCAAAAACCAGCGCCAGCCCCCAGCCACCAGCCAAACGAACAGGGCCATTGGATCGACATCGCATGGATCAGATTGTGGTTTCCAAAGTTTGCACGGGGGGTTGGTTTTCACCTGATACGTTGCCAAACAAGTCTGCCTGCGACACAGTAGTCGTGCTATTGTGTGCTCCTTTTGTGTCGACTCTCGAGCATATGAAACAAATTGCATATGAATAGTAAACTGTTTGATCGACAGAAACTAATTGCATACAAATTAAGAATCATAGAGTTCAACCTAGCCCATTCAAGAAGCAATATGCAGCCTCATCCAGAGCAACCATATGCAGCTAACCAAGGTGTGTGCAAGAGGATCATAGACTGCTGTGTCATCCAAAGCAAGTCTGCGTAGAGTGAACCGAAACAATCGGATCAGATGGACGGGATGAGAAACGTCGAAGGGTATTATAGAACCAAACGGAAGTAAAATTGGAGTTGGTAAGCCGCGGGTGCGCTCATCCTCGGCACCTATCGGCGCGCCTGTTGTCATGACCCAAGAGAGGTCCAAGATGGTGAAGCCTAGATGTTGAGTCACCCCAAGGCCCAAGCAACTCTATACAAGGCAGGCAGCTAACGAGAGGAGGGTATCGAAGAAATAGAATTAAAAAACAGAGAAGAGGGAGCCGGTGGCTGTCTTCTTTCTCCGAGATCCTATTCCCCTCTCAATCTCCTGTGATCTACTCACGCTCCCGGAGTTAATCTCGTTGGTGCAGCCATGGGTGTTACACCTGTCAACGGTGGAGATCCGTGTTAGCAATAAGCTTGACATGTATGTATGTGTGTGTTGCGTGCATGTGTAGCGTGTGTCGTGTTCGTGTGTGTGGTCGCCGGCAGGGAGGCTGCGGTGAGGACGAACGCGGGCACGATGCAGTCGGGTACAGGGCAGGCGCTTGCGAGGGACGGGCTCCAGTGTTGCTGCACCTTGTGACCGAGTTGTAGGCGTACTGGTGTGAGTGGTGTGCGTGGCGCAGATCTTGCGGGTTGAGGCCACCATCTCTGGAGTGAGCGAACGGCTCCTGGGGCACGGACGAGCGCGTCCTGCGGATCGTGTGCGAGGGCTGCGGTGGAGGAGAGCTCCCCGGCCTTTAAGTAGCCTCTGTGCTCCCCATGTAATGGCTACCGAGTCCAATGTAATCAATAGAGAGGCCAAGATACAGGCCGGTGGTGGCCGGCCGCGGCGTTCGTCGCCAAAACACTGTTCATCTACGTCCTCGGGTTCCCGGTGTGTGAGCAGGCTAGAGCGAGTGAGGGGAGGGGAGAGCAGCGGGAACGTGCGTTCCTGGGCGTGTTCCAACATGTGGCATCAGAGCTGGGGGTGCCGATGGTGGACGGCACGAGGCGGCGTTCATGGCGGCGACGGGTACAAGCTAGAGTTCGCCGGCGACTGTGATGGAATGAAGCTCCGGGCCATGTGTCGGCCTGTGGAGGTGCACGGTGCTGTAGATGTCTTTGGAGGCAGCCGATGGAGCCACGGGCTTCAGCACGCAGCAAGGCGCGGGCGCGACGCAGCGCCCGGCGTGAACGGTGACGCGAAGCGGTTGGGAAGGCCCCGGCGAGGAGCGCGCTGGCGATGAGGCGAGGCAAAGTCGCCGGGCCATGTGTTTGCCTGTGCGTAGTCGCGCATGGTGCTCGGCAGCGCGTCGATCCTTCCAGGGTGTGAAGTGTTTGACGGCGTATATCGCCGGTGTCGATGGAGCTCGGCGTGTGTCGCTGAGGAAGAGAAGGAGATCTGCGCGTGAGGCCGCGTCGTTCGGGCGAGCAAGGGGCTCCTGGCGACGCTGAGCAGGTGCTGCGGAGGACGGCGTGTGTCGCTGGAGAGGAAGAAGGTTGCGGTGGCACAAGATCGACCATGTCAAGCTTAGGGGGTGATTGTTAGCAATAAGCTTGACATGTATGTGTGTGCTGCGTGCATGTGTAGTGTGTGTCGTGTTCGTGTGTGTGGTCGCCGGCAGGGAGGCTGCGGCGAGGACGAACGCGGGCACGATGCAGTCGGGTCTAGGGCAGGCGCGTGTGAGGGACGGGCTCCAGCGTTGCTGCACCTTGTGATAGAGTCGTAGGCATACTGGTGTGAATGGTGTGCGTGGCGCAGATCTTGCGGGTTGAGGCCACCATCTCTGGAGTGAGCGAACAGCTCCTGGGGCACGGACGAGCGCGTCCTGCGGATCGTGTGCGAGGGCTGCGGTGGAGGAGAGCTCCCCGGCCTTTAAGTAGCCACTGTGCTCCGCATGTAATGGCTGCCGAGTCCAATGTAATCAATAGAGAGGCCAAGATACAGGCCGGTGGTGGCCGGCCACGGCGTTCTTCGCCATAACACTGTTCATCTTCCTCCTCAGGTTCCCAGTGTGTGAGCAGGCTAGAGCGAGTGAGGGGAGGGGAGAGCAGCGGGAACGTGCGTTCCTAGGCGTGTTCCAACAATCCGCCTCGCCACCCTACCAGGCTTCAAGCTCCGTTGCCGTCGCAGACCTCAGACGTCCCGTGGCGCGCGTTAAGCGGGTAGGGCTCCCATTAGCGATGCCGCCAGCACGGAGCTCCCGGCCGGGTGCCGTAACGTGTAGCTCCAGTCGCCGGGGATGCAGAACAGGAACCGACGACGCTCGCCGGCGCCTCCATGAGCTCCGCGCGTAAGGAAGGCCATGACTTTGGGGTGGTCGGTATTCCATCTGCCGTCCGGGGTGGACAGTAAATGAAATACCGACCACCCCCTGGGCCTCTCCTAGCCGTTGGATCGGCCTCGTGCGGTCACGATCGTCCTGATCAGATGCAGGCGGTGACTAAGTCTCCGCTGTCCTCGGGCGCTGGGCCGACTTGACCCGGCATCCAGTGAGCCTACGGCGGCCGGCGGCAAGGTCCTTGGGGACGATTTGGGGCCGGCGGCATGCCGCGTACGCCTCATGCCCTCCGTGCACGCCTGGAACATGAGCTGCTGCGGTTCAGTCTCCCCTCCGGCAGCGGGAACGCCGTCCGAGACAGTCTGCCGCCCCCAATGGGCAGCACGGGCCGACGTGAGCAAGCTCGCCGAGCGCTCGTCAAGTCCGCAGCCGGAGGTGCCGACGTTGTAGCAGCCGCGGTGGAGATCACCCTTGGCAGCCTTGGGTGGTTCTCTTGGACGAGATGACCTTGGTAATTCATTCCCGTCAGCTTCTAGTCATATAGCCAAAGGAATTTGAAGGACTCGATCATGGAGAGATGATGACTGATTTCCTATGAGCTTCCGTACCTTTTCCATGACTGGCTAGTTCAACTTCAACAGCATATCTGCAACTCCAGGTCTCCGTTTTAAGCGTTGTGCTTGAATTCAATCATCATAAGTTTGCTACCCCCTTCTGCAGAGAATTATGCAGTAGATAAAAAAAAAGAGCACGGCTTGATCATACACACCGCTATTGCAGAAACCTTCCATCGATACTGAGCAATGAGTATACACTCCGAAGTGCTGCTTCATCTTAGAGAAGAGTTTGGGATGCTACATGAATGCACCGGCCTTTGCTGATGATGCTCCCCCTTTGTCATCGGCAGGATCTTCAGATTTGCTGTATATGACTGAATATCCTTCTACAAAATGTACTTGGAAGGTTCATATGGTACACCGAATGTTGGCAGTTGTCATGTTATACAAGCAAGAGAAGCAGTCGTGTTATTGTGTAACTCTAAAAGGGAATTGAGGATTTTGTTTGTCGAGCATCTGAAACTAATTGCATACGAATAGTACACTGATTGATCAATTGAGACGGGCTGATCTCAGACTCACCTTCAACTCGACTAGTAGAACATTTTTACACTTTGCCTTCCTCTGGCTAGAAGAATAAAATGTATCCTAATTGAACTAGGACTTAATTAGATATGTGTGCTACACGCATTTCTTCTAATTAGTACTGAATATATCAAGGGATGACATCTATAAAACTAAGAATGAGAAAGGCCATGCTAACCCAATTCAGGCAATCAATCAGTATACAGTCTCACACGGAGCAACTGTATGCTGGCATGCAGCCAACTGTGTGCAAGAGGATCAAAGACTCCCCCATCCTCACCAATAGTAGTGTCATCCAGAGCAAGTATATAGAGAGTACACGAGACAATCAGATAAGATGGATGAGAGGAGAAGAAACGTCGCAGGGTATGATAGAACTGAAAGAAAGTAAAATCACAGATGGTATGTACCAAACACGCAACAACATGAACTGAATCACAAGTTGTTCAGGTGAATATTGTAGCGTCTTAATGCATATATTTGCTGTCCGATGGGTTGCTTCTAGTACACTATTTTTCTACGCAGTTAGCAGTTAGGGGCTATAGTATTCAGCTCAGGGCGGAGGAGGCATTGGATGGCGTAACAGTTCGGATGTTGGTTGGCAGTATCTGCACCAAGTCCTCGTGCTGTTGCCTTGGAAGAAGCATCAATGGTGGTTGGTGTCCAGCGTTTTCAGTTCTTTGTAAGGTCTGACAAACGTGTTATAGCGATCTTGGTGGTCGCATAGGACTACTAGAGCCCCTTGATGGGATGTAGTTTTTACGTTTTTTGTTTAGCCGTAGCTGTTTTGGTCAAGGCCGAGTAATATATTATCCATTATCTAAAAAGCAGGGTCAAGCAACAACATTCTTCAGTTACCTGAATGGCCATGGTCAACCTTCAGTTTCGTCAGTCATAGGCGAAACAGAGAAAGTAGGCAAAGGCGTAATGCTTCCTAAATACATCCAATGGTCTCTATCAAAAGAGTGATCGGATTAGCACCTAAATATCGTTTGTCAGACAGTAAATAGTACGTGATTCAGTTTGTTGCTGCTTAATCTATGTAAGATCTAGGGATGAGTAGATCTCTTAAACACTAGGTATTTGTAGTAGTTGTAGAATGGCCTCCACGTTGGTGTCTTCTGTATCGGAGTATTCTTCTGAATTTTATTTACCCCGATTCAGTTAATTGCCTCCTCGTTGGTGCCTTCTGATCAGTGCATTCTTCTTAACTTTACCCCCATTCAGTTAATTGCAGCTGTTATACTATCCATTCTTGGTTGAGTTGGTGCATCTCCGTTCTGAAATCACAATAGTTTCGTTCTGGATCCCGTTATTTGCTGACAAGCAGTACATGAATCAGTGTCAGAAGCAGAAGACGACACTCGCTGCCACCGATCATCCTGGGAGCCAGAGCCGGCATTAGCACAGGGGCTGGGGCTAGGCATCATCTCCGCCACCGCGCCCCGCGCTCCCGTCGGTGGTGAAGTGGCGCCTCGCTCTACCCGTACTTGCAAGCTCAAGCATCCCGCGCTACGCACACGCGTGCGGCGGTGGCGCCTACCGTACCGGCGACTCCGGGAACATATATGTAAGTCCGGTCGCCGGGGACGCAGAACGGGAACCGGTGGCGCTCCAGGGCTCCGTTGGATCGGCCTCGGGCGCCCGAGATGGACCTGAATAATTGCATCCCGGCCCTCGCGCGCACTGGGCCGTCATTCGCCCGGCATCCAGTAAACCCGATTCGGGCCCGGCGGCGTCCGCCTCAGCCGTCAGCCCTCCGTCCACGCCTCGAAGAGAACAGGAGCTGCTTCAGCCGCCCCTCCGGGCACCCACGGGCAGCACGCCGACGGTGTGTCCTGGCAGCGCAGCGCCATGGCGCCGCCCGGCGGCTGCAGAGCTTCGTTGCCGTTGCCGATCGATCGATGTCACCCGCTCCTCCTGCGCGTGTTCGCCGCGCTGCGGCCGTGCGCAAGTTAATTGCCGGCGCTGTTCGTCTCCATGATGATCACGAGCCCATTTACTGCCCGCGCGCGCGAGCTGCGACGTAGAGCATGCACCGAGCTACCCCTTGCGCGTTCGGCGCCGGAGCTGGCAGTCGAGAACGAAGCGCGCGGTGGCGACGGCGTCGAGCCAGAAGCGACGAACCAGCCCTCAGCCCTGGCCCTGTGCCCTCTCCTGTCCGGTGAATCCCGAGTAGACGAGTGGCAGTGCAGAGCCGCACGTACAACATTACTACTCGTCTACTCCCTACGTGCTTGCTTATTGCAACGTAAACATAGTACTCCACTAGCTGCTTGCAACTCGGTAAGGTTGTTTGTTTGGAACAACACGCCGGGGCGTGTCACGGTGCATATTATTATCATCTGCATTTGCCTAGTTGCCTGCGAGTACTCACGCTTCCCGCCGCGATCAATCACTCTCTCAAAACAGCGGCCGCCGCATGTGCACACACGAGCACGGGTGGGATTTACGTACAATTCCCGTTTCTTATTGCTGTTATTGGCAGCAAAAGGCTGGTCTGGCCATGTTAGAGTTGTTCTTAATCTCTATCCACATCAAATGTTCAGCAGCCTACTCTTCCCTGATCAGGCCGTAGCTACTCGATCTTAGATTCATCTTTTCAACGCAAATTAATGATCATTTCCAAGCAGTAAGATGCAATCAGCCCCTTCCAACATAGCATGATTGTCAAGGAAGCTCAGAGGAGGTCAGAATCTTTAATTTCAGAAGATTTTTATCATGATGTATCAGACAAGTTTATCCGGACGTGAGGGGTACAAGGTATCTTTGTTGGTAAAAAAAGTTTTCAAAAGAACTCATTCCTTTTAGAATAGATTTGGTTCGAAGCCACCCATTTGGCTCCTGGCATCCGAAATGATGTGACATGTGCTAATGTTTATAGACAATTGATAAATTTACAGCCTTCAAAGAGAAAAATTCTGGTGGTCTTGGGTCTGGTGGTCGTGAACAGGCGGGTGCAGGGACGCGTCCGAGAAATTCTCCTCCATGGATCGGATCGGATCTTGTATCTTTTCCTCCGCGATTGAGCCCCTGCGGCGTTTAAGTAGGGCAGAGACCAGATGAGAATCGGCACCAAAGTAAATTAATCGAAGGGGGAAAAATGGGGAGATAGCATCAAGGCACCAAGGGGCTTTGATTTTGATCATTAGGCAGTGAGGAAACCAATCACGAGCGGTGGATCTGGGGCTTCTTTCATGGAGGAGAAAGGATGGGCTTCTTTCATGGAGGAGAAACGAAGACGACGATATCAGGAGGGAGAGAGGTTGTGTGTTTCCTCCCAGAGGAAGACGACGATTGCAGGAGGGAGAGAGGTGCTTTGTGGGCCTTAGGCCATGCCTGCACATTGTTGGCTTTTAGCTGGTAGTCATAGTACCGATTTTTTGTTGGCCCCGATTCATTCTAAAAATACTACACATGTTGAGATTTTAATTTTAAAATACTTTTTAGCTCAAATTTGGGCTCAATCTTGAGTTTTCTTGTTTTCTATTTTTTTTATCTTGCTTTATTTATTTTCAAATAATATATACTTAAATATGATTAAAATATTTAGGTTAATATGATTTGGCATTAAAGTTACCATTTATTAGGAGAAAATGATCATACCTGGACCCATTCATCAAACCAAACACGAATCTGTACCATCCTCCACCAATTTATACAAGCAACCAAACAAAACTACGTACCGTTCTATATGAGCAACCAAACACCATAGTTGTATCATCTCATACCGAATCATTCTATACAGGTGAACCATTCCATACATGTCCATTCATCTTTTCAACGCAAATTAATGATCATTTCCAAGCAGTAAGATGCAATCAGCCCCTTCCAACATAGCATGATTGTCAAGGAAGCTCAGAGGAGGTCAGAATCTTTAATTTCAGAAGATTTTTATCATGATGTATCAGACAAGTTTATCCGGACGTGAGGGGTACAAGGTATCTTTGTTGGTAAAAAAAGTTTTCAAAAGAACTCATTCCTTTTAGAATAGATTTGGTTCGAAGCCACCCATTTGGCTCCTGGCATCCGAAATGATGTGACATGTGCTAATGTTTATAGACAATTGATAAATTTACAGCCTTCAAAAAGAAAAAGGAAATCTAAGATAATGATATCTACAGTAGCAGTCTAACACTATAGCAGCATCAGCATGGTAGTGGCAAATGAGTACAGAGAAAAGACCATTCAAGCTTTATTGTGCTTGAAATAGTTGACCAGACAAAGCCATAATCCTCTATGTGAAGGCTTTTCCCTGACAAATAGTTGACCGGACAAGAGTTTGGATCTTTAGTCCGTTTTGGGACTAATTTTAGTCCGTTTTAGTTTTAGTCCGTGGAACCACACACCCTCTTAGTCAGTTGATCGCGGTGGTACTAGTAGGTATAATCGAAACAATAAATTCACAATGCATACTCCGTAGGTATAGTAGGACGTGCCATCAAGCATCCTGCTCCACGCAAGTGCGTGTCTTCACTCGCCAAGCCTCCCTGAACGCTACGGTGTGGCAGAAGGCTCGTGCATTGATTTGATTGTACTGCCTAGAGCTTGCTATGCGCCCCTTATCAGGTTCACTATAAAGGTCGAACGAAGGCAGCACAACTAGGAGCAGAAGGAAACAGGAGGTCCGGGAACAAGAGAGGTGTACAACTTAGAAAAAGGAACGCTAATACACCATGATGGATCCTCCTCTTCCACACCGATGATTTTCATATGGTAGAGACAGACTTGAACCCAAGCGTGACCTTTCTTTTGCTGCGTCGACGCACCGCAGGACACCACCGTTGTGAACAGCCACATGTATGAGTGTGAGAGGCGTCGGGGTCAATTCTGGGCCAGTGGCTTCTCTACGACTCGCAGTTGGGTTGTGTGTGGGCCGTGGAAGGGACCGGAGATGAGGGATAATGGAGTGATCTGTTGGATATGTGGGAAATGGTAGCTCATGTTTTACAGATCATGCCTAGCAGCTGCGATATTAGTCATTAACCACGCTCTGGCCAATAGGTCACGTCATCAACCAAGCTCCAGTGCTTGCCTCCTTGTTGATAAAGGATGCGGCGGTACGATCCCTCGTGGTTTTCGTCCGGGTTCAGCTGACAAGTGGAGAAGCATTCTGTCCTGGGCCGAAGTCAATTATCCTGGGTTTTCCGTATGCTCTTGGGCCGCCGCGTACCAGTTGTCTTGGTTGCCTCGTGTAAGAGACCGGCCCATCTGCCGATGAGCATCTCTTGTTGTGCATTTTTTTTCGATGATGAGCAGCAAAAGGCTTCATGTAGTAGTTTTGGTGCGTGCTGCACTGGAATTCATCGATTCTTTTTTTTTCTTTGTTACCAGTGCTGGCTCATGATCCGTGCCAAAACAAAAAGGCTGGTCCGGTCCCGTTGAGGCCGGCAGGCGGAAGCGATGAGATGAGGCCGGTTAGCGGCGAGTAGCAGGGGCTCCGATGATCCCCGGCACAGCTCGTGACGACCCAGCTCACTGATTGTGAACCTGGCGTCCGTGTCCAAGCGAGCCTGGACCCGCTCGTATTTGACTTGTGAGGCCAGTATCAGTGGGGTTTTATGGGAGTTTCACGGTATTAAATGAGCTGATGTGGTATCGTGAGAGAGAGAATAAAGAGGTGTATGGTATGTGAGAGGAGCCATGAAACTCTCTTGAGACAATTATCAAGTTTTTGATCTGGGTAAGTGTGCAGTAAAACTCAGCACTGAGACTGGCCTGAACTCGCTTCCTCCTCTTCTCCCACTCTTTTGGCTGCTCGCAAACGGCGCGTGCTTGGACTCTACTGCCCGATCGATCGATCAACACACATGAAAGAGCTGAACCAAGAGCGGATACCACATTTCTCAAGGCGTCGTCTCCGTGTCCCTCCACGCTCTTGCTGCACGCACAAATGGTGTGCTCGACTCGGTACGATCGGTGGACCACGAGCACTGTTCTTGTACCGCTCTAGTACTACTGTACCTCCCAACTTACTACTCGTGATTAAAGCCTTAAAGGAAAAGGTTCTCGCCAGTTCTCACCTCACTTCACTCACTCAATTCAAAGCACCATCACCCACGGCAGCAGTAAAAAAGGCCGATTCGAGTAGTACTGTACTGGCCTCGATCGAGAGGGCAGCGATTGGCTTTTTTCGCCGTGGAGAAAGAGAGAACAGGAATCATTCATGCAATGCCCGTGGACAGTTTGGTATGGACCACCGCCGCATCGACTCGACTCGACTCATCGCGATCGAGAGAGAGAGGTACCAGGGCAAAGTTCTGAAAAGATGTGAACGAAACGAGAAAGAAGCAGCCAAATCTCTGAAACAGAGCGCAGCAGCAACGTTCATTCCCATCATCAACTTGTTGTTTTTACAAAAGACACCATCCCCTCCCACAGACAGAAACAGAGTTACACAGCCCGAGATCGAATAACCACCACACAAAGCATCATCCCTACAGACAGAGTCATTGCTACACGAACATCCCAATTCCCAAACGCGCGCAAGCCGAAGAGAAATGTAGGAAACCAGCAGTTCCACCACGATCGATGATGATCGATCACCGGAAGAATCCGATCAGCGGCCGGCGCACTCGGGCGGCTGGACGGGGAAGCGGTCGGTGTCGACGCAGTAGTCGTAGACGAGGTGGTGCGCGCGCGCCCAGACGAGCTGGTGGCTCTGGTGCACGCTCAGCTCCGACATCTCCTTCTCCTTCCACCAGTACCTCCCCTCCTTGCCCCACGACGAGCCGGTGCAGCGCGACACCTCGCCGGCGTCGGAGTCCGTGGCGTTGGCCGCCCACGCGCACCCGTCGACGCGCACCTCCCGGAACGTGGCCTCGAACGGCGCGTGCGACCAGTCCGTCTTCACCCGCCCGCCCTGCGTCGCCCAGTCGTCCGCGTTCCAGATCGAGCTGTACACCGCCATCGGCTGCGGCCCCGGGAACGGCGACATCGCGCCGGTGTCGTTGCCGGCGCGGCGGTGGTGGTGGCCCTTGACGGCGGTGGTGGCGTTCTGGTAGACGCGGATGGGGGTGTCGTCGACCATGAACACCACCTGGCTGGGGTTCCAGAGCACGGCGTAGGTGTGGAAGTCGGCGGTGGGGTCGAACCACAGGTCGATGCGCTGCTCCCGGTTGCCCACGCCGTCGATGTACAGGTTCGTCTGCACGAGGTAAGGCTCGCCGCTCGTGTTGCCCAGGAACTCGAAGTCGAACTCGTTGTGCTTGTCCCCGGCGGACGACAACTGCACAAGCACAATGCAGTTTGTTTCAGTGGAGGTTACTTACACAAGCTGATTGTACATTAGTATAGTGCTAAATCAGTGACAGTAATAGGGTAGATTAGTAAATAAAAGCGGCATCTTTGTTTACTTTAGGAAAGCTACTGCTGCTGCTGTAGTATTTGTTTATGCTCTCTCTGCACTTGTTCACGTGCTCTTGTCTTTGTAAATTGGCTCTTGGCAGCATCCCCTCCGCTGACAGACATGGCAAGCATGTCCCAGCATCGGCTTTCGATAAATATACTTCATCCAACGTTTTTTTTACCAGCCACATTTTACTACTAGTCTTTTATAAATCCTAAACGTATCCGGTAATAGCAGGAAATGCAGATGCGAACATGAATGCCCGGATTGCCAAATGCAGAATGCATGAACGTAACCACCGCGCAACAGAAAACAGCAGCAGCATTGAAGCACAGGTAATGTACAGACAGAGCTTTAGAGCAAGCAATAGAAAGCTCGGCCTCTGCACTCTCACTCACATAGAAAGCGGTGACGACGCCGGCGGAGTCCCCCGGCACGAGCTTGAGGTCGGCGCTGGCCCTGCCGTACAGGAACTTGTTCCTGGACACGAAGCCGCCGCCGGAGTTGGCGTCGAGGCGGAGCTTGAGGAGGTCCCCGTCGTACACCATGTGGTCGTTAGCCCAGCTCGGCTGCACCACGTCGTCGAACCTGTTGCCGGCCCCCTCCGCCGCCGCAGCCACCCCGGCGCCCAGCAGCGCCGCCACGGCCGCCACCACCGTGGCCAGGGTCGTCGCCAAGCCTCGGCCTCCGTTCAGAGACGCCATTGCCACGGACTCACTCACTACTCTCCACAACTCGTGTTGTGCAGCAGCGAGGGCGGCTGCTGCGGTGCGATCGAGTTGAGGAAGCGCCGAGGTCTGGGTGGGCGTTTATATAGGCAGGAGGATGCGGAGGTAGAGGAAGAGAGGAAGCGGGGGCTTGGCTTGACTAGGCACGCCACGTCGGAGGCCAGGTAGCCGTTGCGCGGAGGGGTGGGTCCGCGCGCTGCCGTTGGTGGGGGCCCAGCAGCGTGGCAACTTTTGCGGCGCGGCCCACTTTTCCCGGCCGGGTCGGAGCAGCTGCTGCTGCTGCTCATCCACTGCAGCAAGCTACGGGGAGTCCTCGCTCCGCGCTCGCCCTTCTAGTTGGATACAGCTGGCACGCCCATCCATCCGGGTGTACGTGACACGGTAAAAGCAGGAGGAAGTGAGAACTGGGGGGAGGGTAAAAACCAACACAAGTACAGTAGCTGGGATTTACATTTCGCTAGAGCGAGATGTGCTCGTACCAACAAACAGGTTTACAGGTAGTAGTACCACGATAGTAACTCGTCTTAACACTGACACGACCCGGTTTCCGTCTACCGCACGCCTGTGGCCTGTGGGTGTGGCGGCCGCGGTACGGCGCGGCTTGATGGAGAAGACAGGCAGCAGCAGCAGCTGGAGAAAGGCAGAGAGCGAGAGGGCAGCTCATGGGCTCACGTACAATGTACGTACTGGACTACTGGTGGCTAGTTTGTTGTAGTAGTCCATGTACGCTTTGTGTACCCTTGTACGTGGAGGATATGAATACACGTCGCGTTTGTCCATGGGCCTACACTGCCAAATTACTTACTGCGCTCTCATCGGCGGTCTTCAAGTACTACCACTAGTACAGCATACGGAGTAGCACCCAACATTAGTAGGGCAGTGGTAATTTAATCTGTTCAGTCCAGGACGACTCGGCGGCGTACAAAGATTGAAACTCCTGCTCTTGGTGGCTAGGACTAGCACTTCCAGCCAAAGCAGGCATTAGAACGAGGATCGAGTAGTGACGTCCAGCTCTAATGTCGTGTGGCCGTGTTTAGCCTCGAGGATTTGTTAATCACCAGTAGTTCTACTTCGATCTATACTGTACTCGCAATATGCGGTGCTAGTCGATTAGGAACAGCTCCCAAGGCCGGGGCAGGGTCTCTGTTCATCCAGCTGTGAATGAGTGAGATCCCATTCTTTCCTTCTTCCTTCCATTGGTGGTGTTTAGATGGAGAATTGGTAGGTTGAATTTGAGAGTTGAATGTCTCTTCGTAATCATTGTGTCGCTGTAGCATTTTCGTTTGTATGTGTAAAAAATTGTCCAAAAATTGATTAATTAGGCTTAAAATGTTCGTCTCGCAGAGTACAACAAAACTGTGCAATTAGTTTTTGATTTCATCTATATTTAGTACTTCATGCATGTTATGATATTTTGATGTGATGGGGAATCTTCTATTTGCATAGTATATTTGGGAGTTGTTTTTTTATAACTTTTGAGAACTAAACGCGGCCATTGATTTTGGAGATTTTGATGTGATAGGGAATCTTCTATTTGCATAGTATATTTGGGAGTTGTTTTTTTATAACTTTTGTGCGGCCATTGATTTTGGAGCGCGCGGCGCACGATGATGGGCTTGCACGCATCCTCACACGACATGTCCGCGGCACGAACACAGCACGAGCACCCACTCCTCTTTTCGCTTTCCGGGCGCCAAGGCCGAGGTCCATGATATTTGGTGGTGTTTGGATGTTAGAATTGGGAAGTTCAATTTAGGAGTAAGATGTCACTTCGTAATCATTGCGCTACTGTAGTATTTCGTTTGTATTTGTGAAAAATTATCAAAAATTGATTAATTAGGCTCAAAATGTTCGTCTCGCAAAGTACAACAAAACTGTGCAATTAGTTTTTAATTTCATCTATATTTAGTATTCCATGCATGTTATGACATTTTGATGTGATGGGGAATCTTCTTTTTGCATAGTAAATTTGGGGATAGAATTTAGGAACACGCCCTTTGTCTTGTCGACGGCATTTCCTCGTTCACAGCCGCAGCTTCAAGCGGGCAATCAGCCAAATCGCTGTGTTTAGTTAGAAAAAAGAAAGAAGAAAAAATTTGGTGAAAATGTCACATCGGACGTACTGCAGCACTTTTTATTTGTTTGTGGTAAACATTGTCCTATCATGACCTAACTAGGCTCACAAGATTCGTCTCGCCGTGTACATCAAAACTATGTACTAAGTTTTTATTTAACTACGTTTAGTGTTCCATGCATGAAGAGAGAGATTTGATGTGATAGATGTATAGTGAAGTTTGGAGAGACAATTTTTGGAAAAGTTGGGAACTATGTATCGCTAATGGTTGTCAGCACAGCACTCTGTTGTCTGTTCAAGCAAACATTAAGGTGTTCACTTCCCTAGTTCTCGGTCACATCATCAGACTTGTAAAAATTCTCTCTTCAAACTTCACTATTCATCTATCACATTAAATCCTTCTCCTCATACATGAGTACTAAACGTGGATAAATAAAAAAACTAGTTACATGGTTTTGATGTACACGACGAGACGAATCTTTTAAGCCTAGTTAGGTCATGGTAGGACAATGTTTACCACAAACAAACGGAAAGTGTTACAGTGTCCGATGTGACTTTTTCACTTCACTTTTTACCTTTTTCCATGAACTAAACACCCCTGAAAAGGACGAAAGTTTGGTGAAAATGTCACATAGCGTACTGTATCACTTTTCGTTTGTTTGTGGTAAACATTGTCCTACCATGACCTAGCCCAGCTCAAGAGATTCGTCTCGTCGTGTACATCAAAACAATTAACTAGTTTTTTTATTTACCCACGTTTAGTACTCCATACATGAGGAGAGAGATTTGATGTGATAGGTGAATAGTGAAGTTTGGAGAGAAAATTTTTAAA
>OAMR01000410.1:751684-797700 GCA_900205405.1 Echinochloa crus-galli | reverse complement strand
TTTGTTAACTATTGTTAATCTAGTACTCCCATAGTGTTCTGCTCATAATAAAACATTGGTGCAACACTGGACGCAATGACTGGGGAGTACCATCGGCACAATACAAAATCAGTGTCCTCAGGTTTCTTGTTTTGATTCCAAATTTCCAATGGGTGCTGCAAACAACGTGCTTAGAACGTTGTCTAAATGTGGGGCTATCTCAAGATTCAAATTGAAAATAAATACTAGGAACCAAATGTATATATAGTGGCTACATATTTGTAGTCTAGAAGGTGCAAGACCTGTAGGTTGGAGGATGGAAACCATGTGCTACTCAACTGGCTCATAAACTTTGTTAAACCTGATGATATGAAATGGCTATACTCACACAGGCACTGTCTGCAATATGTGGCACTGGCCAAGGATATGATAAAACAAGATGAAGAGATTTCTTGATCAAGTGCTGGGCCAAAAACTCATGATTTAGTGCATATAGAATATTTTGTACAGTTGTAAGTGATAAGACAGCACAATAAAGACTTAAATTTCAGCATCACTAGTATTATTCTTTCATGTGTCAACAAATACCTCCTGTTGGATTCAAGAGGGTTATAACAGTATACATCCCCAAGAGGATTACATGCATTTCGCCAAATATTTCAACTAAACCTACCGTGTGTATATCCCTGACCTTTGAGCTCTACAGGAAAAATCTGAACCATCGACGTAAAATGGGCTATAATTGTCACACTAAAAGAATGGTGATGAATCTGTATCACAAAATGAGAAACTCTGCTGTTCAACTCATACTGTATGGTTACCAGAATCCAGTAGCCTGTCTCCTTCCAAAGGCATGTCAGATGACATCTCCAAATTTTGTTTGGCCGTCATCTTGTTCCACTCGTTCTCAACTCGGAAGAACACCCATTGCCACCGTCTCAGAATTTCCAGTGCTGCTATGGTGAACACTGTCAGGTAATTGTGCCGAAGATGCGCGGAGAGCTTGTATGTCCATGTACATCGCAGAACCAAATTGCTGCCCAACACCCAGTAGAACACCTGTCGAACATGTATAGAAGGACCAATGATCAAGTGCCCAGGGAGTTAAGTGAAAGTATGCATGTGTTCAACACAAGTCCATACCCAGTTCTGCCCATAAAGAAGATTAGTCCATATGCTTGGGTTTTTAAACATGAAAATCCTGGTTAGGATGCTGCAGGGATAGAGGGCGAGAAGAGGCTCTTCGCGTTGCTGGGGAGTTGGCGAACGCGTTCCAGGGGTCCTAGTCATCCAGTTGGCCGTGGTGGCGGTGCTCGACGAAGAATGGCGGCGGCGGAGCGCCGGTGAGCGCCGTCGGGGTGCAAACAGAGCGAAACAGAGAGCAAGAAGAGGGTGGGGAGTGTCGTTACCGCGGTGCGAAGATCCTGGAGTGGAAGAAGAGGGCGGAGCGGTCCTGGAGCGGCGGTCCGACGAGGCGGCGGCGCTCGGGCGGCGGCGGCGGCGGAAATTGGAGCGGCTCCGGGGGAAATTGGGTGGCTAGAGGGTCGAAGAGGGGCTCTCAGAGGCTCGGTCGTGTTCTTTAAAGGGTGAAGAGGAGAGGGGAAGGGCTCGGTGCCGAGGGAGTGGATGGGCCGGCCATTAATGGCGCACGGCGGTGGAGAGCTCGGTGGAGCGGCGTTTCGAGGGGAGAGCGAGGGGCTGTGGGTGGGTTTTCCTCTAGGCAGTAACCGCAGCTCGGTGGAGGGGGAGAGGAAAGGGCGCGGGAGAGGGAGCGACGCGGGGAGAGGGAGGGGCTCGGGGCAGAGGAGGGGGCGTCGGGAGGTTAGAGACGGGCCCGACAGGTGGGCCCCACCTGTCGGCGGCGGTGAGAGAGAGAGGGAGAGGGAGTTTGGGCCGTTGCCGGGCCGGAAGAGGGGACGGGTCGGCGGGGCGAGGAAAAAGAAAGGAGGGGGGGAACGAGTGGGCCGGCCGGGGGTTGTTGGGCCGCGCGCGGAGGGAGGGGCGCTGGGCCGAAAGAAAAAGAAAGGGAGGGAGAGAGATGGGCCGGGAGAGAAAGAGAGATTGAGGGAGAGTTGATGGGTGATTTCCGGACTTTTTCATGATTTTGAAAATCACACACCAATCAAACAAAATACATGCAAACCAAATATGATGCACAAGCATTTATTGTCCTAAGATTATTTAAATGATGTTTAAATATTTTTAGGCTCAAATTTATTTGAAAAATTTAATTAAGTCCTTAGAAAAATAAATTAAACCAAGTTGCTATGATTTAAATGTGATGGAATTTTAGGGTGTTACACAGGCTCAAACGATTCGTCTCATCGTGTACATCAAAACCATGCAATTAGTTTTTATTTACCTATATTTAGTGCTCCATGGATTAGGACAGAGATTTGGTTGGATTTGATGTGATAACTGAATGGTGAAATTTGGAGAGAGAATTTTGATAAGTTGAGTAGAACTAAACAGGGCCATTGACAGACTCTTCTACGGTTCATTATGCATTTTTACTACGGAGTAGTAGTACTGTGCAAAGTGATGATGAAATGAAAACAACCGGGAATCACGCAGGAGGCGTCAAAGCGAAAGGATGGCGCGCACTGCAACTGCTACCTCTCCCTCTGCTGAGTGCAGAGCTCTAAACAGGGCCAGCCAACGGATACCTGGCAGCTGGCGAGCCCGGCCCGAAATAAACCACAGAAAAGATTGATTTTAAAGAAAGCGAGCACATCAATCCAGTGCATTATTTTGGTCCCAGTTTACCACACTGACAGCCGGGGTCCACGTGCTTTGGGGGCAGAAACAGTGACGTCAGCCAAGGCCTTGTTTAGATCTCAAATTCACCTCCCAAATTTACTATACAAAAAAAAGATTCTCCATCACATCAAAATGTCATAACATACATGGAGTACTAAATGTAGATGAAATCAAAAACTAATTGCACAGTTTTGTTGTACTCTGCGAGACAAACATTTTGAGCCTAATTAATCAATTTTTAGATAATTTTTCACAAATACAAACGAAATGCTACAGTAGCGCAATGATTACGAAGTGACATCTTACTCCCAAATTCAACCTCCCAATTCTAACATCTAAAAACCACCATTGTTTGCAGATGGCATCTTTCTGAAGCAGTAGTATTGCTAGATTTAGCCATGTGACATAGATGCCTCGGGGGCTTCTCTCCTGCTGCACTTTCATCGAAGCCATACCTTACGTGACTCATTTATCCACAATGTTGAGTTCTTTCTAGCAACATCCATCAGATCATAATTAAAAGAGGCTGATGCTTTGGCATTATTACTTTCTTTTAATTAATCTGGTCCCCTGATTTAAGGTAGAGACCTATATGCAAACAAATGGCTTGTGATGTATATATTCGTTCAAGAGTAGTCATATTATGATGTATTCCGACAACATCCAGAGGACGTACTTGAATGCATACATACCCCTTTAGCAAATGGTATCACAGCGGCACATCCCAAAATACCTTGCGAAGTTGTACAGATTCTGGTTCAATGACAGCATCATTCACCAAGCTTCTCGCGGAACCGGTTAAGTGTTGAACTCCGGGAGTCACTAAAATTCCTATTCTGACCCGGATTTGAAGCATGGCATGCACCCAATGGTCGAGTTTCTTTTATGACACAACCTTTGTCACATGTGTAGGAATGAATTCACGTTGTCGGGACTTTCCTGATGCCTTTCATGCATACAAGAAAATCAGTCAAGACCTTATATGCACATGAGATTGGTGCTGACAACGGTGTTTTAAGGTTCGGATACATGGATGACATCAACTATACGTAACAAGACTATGAATTCATCATGGAAGCGACGGAGTAGGAAATATATGTAGCCGGGGTGAGCGAGTGAAATTAAAATGGATAAGTGGAGTAACTGGGAGTAGAATATCATACTTATAGTTGGGCTGGAAGGTAGACGATATTAATTGGTGCTGAATTTTTATCTTTTCAATTAAATACAAGCTTAATGAAAGTCCAATCGACTAGATTTAAAACTCACATGTTTTAAGTGATAACTAGGAAGACAAAAGTAATGATGGTAACGACTGTTATCATGATTTAACTAGGAGTAAATTGCACCCACCCTACGACAACCTGTGTCATTATTTCACTTTGATCCAGCAAGTAGAAAATATGCAAATCAATGCACAAACTTGTCAATTGTGTGCAAATACAGTCACACGTACTCTACTTAGATGTATTTTTGCCACCATCGCAGATGACATGGATAGTTTTATGCATTTATCAAATATATGATTTAGCATAAAAAACTTACATTAGGCGTCATCACCTATCAAATATAGATTATTATTATCATCACATCTAGCTTTCAGCTGTGTCCTCCTGATTTAGTTGTTTTCCGGCAAAAGCTAACCTACATGTGCAAATATAGAAATTTTGTATTCGCCAAGCGTGTTGGTTCAAAAAAACGTGGAGTACTTGACAAGTCTAGATAGATGGTCAATCATTATAGAATGTGGAGCAGTGAGCATCTAGAAGACTCCACACAGTGAAGTTTTATACTAATGGAATCCATGTCTATAATTCCTCTCGCTTTATATTGTTGACTATTGCAATCACAATTGACCTAGGATTAGTGCATACAATATTAATATTTACTTATTTTTGTCCTTTGATAATGTCGGTGTGTCTTGTGTTTGTTTCTGTAATTATGTACAATATATCATTCTTAGGCCCCTTGATTCACCCATAGCAAATAGTTTCTATCTGTTCACCCAACTGTGCAAACAAACTAGAGTTGCGCGCATAGGTTAAAATTTGAACGAGAATGGGGGACAAAGATACGGTTATGTGCATAAAACCAACCACGTTAACGTTATTGTCACGGTGGCAAAATACATCTATATAAGTACACGTGACTGTATACGCATACATTATATAAGTTGGTGCATATATTTGCACGGTTTGGTACTTATTGGACCAAAGTGATACAAGCACATAAGTTGTTGTATTATTGGTGCAATTTACTCTTTAATTGGGGATTTTCTTTTGGCTCAAACAACCCTCCACTCCACTGCACTACACATGCACTTATGAATCTATGGGTATGTTTGTAGGGGTGGTTTGGTCTTTTGCCATCTCTAGGTGACTTAATATATATAGGGGTAGAGGGGGATGGCAACTCAACNNAACTAGGCTCAAAAGATTCGTCTCGTTGTGTACATCAAAACCATGCAATTAGTTTTTTTATTTACCTACGTTTAGTGTTCCATGCATGAGGAGAGAGATTTGATGTGATTGGTGGATAGTGATGTTTGGAGAGAATTTTGGGTATTTTGGTGATGTGATGGGGAACTAAACACAGTCAATTACTGCTCTTGCTGCTATCTCAATGCGAATTGACTACTTTTGGCAGTGACAAAACGTAACATTTTGTTGTAGGAGACCTGGCAGTTAAGGCCCTGTTTAGATGCAAAAAGCAACTCCCAAATTTACTATGAAAAAAAAGATTCCCCGTCACATTAAAATGTCATAACATGCACGGAGTACTAAATGTAGATGAAATCAAAAACTAATTGCACGGTTTTGTTGTGCTTTGCGAGACGAACATTTTGAGCCTAATTAATCAATTTTTGAGCAATTTTTCACAAATAAAACGAAATGCTACAGTGACACAATGATTACGAAGTGACATCAAACTTCCAAATTCAACCATCCAATTTCACCATCTAAACAAGGCCTAATGCACCCACCATGGGCATCTGGCTCGGCTCGTCCTGGAAAAGGTGGAAGGCGAGAAAAAGGTTTTGGAGTTTGGACGACTCGCCCGTCCTTTGGCTGTCCTACAGTAGTAGGCCAAAAACCTTTCGAAAGCCCTGAATTCAGATTCGATCGCTGTGCTGTGCCTGGCTGGCTGGATAGCTGTATGGCTAGCAGTTTTCAAATTTGAAACTGTACCGTTGCCGCTGGTGCACGGGTTGGTCGCCCGTGCCCGGGCAAGGCAGCAGTTAGACGACGGTGTACGTACGTACGTACTTGACGTCTTCACTACATGCCAGCTGCTGCAACCATCCTGTGGTCCGTACGTACTTGGCTTGGCACGTGTAGTACGTGTCATTGTTGTTGCTAACCATTTCGACATATGATGGCTGTGTTTAGTTCCCCATCACATCACCAAAATTCCCAAAATTCTCTCCAAACATCATTATCCATCTATCATATCAAATCTCTTTCCTCATGCATGCTACACTAAACGTGGGTAAATAAAAAAACTAATTATACGGTTTTGATGTACACGACGAGACGAATCTTTTGAGCCTAGTTAGGTCATGATATGACAATGTTTACCACAAACAAACGAAATGTGCTACAGTGCGCTACAGTGTCCGATGTGACATTTTCTCCAAACTTTCTCCTACACTTTTTGAAACTAAACACAGCCATGGATTGTCTGAAACTCTGAATTCAGGAAGATAAGACAGCAAATTTCCCTTGTGCATATATGTGTAGGGCCGGCCATATAAAGGCCGCGGCCGCGACGTCCGCCCCAAACCCTAGCCTCATTCCCCCCTCCCACCGCGCCGCAGCCCTCGCCTCTCTCCTCTCTGCTCTCTGCCTCTCTCGCTCTCGATCGCCGTTCGCCTTGAGCTCGCCTCCGATTCCGGCCGTCACCGCCCACCTCCGCCCTCGGCGAGGCCATCCTCGGCCTGATTTGCGCGTCCCGCATCTCCTCCCGCTCCTCACTCAGCGGCGCCGTCGGCGGGGAGGCGAAGATGACGCCGGCAGGGAGGTGGATGAAGTTGGAGGAGGTCGACGAGGAGCCGTGGCCACCGACGCTCGGGAGGGCGACTGCGCGGCGTGGGGATGGCGGCGGCGGCTCCCTCTCCTTCCACGGCCGCCCGCTGTGCTCGCACGCGTGCACCGTGCACCGTGGCCCATGGGCGGCACGGCCGGCACGGCACGGCTAAACGGTCCATGGGCCGTGCCATGGGCCGAAGGCCTGGCCCATAGCACGGCCCGGCACGGACGGCACGACGGCACGGCACGGTGGCCACCTATACTTGTGCAGTGGAGCAGGCGTTCAGGATGGGCGCGTACGATCGAGAATGATCGATCACAAGACCCGCTTGCGCTTGCGGCCTTGCGCCCATCCGCATCCAGACCAACCTTTCACCTTTGGCCGCGTTCCCGTGATCCCGTCGATCTCGTGAAATTGCGCAGTGAAATTTCTCGTCGCCTCTCCCACCTCCGATCCAGCCCTCCTCCGTACCGTACGTTCCCACGCGCTGCTGCTCCTACAAGTCCTGTGCTGCTCGTCGCTTGTCGTTTGCGCTCGTCGGGGTTCCGGCACCGTGCGGCTGCAGAGGCAGGGTGTGGGGAGGGACGAGGGAGAGGGAGGCCTCGCATCGCAATGCTGGCGGAGTATTTTCTCTCTGTCCAATCCGTGCGTCCCTTTCAGTGTATTACTGCCGGCGGTAGAAACTTTCCAATCACGGACCAGTGTCAATTTTCGTACCGTCGATGAGTGGTTTAGGACTTTAGGTGCGATTTAACTAGGAGTATTATAGTTGAACGAAGCACGTTTACATTTTCCACTGCTCGTGTCGACCGTGACTCGTAGTATGCCGGCCTGGAATGCACACGTGACGTGATGAGGGCGCGAGCCATTGCCAACTTCCCCCATCTGTCTGTTGCGGCAGCGACGTGCCAAGGCGTCGAGAGATGATTGCCATGCCATTGGCATGCTCCGGGCCCTTGGAGCGCAGCCATTCGAGTGCAAAGCCATGAATGATTTAGCCTGGTCACCGCCTCGTGCCGTGTCACGTCGCGTCGTGCGGCACCATGAGCTCACGGCAATGGGCAATGGCATTCATTGCCGTAGCCACTGGATTGGAGGAACGGCAGGCAGGCGCGCGCCAGGTCAGGTCAGGGTTGCTGCCGCTGCTCGCCTGCTTGCGTGGGCAGTGGGCACGCCTGCCTCTGCCTGAATCGAAAGGGAGCAGCAATTGCAAGCGGTTTGCACAGTGCCTGCCCCCTGCCTCGTGACGACTTCCATCCAGGCCACTGGCCAGCTGTGCAGGTATCATTGCTAGTAGTAGGCTGCATCGATTTGAAACCCCGGGATTTGCTTGTGCTGCGAGTAGATTTGAATCCTCCAAGATTTGCTCTGCTTGGGATCGATCGTGAGTGATATCTGGTGGTGCATTCATCAGAGCGCGGGGATGGCTTGCTGCAACGTCAAACGTCAGATGAAGTCAATCATGGACCCGGTATGCCTGGCTCGGCTTGGCTTCGGCTGAACCTGAAATAAATTACTATCGTGCAGTAGTATTGGAAGGACCATGGCTGACTCGCGAGAGCGCGGGCTCCGGCGCCAGCGGTGGCCTTGGTCGTCTAGCTCTAGCATCGCCGCCGTTGGTTGCGTCACTGTCTCGGTTGCTGCCCCGGCATAAGTAGGCCAGGCCTGCCCGTCCCCGCTGTTGGGCCCTGGGACCCAGACCCACGGTGTGTCGTTCTTGATGGGCCGTCTGGAGGCCCACTGCCGACTATGAACTCTTGTTTGCTCGACTATTAGGTCTCTTCCTTAGATAGATGAGCCATTTACTGCATACTTCGTCATATTCGTGCAGTCAAAATCTTATAGCCTCCAACTTAACCTGCATGGGGAGGGCATAATGTTAAGTTGTTTAGTTCATCACAGCAGTCATAAAGCAAACGAAGAAAAATATACAGAGACCACTGCACTTGTGCATATTGGTCATCATTCGTCATCTGGCAGAAAAAAATAAAAAATTTATGCCAAAAATAAGCTGTTAAATCATTTTTTTATAAGAGAACTGTTAAACCGTTTTTACAAGAGAACTGTTAAACGTTTTTTATAAGACAACTGTTAAACGTTTTCTATAAGACAACTGTTAAACCGTGAGTGGAAGCATATCCATTAGGTGTCCTCATTGAAATGTTTTATCAGCTTCATACAGAGTACAGGTAATAAAGGCAAAACAGCCATAGCATAATATCAACAGAAAGAGTTGATTGACGAGTCAACTGAATATGCCAGTGGAACTTGAACTTGTATGGAAATGCAGTAAAATTATTTGATGGCTGTATCTTATGACAATATCTGCTGACTGAATTTAGCTCCTAACCTGGCTTGTCGAACAGGACCAGGGACAGCCCTTGACCTTTGATTTATTATCCCAAACAAAGCACAAAATAGGAAGATAATAGGAGCAAACAATGAAACAATGCACGGCGAGTAGAGAGTTAGCTATCGAACTTGAGCAAACCGAGGGAGAAACTCTCCGAAATCATGTTCAAGCTCCTCACAATATGGTATACAAATGCTGGCATTTTGGAAGCATGGAAGGTCCCCAACCGCCAGCCTGAGAGCGAGATGAGCCAGTGGTCGACGTGGGAAGCGGATGCGTGTGTCATCGGCGGCGGGGAAGGCGAAGCGGGAGACGCCGGGGCCGGTGTAGGCGTGTAGCAGAGGAGGACGCGTCCGCTGGCGGGGCGTGCCGTTGGAGCTCACCACCTCTTCCAACCTCAACTTCGGCTGGGCTTCTGCATCGGTGATTACTGGACTTTTCAGCAGCCACATTTAGGACCCAAACGTTGACAGACGCAGCCCATGTGAGCCAGCCAGAAGACCACCCCACGGCCTCCGCCTGACACGCCTGACGAGAAAGCGATGCGCGCCTCATCTGGGCCGCGAAGTTCCGATCGGACGGCTGAAACGTACCCAGAGGTGGACGGTATTTGAAATACCGACCACCCCTTGGTCGAAGGAATCGCCGGCTGCGCTCCACGTCGTGGTTCCCGGAGCGCCGCCGTGCGTCGATCGAGCACTCCCTCGAGTCCCTACCCCTCGCGGAGGGACCTGGCAGCCTCGCATCGCAGGCGCGCCCAGCATGCATCGAGCACCCTTTTGCTCGTAACGACTGAGGCGTAGGGCCGGCACCTGTTGAGTGGCAGGCATGGCACTCGGTTCAGTTCAGTTGAGATCGACGCCTCTTGTGGCCTCATCTCTGTGAGCGACACATCGGTGTAGCTAGCTCTAGTGAGCTTGGCTCCAATGAATCGACCCGCATGTATTAAATTCTCTAGTTTCTGAACCATCGGCGCGCCATGAAAATGAAATCTCAGTTGACGCCGTTGTATCGTAAGTTCATTTTGTTGCATCCTGACGAGCAAGCAGATTGTAACGTCATTTGCATCACTAGCTACTTTACTGACTGGACTATAAAAGATCAGGATTCTCGGGACTCTTACGACGGGTTGTTTAGTTCCTGAAAAAAATAAAAAGTGAAGTGAAAAAGTCACATCGGACACTGTAGCACTTTTCATTTGTTTGTGGTAAACATTGTCCTATCATGACCTAACTAGGCTTAAAAGATTCGTCTCGTCGTGTACATCAAAACCATGTAATTAGTTTTTTTATTTCCCCACGTTTAGTACTCCATGCATGAGGAGAGAGATTTGATATGATAGGTGAATAGTGAAGTTTGGAGAGAGAATTTTTAAAAGTTTTGATGATGTGACCGGGAACTAAACAGGGCCAACAATAACAAAAGGAGCATCCCCCTGATCATATCTCCCTCTGTTGGTGGCAGTCTTGTCGATCAAGAGGCACCCTGTTGCGCCAGCAGCTTGAAGAGCAACAACTTCACTCCCTCTAGTAGCCTCCCTCTTGTAAAGCCCTGCCCAGTATGACATGAATGAACAAGCAGCATGCAGAATTGCGCGGGGATGGCTTGCTGCAACGTCAAACGTCAGATGAAGTCAATCATGGACCCGGTATGCCTGGCTCGGCTTGGCTTCGGCTGAACCTGAAATAAATTACTATCGTGCAGTAGTATTGGAAGGACCATGGCTGACTCGCGAGAGCGCGGGCTCCGGCGCCAGCGGTGGCCTTGGTCGTCTAGCTCTAGCATCGCCGCCGTTGGTTGCGTCACTGTCTCGGTTGCTGCCCCGGCATAAGTAGGCCAGGCCTGCCCGTCCCCGCTGTTGGGCCCTGGGACCCAGACCCACGGTGTGTCGTTCTTGATGGGCCGTCTGGAGGCCCACTGCCGACTATGAACTCTTGTTTGCTCGACTATTAGGTCTCTTCCTTAGATAGATGAGCCATTTACTGCATACTTCGTCATATTCGTGCAGTCAAAATCTTATAGCCTCCAACTTAACCTGCATGGGGAGGGCATAATGTTAAGTTGTTTAGTTCATCACAGCAGTCATAAAGCAAACGAAGAAAAATATACAGAGACCACTGCACTTGTGCATATTGGTCATCATTCGTCATCTGGCAGAAAAAAATAAAAAATTTATGCCAAAAATAAGCTGTTAAATCATTTTTTTATAAGAGAACTGTTAAACCGTTTTTACAAGAGAACTGTTAAACGTTTTTTATAAGACAACTGTTAAACGTTTTCTATAAGACAACTGTTAAACCGTGAGTGGAAGCATACGTGCCCTTCTTGGAGGCGTCGCATCTGGTGACCCGTCTCGGCTTGTGGCAGTGGTGGTGGTCAGGTGGTGGTGTTGCCTTGTGCGTTGCGGCTATGGTGGTGCGCTTGGTCCGTGTCGATCGGGAGGTGCTGAGGGCCCATGTGGATGTAGCCTCGAGTTGGCGCGTTTGGTGCAGTGGTGATCTCGGTGTCGGCTGAGTGGAGGTGTTGCTCTCAAAGCAGGTTCAGATATCCGAGTCCCTGGCAGAGGAGTGAGGCGGTGGATGAGGCGAGGCCCCCACGCAGAGTGGTCAGGATCGGTGGTTTCATTGATGCTGTGATGGGAGTGTTCTGCCGAGGCAACGTCGGAGCAGGGAGATCGACGATCGGCGTGTGCGGCTCGATGGGGATAGCCCATGGTGGAGGAGTTCAGGTGGCCATTGGAGCTTGCAGCGGGTTACGGCTTCGGTCGTGACACAGCGTTGGTGACGACGGCGTGGGTTTGGTGGCTTACTTTTGGCTCTTCTCCCAGGTTGTGGTGGTGTAGTGTCTTGTTGTGTGCGTTGTTCGTGTGTTGTGGTGTCTGCTTCGGCCTGTGATGTACAATTGCTTCTTCTTAAATGAATCGGCAGTGCTCCTGCCTTTAATTTCAAAAAAGAATATCCCCGCCATAAAACAGCATATGTGTATCTTTTTTTACTGATGCAAGTTCATCGAAATATTATCTGCTCCTATGCGCTTCTGCCAACAATCCCCCACACCACTTTGGTCACGGGACATTGAGCGAGCAAGTGTTGGATTGTCACCGGTTAAGACAGAAGCATGATGTGTTTCCCATCCATTTTCTTCTGATTTGATTGTTCTCTAGGATCCAAATAAAGATCTTAATTTTGCATAGAATTTTAGATTTCCAACATGTGTTTGAAGCTACTGCCAGTGTCATTAATAGCTAGCTAGTCATACACTGATTTGTTTCAAACTTCCCACTCCCATTCCACTTCCGTCTTACCATGTTATTTGCTTCTTCGAAATTATAGGAATAAACCTCATCAACCACACTCAACCATCGATCAACTAAAAAGAAATTTGACGTTCGACTACCAGGAAGTCATATATTGTTAGGTCTTTGCTTTCACATTTAAGTAGGGATGAAAGTGGTGTGGATAATTTCCGCGGTCGCCGCCGTAGCCGCCTCCACCGCCGTAGCCGCGGTCGCCTCCTCCTCCGTAGCCGCCGCCGCCGCGGCTGCCGTCGGGGCGGTCCCCGCCGGCGACCGGGCCGCCGCCGGGGGCGGAGACCTCGAGGGCCTTGGCGCGGCCGTTGTCGTCCGTGCCGACGACGTACTCGACGGCCTCGCCGTCCTTGAGGCTGCGGTAGCCGTCGGCCTTGATGGAGGACTGGTGGACGAAGAGGTCCTCCCCAGCGTCGTCGGGGGTGATGAAGCCGAAGCCCTTGGTGACGTTGAACCACTTGACAGTCCCGGTCACCCGATCGGTCGCCATCTCCCCTCGCCGGCGGACCGGAAACCCTCAACCACAAACCCTAGAAAACCCTAGACTGGGGTAGAGAAGGAAGGAGGCGGTGGAAGCGATGCGAGGAGGAAGGCGACTGGGGAGCCCTTTTAATAGCCGAATCCGAGGCCCCGAGGGGGCCGGGCCGCTGTTGGGCTGGGTGCGAACTGGACCCCGAAGGGTTTGTGGAACCTCACTGACATGTGGGGCATGTACTGGTGGGTCCCGATGCCAGTCGAAAAAATCCGTATCCATAACCGTATTCGGGTAATATCCGCTCCGCTCCGTATCCAACAGAAAAAAGAGGATGCGGATATGGAAAAAGTATTATCCGCTCCGATCCGATCCGTTTTCATCCCTACATTTAAGCATGCATAAATGTTTCTCCTTTAATCACACATCTTTCTAGAGAAGAGTATTCTTGCCATTTCTAACAGCATTTCTCCCTCTCCAATATAAATTTCTGATTCTCGAGAGATCAGACCAAATAGAGGAGTCTGTATATCCTCCCCTCTCTGGACGTACGTACTCCTACTGGTTCTTGCTGATATTTTAAGTGGTCGTGTTGTACTTGCTGGTGACGGCGAGGACGCGAGGAGCCACAGCCCACAGCTTGCAGGCAAGGGAGGTGGCCCCGCCCCCGCGGCCGGTCCCTCGTCTACTCTCTGCGTGGAGGAAACGCAGGCGTCAAGGGAAGAGGACGGGGGCAAGACCACGCGTCCACGCCTTGCCTGTCCCATTGGCAACAGAAATGGAAACCCGCATCGCTTTTTCGCAACCGCCCCCACGATACGGACAAAACAGAGCCTGCCCATGCCCAGCCGGAGCCAGCTCCTCTCTGCTGCCAAAGCAGCCATGGGCGATCTGATCCCTGCTTTCTTCTTTCAGCAGCTTTTCCCATCCCACCCAACACTCCATCCCTTCCCTCCCCATCCACCCCAAC
Organism: Echinochloa crus-galli; assembly: GCA_900205405.1. Classification (NCBI taxonomy): domain Eukaryota; kingdom Viridiplantae; phylum Streptophyta; class Magnoliopsida; order Poales; family Poaceae; genus Echinochloa; species Echinochloa crus-galli. The sequence continues at coordinate 783,830 of OAMR01000410.1, read as the reverse complement.
ACTTTTCATCTCTCATTGGGATTCAAATCAAATCTCGAAGACTCTCCTTTTCCCCAAAACTCTTTCACCACTTCGCATCACGCAAGACTCTCCTTTTCCCCACGCGCAACACAAATTAAGAAATTAAGAAAAGGAACTGCATCATCATCAAAACCACATCTTCATCGAGACTTTATGCAAAGAACTAACGATCGAACCAATCAAACAATAAAAAAGATCCAAGCATCACAGGCGTTCAAGCATTCAGACAGCACAACATATAGAATAACACTCCATTCCTGATAATGATAGATAGATCGGGCAATGCCATCCATGATCATGGCTGCCTTACAGCTTGACTGATTAATAATGCAGACTACTTGTCCCGAGACAGATCCACGTCACCACTTCCCCATACGCCTTCTTCTTCTTCCTACTACGACACGACCGACCACAACGAAACACAAAAACTACTGATGGATGGCAAATGACTTCATGTAGAGTCGGGAGGTGGGACTGGACCAGATCCGACGCTGCGGCGCCTAGCGCTTCTTGGGGCACTCGCGGGAGATGTGGCCCTCCTCGCCGCAGTTGTAGCAACCGCTGCCGCGGCCACCACCACCGCCGCCGTACCCGCCGCCGCCGTAGCCTCCACCGCCACCGCCGCCCTGGGTGCAGTCGCGGGAGATGTGGCCCTCCTCACCACACTTGTAGCAGCCACGGCCGCCACCGCCGCCGCCGCCGTAGCCGCCCCCGCCGCCGTAGCCGCCACCTCCGCCGCCGTAGCTGCGGTCGCCGCCGTAGCCGCCTCCACCGCCGTAGCCGCGGTCGCCTCCTCCTCCGTAGCCGCCGCCGCCGCGGCTGCCGTCGGGGCGGTCCCCGCCGGCGACCGGGCCGCCGCCGGGGGCGGAGACCTCGAGGGCCTTGGCGCGGCCGTTGTCGTCCGTGCCGACGACGTACTCGACGGCCTCGCCGTCCTTGAGGCTGCGGTAGCCGTCGGCCTTGATGGAGGACTGGTGGACGAAGAGGTCCTCCCCAGCGTCGTCGGGGGTGATGAAGCCGAAGCCCTTGGTGACGTTGAACCACTTGACAGTCCCGGTCACCCGATCGGTCGCCATCTCCCCTCGCCGGCGGACCGGAAACCCTCAACCACAAACCCTAGAAAACCCTAGACTGGGGTAGAGAAGGAAGGAGGCGGTGGAAGCGATGCGAGGAGGAAGGCGACTGGGGAGCCCTTTTAATAGCCGAATCCGAGGCCCCGAGGGGGCCGGGCCGCTGTTGGGCTGGGTGCGAACTGGACCCCGAAGGGTTTGTGGAACCTCACTGACATGTGGGGCATGTACTGGTGGGTCCCGATGCCAGTGAGGAGAAGTAGGTTTTGCCTTCCCTTCCTAGCATGCAGCCCCTCCCCCCACCTACTCCCAATATCTCCAGCAATCAATGCACCCTTCCGTTTCGATTCCATCTGAGCCGTCGCCGGGCTGTAAAATATCTTGGGGACCTCGGGGAAGGAAGGGAATTGCAATTTATTTTGAATTCTTTTTGACGCAAGTGAATTTCAAGTTGTGAACCGGACAGGCGGTCACACACCCGCGCACTTTATCTTTTTTGTTTTTCCGAATGCTGTTCTTCACGTAATGACGCGCTAATTTCTTTCGTTTGTTGTGCAAAAATATAAAAAAAGACTAGGTAGCCAAAAATGACAAATGTTGTTACGCTCCAAATCATGCCTAGTGCCACTGCAAACGTGTCCATCTCATGCACGACAAATTCGTGTGTGGGCATTGTAGCAAGTGCACGTCATCAGAGTGATCAGAGAAAAACAACTGCAGAGCAAGTGCGTGATGCCAAAACCCGGTGCTTCGCTGTTCGGCTCTGTACGCGAAGACGGTCAAGCGGTCGGTCAAAGGCGGGCCCATCCTGTCGCCGCGCTAGAGGCTCTGTCTCACCCAGGGAATGGGCCCGCGGCTGCTCGTCCCGGCCCGTATCCGTAATTTTCTCTTCTGCTGCTGGTGCGGGCCTCTCCTGAGGCTGCAAATGGGGCCGAGCTCGCGTGCACAGCAGCAGAGGGTTCTATGGTGTTATGAACTAGAGAGGCGTCGACCAACGGAAGACGGGATTATCATTTTACGCTTTCAGTGTATCTTATGTTAATGTATTAGTATGACTTGTGGGACCATGGTGTCAGCGTTGGGCAGGTTATATCCTGAACCCGGTGGTCTGTAAGACTCATTCTGAACTTGGCGTGTGAAACACGAAGAACAGGGCAGGGCTCGTCGCCCTCTGTCCTTGAGATCACTATCCCTGATTTCTGCTGGAATCGCTCACGCTCCCGGCATGATCTCGCCGGTGTAGCCCAGGGTGTTACAGTGGTATCAGATTAGGCTTTCCTGCTCGGATTTCTTCTCGCTCGATCGATTTCTCCCCTTGTTGTGTTGTCTTCCTCACGAGCAGCTGCATCGGTGGGACTCAGCCCGATTCCACCGCCCACGCCCCGCCTACCAACACCCAGTCGACGGCGGCCACCGCATAGCGCCGGTTAGCCAGTCCGGCGCCGTCGCCCAACTCCAATCTCGCGCCGCTTAGGGTAGAAATTGGGGAAATCGAGAGCTGAGTTGGAGGTTTGGATTCCAGATCGGGGGTGATTTGAATCAGAACTGCACGACGCTTCTGACGAGCGCGGCTCCAACTCGACGTCGTGAGAAGGTACTGTGAGTGCCAGCCGCATACCCTCGATTTCACTCAGTTTCAGGTGCAGACATCACAGCTCCCCCTAAGCCATCGGTTCAGTCTCGGTTGATCCTGGACAAGATGGAGGAGCAGTCTAAACAAAGTGAGGACAAGTGGTCTCAGATGATGGAGAACATCGACTTGTTGTTTGCAAGAGTTGGAGAAATTGACAAGCAGCAGGCAAAGATTGACACACAGTTTGACATGACGACGAAACTGATGGAGCAGATGCTGAAGGATCAACAGTTCATGACCAAGCAAATCGCGGCAACGGGACAAGCAGTTGCTCGATTGGCACTTCAACAGATGGACGCCAGATCAGAAGAACCAGTAAGCCCAACATACTCTGATTCAACTAGTGACTCTACCTTGGATAATAGAAGGAAGTCATTTGGTGACGATGCAAGAAAGAAGAGTTCAAAACAGAGAAGCTATAGCAACACTTACAGGCCGAAATTGAACTTCCCAGTGTTTGTGGGCAAAGACCCATGCATATGGAAGGACAAGTGTTTGGAGTTCTTCAGTATTTATGACCTGCCAGAAGGATTATGGGCCTCTACTACTGTAATTGCCATGGAGGGTAAAGCTGGCAAATGGATGCATGTGTACAAACAAAAATATGGTCTGACAGATTGGAAGACTTTTATCAAGGCAGTAGAGGAAAAGTTTGGTGACAATGATTACAGAGAGGCTATGACACAGCCGTTGGAGCTTCAACAGTCTGATTCTTTGGCGAATTACATATCAGAATTTGAGGATTTACAGTACCAACTATTCATGCATAATACTGGTCTGGATGATCTGTTCTTTGTCACTCAGTTTGTAAAAGGGCTCAAACCAAAGGTGGGTAATGTTGTGCAATCACAAATGCCAGAGAAGTTGGATAAAGCAATTCTATTGGCTAAAACACAGCAACAAGTATTGGACAGGAACAAGAATAGATGGTCAAGGACTTCTTCAACATTCAGAACACCAAATACCTTTCCCTCCAAGACAGAACCAAAGGTGCAAGCACAGACTACACCATTATGGAGAAAAAGACAGGCCAGGGACTACAGAAGGGCAAATGGTCTGTGTTACTTTTGTGCAGAACCTTATGATGCTAATCACAAGAATGTATGTACCAAAGAATGTATGTCCAATTAACTGATGAAGTGCTGAATCAACTGGCCATTGATGATGCATTGGCAGATAACTTCTGTCAGCTATCCTTGAATGCAACAGCAGGAACATCAGCTGGGGAGGCTATGACAGTGAGAGCTCTAGTCCAGAACAAAGTCATGCTCCTTCTCATTGATAGTGGCAGTTCACATAGTTTTGTGAGCACTTCTTTTGTGGAGAAGATGGGTCTGAAGACTAAACCAATGCCTTCCAAGCAAGTTAGGTTGGCTAATGCGGACATCCTGGTCACAAATCAAGTGGTTCCTCAGTTAGAATGGTGGACCAATGGGCATACTTTGAGGTCTGACATGCAAGTGCTGGATTTGGGAGCTTATGATGCAATCTTGGGGTATGATTGGCTCAAAAAACATAGCCCAATGAAATGTGACTGGTCTGCCCACACACTGGAATTTGCTGATCAAGGCAAAACAGTGGTGTTACAAGGTGTCAGACCAAATTCTACAACACTGGAAGAAATCTCCATAGACCAAGTGTTGAAGTGGTCTAAGGGCAATGATGTTTGGGCTCTAGCAGTGGTTGAACCTATCTCACCAACAGTACAACCAGATAATATGGCAGAGGTTCAAAGGTTACTGGCTGAATTTCAAGATGTGTTTCAGGAACCTAAGACATTGCCACCTTCAAGATTCTATGACCATCAAATCCCATTACTACCAGGTGCAGTTCCAGTGAATTCTAGACCCTATCGTTATCCACCACATCACAAGACTGAAATTGAGAAACAGGTGAGGGAGTTGTTGGCAGCAGGGTTAATTACTCCCAGCTCAAGTCCCTTTGCTAGTCCAGTGCTGCTAGTACAGAAAAAGGATGGCAGCTGGCGTTTCTGTATAGATTACAGAAAGCTGAATGCCATTACAGTGAAGAACAGCTTTCCAATGCCTTTGGTGGAAGAAATTCTGGATGAATTGGCCGGCACCAAGTACTTTACCAAACTTGACATGAGATCAGGGTACCATCAAGTCCGAATGAAGGAAGGAGAAGAATTCAAGACAGCCTTCAAGACACATCAGGGCCACTATCAATTTAAGGTAATGCCATTTGGTCTAACAAATGCACCGGCTACATTTCAGTGCATCATGAATGAGATATTGGCACCTTTCCTCCGAAAATTTGTGATGGTCTTCTTAGATGATATCCTAATATATAGCCCAACCTTAGAGAAACATCTAGAACATTTGCATTTGGTGCTCACCAAGTTGAGGGAAAACAAATTGTACATGAAACAAAGCAAATGCTCTTTTGCTCAAGATCAAATTGAATATTTGGGACATATTATTTCTTCACATGGAGTAGCCACAGATTCAAGCAAGACTCAGGCAATGCTTAATTGGCCAGTACCAACCACAGTGACAGAGCTGAGGGGTTTTTTAGGCCTCACTGGGTACTATAGGAAGTTTGTCAAAAACTATGGGATTATTGCTAAACCACTCACTCAATTACTGAAGAAGCACAGCTTTAAATGGGATGATCAAGCTCAGGTGGCTTTTGAACAACTGAAACAGGCTATGTCTAGTACACCAGTTTTAGCATTACCTAATTTCAATGAGCCATTTATCATAGAAACAGATGCATGTGATGGTGGCATAGGAGCTGTTCTGATGCAGAGAGAGCAACCAGTGGCTTTTCTGAGCAAAGCATTGACCAATGCACATAAACATTTGTCCATCTATGAAAAAGAGTTCTTAGCACTCATTATGGATGTAGAAAAATGGAGACAGTACTTGCAGAACCAAGAGTTCATTATCAGAACTGATCACAAAAGCCTAGCTTACCTTACTGAACAGAACCTTCACTCAGATATGCAGAGGAAGGCCATGACTAGGCTGATGGGTCTTCAGTTCAAGATTGTCTATAGAAAAGGGAAGGAAAATGTGGCTGCAGATGCACTGTCTAGAATGGTTCATTTACATTCTCTGCAAGCTGTTTCAGTACCTCAACCAGTCTGGATTCAGGAATTGTTAAACTCTTATTCTACTGATTTGCAAGCACAGAGACTCCTAGCACAATTAGCTATCACTACTCCTGATGAACAAGGGTACAGCTTAGACAAGGGACTGATCAGGTATAAAGGCAAATTGTGGGTAGCCCAGAATTCAGCTCTACAAACTAAAATCCTTGCTGCTTTACATGCAAGTGCAATTGGGGGACATTCAGGAGTACAGGCAACTTTTTATAGAATGAAGAGACTCTTCTATTGGAAAGGCCTTAAACAGTCAGTAGAAGACTTTGTGAAGCAGTGCACTATCTGTCAACAAGCAAAACACACCAACACTCTTCCTGCAGGGCTCCTACAACCATTACCTATCCCAGATGGGGCTTGGCAGGACATTTCAATGGATTTTATTGAAGGACTTCCCAAATCTGAGGGGTTTTCAGTGATCCTTGTGGTGGTAGACAGATTCACAAAATTTGCACACTTTGTTCCTCTGAAACATCCCTATACAGCCAAGGTAATTGCTCAAGCTGTCTTTGACAATGTGGTAAAGTTACATGGGTTGCCAAAGTCCATTGTGTCTGATAGGGACAAGATCTTCACCAGCAATTTTTGGAAGGAATTGTTTGGTCTTCTGGGGACTCAATTGTTGCTTAGCTCGGCCTATCATCCACAAACCGATGGTCAAACTGAGAGAGTAAATCAATGTCTTGAAATGTATTTGAGGTGTGCAGTTTATGACACTCCAAGACAATGGAAATCTTGGTTGGCTCAGGCTGAATTCTTGTACAACTCCTCTTTCCATTCTGCAATTGGTTGTTCACCATTCTATGCATTGTATGGTTATGATCCAGAGATGACAGCAGTTCCTTCGGTTTCTTCTGCTACTGACACATCAATAGCTGATATGGTGACTCAGATACAAAACCATGCCGAAGTGTTGAAAGAAGACCTTGCCAGGGCTCAAAACAAGATGAAACAGACAGCTGATGTGAAGAGAAAAAATCAGGAATTTGCTGTGGAAGAGCAAGTGTTGCTGAAATTGCAACCTTATGCTCAGTCTTCCCTGGTTAATAGACCCTATCCCAAGCTAGCTTTCAAATATTATGGCCCTTACAAAGTGTTGGAGAGGATTGGGAAAGCAGCTTACCGCCTGGATCTGCCATCTGAGGCGCTTATACATCCAGTGTTTCATGTGTCCCAGTTAAAACCATTTACTACCAATTACACTCCTGTTTTTTCTTCTTTACCAAAGGTTGCAGACTTGGACAAGACTGAACTTCAACCAGAATCGGTATTGGAACGGCGTCTGGTCAAGAAAGACAATCGAGCGGTACCTCAAGCACTCATCAAGTGGACCGGTCTGCCGGAGTCAATGGCGACATGGGAGGATTGGTACGTGCTGTTGAAAAGGTTCCCATGTGCTCTTACTGGAGGACCAGCAAGCTCTTCAGGGGGGGAAGATGTTATGGACTAGAGAGGCGTCGACCAACGGAAGACGGGAATATCATTTTACGCTTTCAGTGTATCTTATGTTAATGTATTAGTATGACTTGTGGGACCATGGTGTCAGCGTTGGGCAGGTTATATCCTGAACCCGGTGGTCTGTAAGACTCATTTTGAACTTGGCGTGTGAAACACGAAGAACAGGCAGGGCTCGTCGCCCTCTGTCCTTGAGATCACTATCCCTGATTTCTGCTGGAATCGCTCACGCTCCCGGCATGATCTCGCCGGTGTAGCCCAGGGTGTTACATATGGATACTGGCACAGTGCCATACTGCCATGTGATGTGAGGCCCCTGCAGTGTACTACCTGCACTACGAACACACTCCAGTAACTATAGGCGGCCATGGGTAAAATTTTCAGGGTTGCTCACTGTTGTTTGCGTTTAAACATTCGTTGCCCCTGAGAAAGGGGAGAGCTTTGCACCTGCAATTGTGACGTCTAGTCCAGCTACGGAGATATTATTGTTGCCATCGATTTGGATCCTGAGGATTTATTTGGCTGTGTTGGAAGTAGATTTTAAAGTTGAAACCCAAGATCTGACTCGGAAATGTGAATGGTACAGACGAAATGGATGTCTAATTTTAGCTTGGATTGCCGGAGAGGTAAGCAAGAAGCATCAATTTGGAGCCTGCTACCAATCTCCTGTCCCAACTCCCATTCTACCAATTGACTCGGGCGGGCCAGTAAGCTCACACTAGTAGATTAGATAGACAAACAGAGACCATCCACTGACTCTTCAGTTCCACTAACAGAGTACGTAGTCGTCATTGCCTACGGTGATATAGTGACAGTAATGGGTGTGATGCGAATACAATGACAGCTTGGTTGCGTTCCGGCCCTGAGGCGAAGTACGAACTCTTTCTTCATAAGCTGCGCATTAGGCAGGCCATGAAGAAAACTACTCAGGGCCCTTGCACAGGCATACTAGTAGCACACTAGCACAGGTTGGGAGGGAGAGAGAGAGAGAGAGACGTGGAACCGGGGCAGCCGAGCAGACTCAGGAGAAAAATCAGGGACCACCCGACGCCTCCTCTTGGCTGATGCATTCCCCCTTGCTTCGTCCTCCCTGTCCCATGCTTTGACCCTGAATCCTCTACTCTGTATCTGAAAGACCTACCTCGATTCATTGAGGCACGGGTGATAGAAGCATGGAGAGAAGCCATGGAAGAAGGGAGTAACAGTATGGTGGAAATGCAAAAAAAAGGTGTTGAGAGAGTTTTGGCAATGCGATAAGAATGTGTTAGGAGAATTGGAGAAGAGAATTAACAGGGTGAAAAAGGATTTAGAGAAATGTAGGCGGATGAGTGTATATCTCAAAGAATCAGTAAACCGGGAACATTTATTTTCCTATAAGCTCAAACACCTGATTGACCAACAAAATATTTATTGGAAGCAACGAGCTCATAACACATGATTCACGAAAGGAGACCGGAATACTGGATTTTTCCATGCCTTTGCCTCTTAAACGAAAAAAGAATAATTGTATGACAAAGCTGAGGAGTGAAGAGGGTGATGTGGTGGTAGGACCAACTTAAGAATTTTATTGCTAATCAATATCAACAGTTGTTTTTCTCATGTGCAGGTACTCCATTTGATGAGGTGTTGAATTGTATTGACCATAGAGTCACACGAGATATCAATGAAGTTGTACTAAAATCTTTTAGTCGAGATAAAATCTGGATTGCCCTTGATGGCATGATTTGAAAGCTCCAGGCGCTGATGGTATGCCCTCTATTTTTTACAAGAAGTCTAGGTCTTTGATTGGCGAACGGGTGAAACAAGATGTGCTTGTTGTCCTTAACGAGGGTCAATGCCAGAGGGCTAGAACAATACTATCATCATGTTGATTCCTAAATCCGAATCGCCACAAATGCTTAAAGACATGCGACCTATTTGTTTTTGCAATGTGCTTTATAAGCTTATTTCAAAAGTTCTTGCTAATAGATTAAAGAAGGTCCTGCCCTAATATTATTTCCATGTCTCAAAGTGCCTTGGTCCTTGGTTCTTTCTGATATATTGAAAGCTTGGTTTGATTTCAGTTTGCGCTGCTCTCTATAAATATAGCTTCCACCACACCTTGTTCGTCGCCTTGTTTCGCCAATTAATCCTCCTATAGTCCTAGGGACGTCCTCGGCACGGCGAGCTTCGTCAACGCACTGCTGAACTTGTGTAGCATCGTCGAAGCCGCAACGACGCTACCTCTAGTGGTCTTCTTCAGGGCTCCCAATAACTTAGTAGTCTACTATGCTATTCTCATTGCAGTGGTAAGGGGCAGATCCGAGAAAATAAAATAATTGGATGTGTTGGGGGTGTTCGCATGGTGCAAAAAATGGAGGGGGTTCCACTCTCCTGCATGGGGGCTCAAGCCCCCTGCCCTATGTTGGATCCACTACTTGCACTGGTGTTCAGGGCCGTCCCGGCATAAACAAACCCGCCTAGAAGAATGTATATGGGGCGGTGAAGATTTGAATATCTACATCTGCACGCTTGCACAACATTGTAGGATTTGGAAATTGTAGAATGTGAATTGCGTACTAAACTAGAGGGCTTGCAGTTCCTTAGGGTTCTCAGCAGGTTGGATGTATAGATCGTCTAACTTACTACCGTGTTCGGAACATCATGCAACACATCGTTATGACCCGCGCCCTCAACTGGAAAGTCTTGAGATCGATACATACTCAATCCTTACCACATAATTCTGCAAACACTTCACTTCCCTCCATGCCTAGATTTTTTTTTACGTTGCAGCTCCATCAAGTGAAGTGACAATAGAAGAGCAAGATGGTGCATTTTCAACTCCTCATGTCCCTAGAGGAGCTCCATGTTTTGTGGTGTCACAATCCCCTAGCAGATCTTTTGATGGGGTCTGCACTGCGTTCCCTTCCTCAAGGCCTTGTTTAGATGCAAAATTGGGAGGGTGAATTTGAGAGGTAGATGTCACTTCGTAATCATTGCGTCACTGTAGCATTTTCGTTTGTATGTGTGAAAAATTATCCAAAATAGTTTTTGATTTCATCTATATTTAATACTCCATGCATGTTATGACATTTTGATGTGATGGGAAATCTTCTTTTTCATAGTGAATTTGGGAGTTGCTTTTTGGGAACTAAACAAGGCCCAAGAAGTTAGTGGTCTTTTCTAGCCCCTGAATCTTAAAACTGTCAGAAACTGGCCACCGAGCATCGATGGAAGAATCGATGATTTTTTATTGCAACGAGGAGTTATTTGAGCAATATAGAGCACTTACACTATCAGCGAATCAGCCAAAGGTGCAAATTGATTATGAATATGTGAACTGATTACTTGATGGTTCGATAAGGACATAAATTTCTTCCAGCACAACAATCTAGGTTTCGCTTTCTTATAATTAGCTATTTGCATGATATAATCCGGCATCTGAGATAGTCATGTACTGTGCAAATCTGAAACTTAAATCCGGTTTGTATGATTGAAACATTGCTGCATACGGACACTAAAAAAAAGACCTTCCTCGATTCGCCATGGAGTCCCCTCCACACAAATAAAGCGCTGAATTAGGCCTTGCATTTGCTGTTGTCTCTGTCTGCAGTTCCACTAACAGAGTAGTCGTCTCTGTCTACGGTGATACAGTGACAGTAATGGGTGTGATGCGATGATTTGCAATGCAGGTTGGTTTCGTTGTAATGAGGCTGACGAAAGACCAGCCCCTGAGGCTCCCAACTACGAAATTTTCTTGATAAGCTACGCTTTATGCAGATCATGAAGAAAAGCATTCGCCCTTGCACAGGCATTGTGCCATAGTACTCCGTAGCACACGAGCACAGGTTGGGGGAGAGAGAGAGAGACGTGGCACTGGGGCAGCCGGGCAGGCAGAAAGCAAGTGTGCTACTATGGCACCACTCGACCCCTCTTCTTGGCTGTCGCATTCCCCCCTGTGCTTTGTCCTCCCTGTCCCATGCTTTGACCCAGGCCTGAATCTTCTACTCCTGTATCTTGAAACACCTTCCTCAATTCGCCATTGAGTCCCCTCCACAGTCCACAGAAAATCAAGCGCTGAATTAGGCCTTGCATTTGCTGTTGTCTCCAGCCTACAAGTGCTGTCAAGTGCCAACCTGTTAGGATTACTTGCAACTCGTTTCGTCCAGCTCCTCCGGGCTTCCTTTATGAAAACTACGCGTTAAGTGCGTAATTCGACTTTAATCAGGGCTTGGAGCAAGAAGTAACTAGGGATTATTCACAAGATCGGTAAACAGGGCTGTGGAGATGTACATTCCGACGACGCAGCTTTTCGTAACTCACCTCACAACGTGGACGGCAACCTCCACTCTTTCAGTAACAACACGGAATTACAAAAAGATGGCAAGACCATTCGATCGATTTCTTTCTTCTCAGCTCCGATCCCAAGCCAACAGTTCGAGATCTCACTTGACAAGGCTCTTCTCCCCTTCCTCCAGCCCCGCCATGGTGTCGTAGAGGGGCTTGTTCATGGTCTCCGGCAGGTAGAAGACGAGCAGCCCGCCGACGATGCCCGAGGCGCCGAACACCGCGAACGGCACCCTCTCCCCGAGCACGACCACCAGCGGCGCCACGATGGCCCCCATCTGCGCCGCCTGCGCCGTGCACCCCAGCGCCGCGTTCCTCACCACCGTCGGGAACAGCTCTGCCGTGTAGATGAAGAGCAGGTTGTACGTCGCCGCCATGCCGAAGATGCCCACCACGCCGCACGCCATGCGCACCACCCTGCGCCGTTCCCAAGCACGCGTCAGTGGAATATTTGATTTAATTCCAAGAATTAAATGCTGATGAAAGTTAACTATCTGTCTGACCTCATGATGCCTTCGCCGGCGATGAGGCTCCCGGCGGTGCAGAAGCTGCCGCTGAGAAGCATGGTGCCGATGGCGAGCGGCTTCCGGCCGAAACGGTCGAGGAGCAGCGCGGTGAGCAGGTAGGCTGGCATCTCGGCGAGCGAGTTCACCACGACGGTGACGTAGAGGTTGGTCTTGAGGTTGACGACGTTGAGGCTGAGCCCGTAGTACACCACTGACGTCAGCAGGTTGATGAGCACGGAGAGCACGAGCCGGACCCGCGTCGTCCGCGACCGGAACACGTCGACGATGGAGCCCGACGAGGACGAGGCGGCGGCGTCGGCAGTCGAGTCATCGTCCTCGTCCTCGTCGTCGATCTTGAGCGCGACGTCGTCGGGGACGGTCCTGCCGTTGGCGGCGGCGATGTCGCGGACGACGCGCATGGCGTCGTCGCCGCGGCGGCGCACGAGGTACCAGCGCGGGGACTCGGAGACGAAGGGCACGACGGCGGCGGCGAAGGCGAGGGAGGGCAGCGAGGTGACGACGTAGAGCGCGCGCCAGGAGCGCGGGGTGAGCGCGGCGACGCCGGCGAGGGCGGCGATGCCGCCGGAGAAGAAGTAGAAGGTGGACATGCCCGCGGCGCCGCGGCGGGTGGGCCCGATGGGCTCGGTGGCGAGGACGAAGGCCAGCACGCCGACGCTGCCGGTGCTGAAGCCCGTGAGGAGGCGCAGCGCCGCGTAGGCCCAGTAGTTGGGGGACAGCGCCGTGAGCAGGCCGAAGGCCGCGTTCAGGACGCAGACCACCTGCAGCGAGCCCTTCCGGCCCAGGAACGAGTCGGAGAGGTGCCCGAACACGCCGGCGCCTGCAGACACACGGGCAGAACTTATTTCATTGCTCGGGCCCAGTCTAGGTCGAAAACTAGCCCAACCATCATCGTGAGTCCAAAGATGTGGACGGCCCATGAGTTGTTCCCCGTGGGCTACTTTGTCGGTTTGTGAGAGATTGAATTTGATTGGTGTGACGTCCTCGTCGCGGCCGAGGTGGCACTTGGCGCGGCGGGGACAGCCACGTAGCCGAGCTACGCGAGGCAATCTGCTCCACGCGTGTGCGCACGTGGCACCTCGCGCTACGCCGCCTCGCAGACCAATCAGCGGCAGAACTAGCCCTGACGAGAAGCATGGAGGATTCATCCCCACACCTCCATGCCTGGCTTCTGAACACATATCCATTCCGAAATGATCTATCCATTTGTTTATCGTCATACGTGTTATTGATTTGGTGAAAAAAAAAATGAGCACACCTCAGTTCCGCATCGTGTGGAATTGCAGGCGTGCAATTGACAGGAGAGAGCAATTTTTATTTATATACATGTAGAAAATGGAAGCATCGTCATCTGATCGACAAGGTGCTCACTGCCTCAGATGTTGAATTTGGGAGGTTGAATTTGGGAGTAAGATGTCACTTCGTAATCATTGTGCTACTGTAGCATTTCGTTTGTATGTGCGAAAAATTGTCCAAAAATTGATTAATTAGGCTCAAAATGTTCGTTTTACAGAGTACAACAAAACTGCGTAATTAGTTTTTGATTTCATCTACATTTAATACTTCAGGCATGTTATGACATTTTGATGTGATGGGGTATCTTCTTTTTGTATAGTGAATTTGGGAGGAACTTAGTAGCAAGAGAAGCGAAGAGGATAGTGTAGTGAACCTAACATGATGGCTACAGCCATCATATCATGTGTAGTACTATTAAGATAAACTACACTGCTGTCTTACAGGCTTTGGTTGATCTGATCTGTGTAAGCATCCGCCCATTGTCCGTATGCTAACAGAGTCCGCTGCCACAGCTAGTGGATGCGGAGGCGTTGAGAGTGATATGTATATGCTTGGATCAGGCAAAAGATTCCTCGGTATATCTCATTGAAGCAAAAGCGGCGATGCTAGGAAATTACGTAGCTGAGTAGGACATGTGCATGAGGCATGGACTAGTCTACCATTGGTTTGGATTTACTCATGAGGTAGATGGAGACATGGAGAGAAGGGCCAAAGATTGTAACAAGTGCAGTAGATTGTCACTGATCGTGTAGGTTCCTGTAGTTTTTTTGCCAGTAAAATTACCTGAGGGTCCGCATGACGGATGCTACGCGACAGGAGCAAAATAAATGGGCCACAAACGCAAGTGAGCACACGTCAAACAACGGCGGCACCTAGTTAGTCTTAGCTTGCGGCCGGCTAATGCTGTCGCTCCACTGCCTACGCTTGTCGACAGGTCGATACAGAATTACAGATACAGGCACATGCATGTATACGGCGCCTGTAAATGATGTAGCGTCAGGCACATGTAAACTGGCTCTGCTACAGCTCTAACAACAGTAGTTTTACCCCGTCCTTCAGATCAGACACACAGCCCATGGACAGGGAAGGAGGAAGGGGAAGCACTAGGCAACGAGAATCAAGTGGCGGCCGGCAGCCGTAGCAGTAGCACACGCGGCTGTGAACAACCCAACAAGCGGGGGCCGCGGGATGCCGGCCAAAAGCGCACCACAAGATCCCGTCACGTCGCGCTCTGGCCGCTCTGCTCATGCTCGCCTACTCCTTGCTAATTCTGGCGTTCCCGGCCGGATATGATGGGACTTGAATAATCCTGCTCTGCGGCGCTTATTACGTACTTTACAATTTCGTTCTCCGGCCAACTCTCCATCCGAGAATGCCAGGACACGGCTCAACTGTATCCTTAATTCCATGCCTAATTGCCGGAATTACTCGGTGATTGGATCGAGACGCGATGCATGCGAGTGAAGAGGGGAATGAATATGTGGACGGTGAGGAGCTGTACTGAGTACTGACCGATCATGCAGCCGGCGAAGAAGACGGCCTGGGCGAGCCCGACCTTGTAGCGCTCGCCGCAGACGAGCCCCCACTCGGCGACGGTGGACGACGCGGCGCCCTCGGCCCACTCCCACCCGGCCGCCGCGCCGCACCGGTCGCCGCAGCTGCCGGCGCCTCCGGCGGCGGCGCAGACCATGGCGGGCTCCCGGTCCGCGAAGATGATCACCATGGTGTGCAGCGCCTCCAGCGCCCACGCCGCCGACACCAGCACGAAGTGCCGCAGCTGCCACCGCCCGAACTCGCCCGCGTGCAGCGACAGCGCCTCGTCGATGCCCACGCGCTGCCCCTTCTTCTTCTTCTTCTTCTCCTTCGCCGCCGTCGTCGTGGCGCCGCCGCCGCCGATGCCGGCCGCGGCGGGGAGGAGAGGCTCCGTCGTCGACATGGCTAGCCTAGCTGCCTGGCGCTCCTGTGGCGCGGTGGGGGGCGGTGTGCGTGCGTTCCGGGGTTGTTACGAGTGAGCCGCGGGGTGTTATTTGTAGCCAGCTGCCGGAGCAGCAGGCGGAGGCGCGCGAGGCTACTGACGGCGTGTCGTGTTTATTTATTTTTTGTTTTTGAGGAAGTTATTCATATCCACCGCGTTCGTAATCGAGAGTTACGAACTTACCATTGATGCAAATCATCCTGGTTTAAAATGGAAGTATGTTCATTGCAGCTAGCCCGGCCCGGTGCGTCGTACCTGGACGCGGTGGGTTTTGCGGATTATTCTAGCTAGTGCCGTGCTTTGCAGTGGCTTTCGATCGACGAGATGGCTGGTTTTCAAACGTGTCGAGGATTCCAGTAGTCATCCTGAACATTATCGATGCCAAAGGAGCTAGGCAACCAGAGGATCGAAAATGATTTTTTTTTGTCAGTCAAAAAGATAAGTTTTTTTTGTGCGGTTTTGTCCCCCACAGTTTGTTGTACATTACTCTCGCAAGTCACCATAGAGAACCGAATTGGAGATCTAAACAATCAAGCCATAGAGAATCGCTAGTTCACCGGTCCAACCAATCTTCAAAGATCCAACCAGTGTTTTTTTGTGATTAATTTGTATGAAAAAATATGCAAGTTTTCTATCATGTTGTAATGAGATTGATTAGAACACTGATTCACTCACTGTGTTGTTCAAAAAAAAAAGTTGTTCAATCGATTCACAATAGTCCAATTGTATGACTAGTTTTTTAATTAGCTGATCCAAATCTGTCGGATCACTTTCACTAGTTCACGGTTGAACCGGTGAACCGTTCTCTCCATGCATGTGAGGCGAGACATGAGCGTGCCAACCTTAAAGCATGACATCAAAGCGTCAACAGTAAGTATATAACAACATGCTGTTAAGTAATGACTTCCAGATCTCAAAAAAAAAAAGTAATGACTTCCATATATATGTTGAACCATGCAAATGTCTGAATTCAGCCTTGTACCCAAAAACCAAACAAATTTCACTGCTTAGTATCGTGCATTTTTCATCGTTGAGATGGTTTAATAGGTATTTTTCATCACAACGGCAGTCACGTCATTTTTCCCTGACATGATAGCATATTCAGCCAAAAACATAAAAAATAACAAAAAAGAACACTGGATCATATTTCTGTTGAGAAGGAGTCACGCTTGCTTATCCAGCGAACAGGTATACTCTAGTGGCGGTCCGGATACCCCCTTAGGCCCTGTTTAGTTCCAGGTCATATCATAAAATTTCTAAAAATTCTCTCTCTAAACTTCATTATTCACCTATCACATCAAATCTCTCTCTTCATGCATACAGTATTAAACGTGGGTAAATAAAAAAACTAGCTACATGGTTTTGATGTACACGACGAGGCGAATCTTTTAAGCCTAGTTAGGTCATGATAGGACAGTGTTTACCGCAAACAAACGAAAAGTACTACAGTGTCTGATGTGACTTTTTCACTTCACTTTTTATTTTTTTTTTCAGAAACTAAACACCCCCTATTTGTAGTTGCCGATGATTACACATCCCGCTGGGGATGTGACAGCCGACACGCCGTATTGCGGTTGTCAATGATCGAAGTCGGGATAAGTGTGCTTGGATTCTTATCAGCAGCGACGACATCTCTTGTTTCGTGGCTCACGTCTCATGTGGGCATCATGAGTGATATGACATGATGGGATTGATGCCCGAGCCATGCATGCATGTCCCCGCTGGATATTACTTACTCGTAAGAAACAATTGACACGGCAATGAGAGCGCTAGCCGACGAACACGGCCACCCGGCGATGGCTGCCACCGTTGATCCGCAGGCAGGGACGACGGTCGGAGATGAAACAAGAAAGCAGGGAGGCGCCCTTTTGTACATTTCTTTTTGATGAGAAATCGATGGGTCCTTCCGGCCAGTTGTCCAAATCCAATCCGACGTGCGACACGTCCGATCAACCCAATCAAAACTTTCTCGTATGATGACATGAATGATCCTATTCCTTCCTATTCATTCATGCAACCGGACAGCAAAAAACCTGCATAGCTATTTATACCGTCGCCATCCGTGCAGAAGCATGGTTCTGCTGCCTATTTGCCTGAGCATTATCGAGGCTGAAGGAGCCAGCGCAACCCCGACTAGACAGGAGGATCGCCAACTGCCAGAAAGTTACATTCTGTTTTGCTGTATTTGCATACCCATAATTTATTGCGCCTCACTCTCACATGTGAGCTCCGGAACGAACAATCAGATCAAAAATCAAATCAGTTAGGCTACGGGCTAGTTCCAACAAAACAATGTCAGCAACAAGTCGAGCTGGTAGTGGATTATCATTATAGACCCATACTCTCGACCACTTTCAAGCCTGCAACAAGCTAGCCCCTAGTGACCGTCTCCGGATAACCTGTCTGCATTTGCCACCCCGCTGGCCGTATGCAGTTGTCAATATATGATTGAAGTCGGGATAAGTAGCAGCATCTTTGTTTTTGTAAGGACACCGCGAGCAATGCATGTCGCCGGTGGATCACAATTCACACATGCAAACAAAAAAAGGCAAACCGATGAACACGGTCAGACGGCGATGGGCGATGGCGGGGCGGAGGAACAGGAAAACACGGAGGCGCGCTGTATATATCCGCGGAATCGTACAGGGATATCCTGCTCTCACAGGTTCCGATCCCTACGCTAACAACGGTTGCTTTTTGTGGTTGAGCGTAAATCCACGTTTGTACGTCACCAGTAGGGCGTTCTCCTTGGGAGCCGCGGTCCAACCCAATGGGAGGCTGCTCGAGCGCGACACGTCCGAATGTCCGTGCCATCCAACCAACACTCTCTGTCGAGTGATCCTACTCGTGCACTAACCGAACAACAACAACAGCCCTGCATATAGTCGATTCAATCCCTATCATTATACCGTTCTCGCATCCAGGGGCGAAGCTGTGTGCAGCTGCGTGGGTGCAGCTGCACCCCCCTCAAAAAAAAAAATTTAGTCATAGCTATCTTAAATCAACCATGCATGCACCCCCCTAGGGCAAGACAATGCACCCCCCAAAGACAAAACTCACCCACACAAAACTATTTTAACTAGAGAATATCAGAGATTTTATGTCCATGCTATTTTTTATCCAATAAACATAGCAAGGCATTTAGGTACATGCTTGGACATGAGTGCGTGACCACACAATATGGAGTCCGGTGTTTATGAAAATGGCGAGAAATAGATGGTTTCCTTCTCTAATTGTCTAACAGTTAATCAGAATTGGTTTAAAGAAAGGTAAAAAAATATTGTTAGTTATTATTTTTCATATTATACTATTATGGTGTCAATTTTTGTTTTTTTCTGAGAATCGAAGTGGAATTGCAAATAAGAGAAAAATGATAAAATTTAATGTTTCCATTGCGAAGTATGGTAATATTGTATCATCATGTTCTTATTTCTTAATTCTTGAACTAGCTAGACAAATGATAAATTATAGCATATATATACTAGGTTCATTGGGTCATTCCTTTTTTTAACAAGAAAATGAAAATTAGATAATTTGTTCTCCTTGTATACTCCATTCAATCATCAAATAATGTATTTTTAGTATGCTAATCTTTTATGGCACATGATTACACTAGGTCTGCAACCAATATTATTAGTGGATCTCGTCATCTTGACACACACTTTTATCTCGGTCTATCCATTTGCCAATAGATTTTAGCCCCTAAAATCTGCCAAATTTCCAATTATTATTGGATCATCAACCAGTGGTCCAGATCAAAACAAACATATATTTAATATAACCCAAACCTAGGCAGCCCGTCACCAGACCTGAACCTAAACCATAGAGCTTGCCGAGTTAATGGAAGTCATCGGAGGCCCCCGGGCACGGGGGAGATGACAAATCTCATCACCAAATCCAAATGTTGGGAATTCGACAAATTTTCTCCGAAAAATTTATCGGCATATATCTAGCATAGATCGCTGTGCATAACTATTAGATAACGGTTATATTTAATAATTAATGTTAAAAACACCGGTTACGTTAACAATGTTGTGTATGCTTATGATAAAACCTTGGCACCTTGCACCCCCTACATTTCGCTCTAGCTTCGCCACCGCTCGCATCCATGCATGCTGATGCAGAAGCATCCCGTATCCTATTCACAACGCGCAACTCCATCGATCTGTTTTGACATAATGGCATCTAGGACCCACGTACGGCAAATTAGACCAGGCGGCCACTCGTACCAACCAAACGCTGTTCCGCTCGCTGGAAAGGCCAAGCAAGGAAGGTTTCGGCACCACGCGCGGGCCAGGCCAGGGGGAGACGACCGCGGAGTCGGGTCGGAGCTCGAAGGTTTCGGCAGACCCATCAATCGGATCGCGCTACTCCCTCCTCCTCGAACCGTGAGATCGGTCGTACTCGTACATACGTGGCAGCAGCGTGACGGCTCGCCTTGACGCCTGCTGCTACATACTACTCCGTCACTCCATGCACGTACAATACTGGAGTAGCGATCTTCGTCATTGCCTCGTTCGCCTCGCCGAGGTGTACGTAAACTCTATCTTTATAAGCATGTGGCGCCTCTGCCTGCCCATGTGGCGCTTCCCTGCGCGGCGCGTGGCAAGCAGGCGTAGCCGCGCAGCGCTGCCGGACGGTGAGGGGCGACGTGGTTTGGTTTTTTTAATTAGGCTCGTATATACACTCACCTCTATAAATACACGTACGTAAACTCTATCTTTATAAGCATCTCTGAAGTACTGAGCAGAGCATCGACATATTCGAAGATTTTCGAAGTCATCATTAACGTCTCGTTGTCGACAGGAACGTCACTTGTCATGTAACGTATACGTCGGTAAATCCTGATAAATCTTAGAAAAAGGTGCGAGCCCTTGAACTGCGAGCCAATTCGCGGCGACGTGGTTTGGTGGCCTGCTGCTGGCTGTTTGGCCCCGCTGGGCTCGGCGTCGCAGTTGGGCCTATACGAAGTTGGGCCTACTTGCCCCTCCTCATCTTGTGACGACGGGCCGGGCCTCTCCGTATGGCATCTTTGTTGGGGCCACATCTCATCCTCGTCAGTACAAACCGAGACCATTTTGGCGGTCCGATCACGACTTGTTACTGCAAATGACAAAACTTCCAGACAAAACCCTACGTTGAATCTTTTAATCACCTGTCCAAAGCAAGCACACGGTAACCATTTTTTTTCTTTGGTTTCCCGCGGAATATCACGAGAAAATTGTAGGAACGTCATCGGTATTTGGGAATGGGAAGGATCCCCAGAGCCTTGCCGTACTCCACCAGGCCTCGGTATATCTCGTCCAGCGCCCTGTACCTGAACTCGAACCCCTCCTTCACCAGCTTCGCCGACGACAGACTCACCCTCGGCTTCTCGAGGAGCTCGCCGGACCTGAAGCAAACGGGCCGCATGCATGCGTGTTATCACTGGCCGGGCAACACAGCCACCTGTGGTAATTGTAACAATAATCAACACATGCATACTAAAGCAGTTAGTCTGCTTACTGGTTGCCTATGTTCACGCCGTACTCCGGGTACTTGTCTGCCAGGAACCGGGATATCTCGACGATGGTGGTGTTGAAGCTGCAGCAGATGTACCTGCCGGACGCCGCCTCCGTCTCGGCCAGAAACACCTCAGCGCGGCAGAGGTCGTCCAGGTCAACGATGGGCACCCCGCCGAAGGTCTCCTCGATGCCTTTCAGCATGCCCACCGCTGCCTCGTCGCCTAAAGTTAATGAAACATACGATGAATCACGTCCAGTTCACCAATATGATTTCTCTCTGCAGCAGCGTCGTCGTCTTCTCCGGCCATCTTTAATTTCTCACGTACGTACCGGATATCATGGAGAGGCTGGCGGGGACGCTCGTGTACATCTTGGGCACCGGCGATGCGCCCACGGTGAGGACGGGGCACGCGATCACCAGGCTCATCCCGTGCTCCTCCGCGAACCTCAGCGCCGCCTTCTCCGACAGCACCTTGGACACCACGTACCCCTGCAACATGGAGTATATGTATGCTTCGTCTATCAACTAATCTGAACTCTGAACATGCTGCCTGCACGCTAACATGATGAACATGACGAGGAGAAAGTGTATGTACTAGACGCACCCAGCTCGCTGGCTTCTCGCCGGTGACGTACTCCAGGTCAGACCATGACTGCTCGTCCAGAACGTGGCCGTCGCCCTCCAGCTGCCTGATGCAAACCGAGGAGGCCGCCGAGGTGAGGATCACGCGCCTCACCGTCCCCGCCCTCGCGCACGACCTCATCACGTTCAGAGTCCCTCGCACGGACGGCTCGATCTGGTCTCTCTGCCGTCCGTCAGTGGGCGGATCGTCGGAAGCACAACGAAGAAAGGCTCATCATCATCAGTCAGTGTGATGAATTCATGGTTATTTTGTTTTTTAACCACAACAAAAAAATTGATCTGCTTGTGCTGGACCTCGGGATTCTCTGACGTGAGGTTCACCGGAGCAGCGACGAGGAAGGCGTAGTGGCAGCCGGCGACGGCGTCGTCGAAGCTGCCTTCCTCGTCCAGGTCGGCGCGGAGGATCTCCAGCTGACCGAGCGCCTGCAAGTCCTTGAGGTGGGAGTTCTTCGCCATGTCATCTGCGTATACAAATTTTAATTTGTCATACAGTTAATAAATGCTTAATTTCATTTATTTGCAGTAAGCCACTTCACATATAGATATTCAAATACAATTCGCACGCTCTCAAGGGGGGAGTAATCAGCAGGGAATCAGCAACGCAGACCGGGGTTTCTGACGGTCGTCTTGACAGCGTATCCCTTGTGCAGCAGCATCTTGACAAGCGCCGAAGCGATGTACCCGTTCCCTCCCGTGACGCACGCCGTCTTCGCCGCCGCACCCGCTCCCGGCATGTTGGCAGCAATGGCAGAGATAGTGAGGACTGGTTGGTTGCCACTACACCAAGCAGCCTAGCTGCTGGTACCTGCATCTTATACAGTCAGTGGAACATTCGAGGTCGAAAAGGACAATGTAATTAACAGAATCGCGACGCCCCTGATAAGCCGAGAACCTTTGTACATACGGCTGAAACGTGCGTGATTTGAATTTGTTGGAAAACGATCCATGTGTGGTAGCAGGTGTAAGGTGTTTCAACCTTAATTTGGTTTGCTCGAGATTTTGGAAAACGACCCAAACGTTGTTCTTGCCGGCTACACCACACGCTCGAAATCGATCTGGTGGTTGTTGCCACACGGCGCGCGCGCGCACGCACACACACGGACAAAGAATTGCACTTGCACGTGTTTTTATATATATATGCCAAAAAGCCATGCACGTCAGCACGTGATCAGGGTTCAGGAAAAATGCGCGCAGGCACTGACCTCACTGAATTGACAGGCGGGGATGAAGGCCTCTCGATGGGTGAGGCCGTGGCACGCCGTCGGGAACAGGCCATCCGTGCGAATCCATCATCGTCATCAGATCCTGACCTCTCCGGCATTAGCCTTCGGGGAGAATTTTCTTTGATTAGACACACACGGTCATAGGGTAGTGGATATGGGTTGTGGACCGGGGAATGGCCGAAAACAGAGCCCAGGAAGGAGGAGAAGCACTGCGGCGGACCTGAGCCGAGACGAGACCGTGCCCGCGGGCCGTCGTCGTCGTTGGGAGCATGCGGCGGATCCATCAAAGCCCAGCAACGTCGAGCGAGCCTAGAATGACGGATGGACCGCGCATATGCTCGGCCACACGGCCCGCGCCGCCGCATGCTTTGCATGGTGGCCTGTGTGTCCCATCGCGGTGGATCGACCCGGCCACCAGTCACCTCACCGCGATGCCTGGTTCCATTCAAAAGAAGGAATTCAAAAAAGCCCATGGAGGCCCCTGGCAACATTCAGGCCCAGTGCGGATCGGGCTACGTTCACTACTCACAGTCCAATTAAATCATGCGTTTAACAATTTTCTGTATTCCATTTTTTTTTTCGCGAAACAAAAGTATCCCATTCATCATCAATCAACAACTTCAAGTGAGAAAGAAATCGATTGCGAGTAGCTCATGCCGGCACCGGGAGGAAAGGCCAGTAGTACAAGTGAATCTTCAGAATCGTCCTAGACGCTAGGAGCTAGTGTGTTTCCTAGTCCGTAGCAACCGAGGAAAGGCTGTTTTCCCCCATTGCTTTGGACCTAGCGCTGTGTTTAGTTAGAAAAAGAAGAAGGCCATATTTAGTTCCCAATCCCATCACTAAACTTCAAAAATTTTCTCTCCAAACTTTACTTTTCACCTATCACATCAAATCTCTCTCCTCATGTATGGAGTAATAAACGTGGGTAAATAAAAAAACTAATTGCATGGTTTTGATGTACACGACGAGACGAATCTTTTGAGCCTAGTTAGGTCATGGTAGGACAATGTTTACCACAAACAAATGAAAAGTGCTACAGTGCGCTACAGTGTTCGATGTGACTTTTACACTTCACTTTTCACCTCTTTTCATGGAACTAAACACCCCGAAGAGAAAGTTTGGTGAAAATGTCACATCGGACACTGTAGCGCACTGTAGCACTTTTCGTTTGTTAGTGATAAACATTGTCCTACCATGACCTAACTAGGCTCAAAAGATTCGTCTCGCCGTGTACATCAAAACTATGTACTTAGTATTTTTATTTACCCACGTTTAGTATTTCATGTATGAAGAAAGAGATTTGATGTGATTTGATGTGATAGATGGATAGTAAAGTTTGGAGAGAGAATTTTTGGGAAAGTTGGGGAACTACACAGGCAAGTTGATTCAGGCATTCAGACAGGTCTCGCCCACGCGAGCGTAGTAGACCCACCCGTCTTGCTAGCCAGTTTGCTTTGCTGCCGCGGCAGCTGCTGGCATGCTGTCGGCACGCCTGGTCACAATGCTGTCGAGCTCCCTCTCCGACGCGACGCCCCATGGGGCCTAGGGCAATGACGCTGCCTGCCGGAGCCCGTAGTGCCATGGCCGGTTGCCTCGAGCTATATGCTATGGTGTCGTTCGCGCGTAGGATGTGGACACGGAGAGGATCATCCATGTACGTGGTGCTCACCGCGCCACGCCCAACCGTCCGAACGCCTTCGCCCACACAGCTAGCGACGGTGTCTCTTGTCGAATCGTCGCACCACACCATCGCCGCTTGCTTTCAGGCTTTCAGCCATGTCGAGATGTCATGCCGGCAATGTCGCTGCCGCTGCACAGTAGTACACGCCTATGTTGTACAGTACAGGGATACGGATACGGAGATACGGCGGTATGGTATTTTCAAAAAACAGTAATACGAGGATACGATAACAAAAAGTTTTATAGTCGATAAATATAATAAATATAGTTGTTAGTTTGTCCCCCCTCAGGGCGAGCTCTGCTCTACGTAGTGAATAAGGTCCAACAAGGCCCATCGTGGTCCAGCATCGGTGACTCATCGTATACTCCCTCCGTCTCAAAAAGATTGTTCGTTTAGGCTTCAAAACTTGTCCCACAAAGAGTGTTCATTTAGCTTTAAGACATGCACACATTAATACAAAAGTGCATAGAGAAACGCATAGAGCCAATCAAGTAGCTAGTTAATGCTAATTTTATAGTTTCAATGAGGAGTAACATGGTCATTTGCTATCACTGCTAATCTGTCCTAAATTTTCCAAATGAACACTTATTTTGGGACGGAAGGAGTATAACACAAGTAAACCTAGTGGAGCCTTATCCATCCAGTCATTTTCCCTCCCCTCAACAGCCGCCGCCGCCGCCGTAGTCAATCTCCAACCCAAAAGCACACCGTCGCATGGCAGCAACGGCAAGAGCACAACCTGCCGCACTCCCTGCGATCTGCCGCATTCCCATGCGCTGCGCTCCTGCCTGCTGCCCAGCGTGGCCTTCTGCCTGCTCCTGCGTGGCCTCTCAAGTCCTCTAATTTGATTCTGTTCTTTCTTTTTTCTGTGTTCTTTTGGATTTTAACGAGACGAGAACTGCCGATTGTTACACGAGAAGCATTTGTGTGGTTCAATTGATGTATCTGTTGTTACACCATGAATTTATCAAGCTCGTATGAAGATTTTGTATTGGATTTTCACGGGAATGGGGACCCCGCGGGGACACGCAGGGACACGCGTATCCCTGCCGTATCATGCGTGTCGCCGTGTCCCCGCGTGTCCAAACGCGGATACGGCATCATGTTCACGTATCGGTGCAACATAGGTACACGCATGCGAACCACACAGGAGATGATGATGATGAGAATCTCTTTCCCTCTCTCGGCCTCTCCAAGACTCCCAAGTGGAGATGTCCACGGAGAAAGAAAAGTAGAAGCCTGCTCGAGCGAACACGGCGGCCGGCGCCGAGCGCAGGCGACACACGGCACTCCTGGACATAGGCTGATCGATGCTGCTTGATTTTGTCGGAGCTTTTCAGTGACATCTGAGTGGACTGCATAGTTCATCATATTGCTTCCGATTTTTTTTTCTTGCCGAATGCTTTCAGCTGTTCACATGCGTGCAAAACGCCAAAACGTCATTCTATAGTATTAACGTTGATCAAGTGTATGCAATTTAATATTATTATTTATGATATATAATAACTCTAATTAGATTTATTGCAGCATAAAAGCTAATAGTATTTTCTATAATTTAATTAAATTAATGAGATTGACTCAGCTCAAATCTAAATTTCTTCTTCTTCTTTTTTTGGATAGAGGTAGTACCCGGTATAATCTGTTTACAAGCATCACCAAGACACCAAATAGCTTACTAACTAGTACAGTAGTTGATGCTTAAGCTTACAAATATACAGAGAGAGAAAAAGAAACTGGTACTGCTCGCCTCGTCCTCGATAAGGCCGGACAAAAGATTACACGCCTTGTTCTTTGCATCCTGCTGAGCCTGAAAGCGAGAAAAGAGGAGCATGCTCAAGGAATGACTCGTGGAGTCTTTGCATCCTGCTAAAATCTCTGTATGGATATTTCTCTCCTCTTTTTGGCACACAGCCTTTTTCCCTTCCAATTCTTCATCCCACACTCTCAATCTCCGCCGACGAATTTCTCGAATTCATGGGAGAGGGAAGGTTTACCAAACAGTGGAACCTATCGACGGTGGGTGGAGCGCCATTAGGCAAGATATAGCTGATTCATGACGCCAAAGGCGGTGTGACAGAGAGGGGAGAGATAAGATTATATAAGAGCGCTTAGAGTCTTCGACTGTGACAAAGGGAGTGGAGGGATAAGATTAAGAATGCTTAGACTGACTGACGTCTTCCTCTTGTATTTTAGTCTATCATTCCTCTCTTTTCGCGCGCTGCGCGGTATGCCGTGTGTATCTGCAATCTGCTCTTTCGATCAATGGAAGCAGTTGGGGACGACGATCCCATCGAATTGTTGCTAATGAGCTCAAAGTTTCGGCTCGTAGATTTGATTTTTCAGACGTCACCAGCACGCGGGGGGTGCCATTTTTTATGACTAAAATTGTAGTCGCGTGGTTAGCCCTTCCTGTTTCATGAAGCTTAGCACCAATATTTGGCCGCAGTAAAGCGAGTACGTGATGTAATTTGTGATTGGGACTGGGCCGAGATTGATCTCTTCTTTTTTTCAACAAACAATTAATCTCACATCTCCAAGCTAGGGATGAGTAGGGAACACAAGAGCTACGGAGTACATTCAAACTTCTTCGCAACAAAAAATTAAAAGGTGCTACACTCAAACCACCCGCAATTATTTTGCGTCCTTACGTGACGAAGGCACGTGTACGGACTTATTTTGCGGGTACAGGGTACTGATCAATCACACGGAAGAAGCATGGCAGCTATCAGGCTCCATGATCGAGGACATGGCCATGCATCAGTTGGTCAGGATTCCCAGTGCCTTGCCGTACTCGACCATGTCGTCGTAGATGTGCTCCAGCGTCTTGAACTTGAACTCGAACCCGACCTTCTCCAGCTTCGTCGACGGCAGCAGCGCTATCGGCTTCTTCAGGAGATCGCCGGAGCTGCAAGAGGTTTTGTACGTGAACCATGACGACGATGACCGTCAGGAGAACAAACAATTGGAAATGGCGATAGATTTCGAGCTTTTCTATTAGCTTACAGCTCCGTGTTGACGTTGTACTGCGGGTACTTGTCGGCCAGGAAGCGCGCCATCTCGGCGATGGTGGTGTCGAGGCCGTTGCAGATGTACCTCCCGGCGGCGACGGCCTCCGCCTCGGCGACGAAGATCTCGGCGCGGCAGACGTCGTGCACGTGCACCAGCGGCACCGACCCGGAGGCCCTCTCGATGCCCTTGAGCACGCCGAGCTCCGCCTCGTCGCCGGACAGCAGGGACAGGATGGCCGGCACGGTGGTGTAAACCTGCCTGTCCGGCGCCTCGCCCACGGTCACGGACGGGCACAGGGTCACCAGGCTCAGGCCCTGCTCGTCGGCGAACTTCGCCGCCGCCTTCTCCAGGAGCACCTTCGACACCGGGTACGCCTATTTTGGTGTGCAGAATTGCAGATGCAACGTGATCATCGGTAACTTTAGATTCAGGGTGC
Organism: Echinochloa crus-galli; assembly: GCA_900205405.1. Lineage (NCBI taxonomy): Eukaryota > Viridiplantae > Streptophyta > Magnoliopsida > Poales > Poaceae > Echinochloa > Echinochloa crus-galli. Next base: position 755,907 of record OAMR01000410.1, on the reverse strand, counting down.
AGAAAAGAACTGATCGATATGATGATGAACACATGCACAAACTAACGCGTACCCAGAGGCCAGTCTTTTTGGCGGTGAGGTACTCGACGTCGGAGAAGGACTCCTCGTCCAGCACGTGCCCGTCGCCCTCCAGCGGCTTGCTGGAAACGGCGGCCGTCGACGAGGTCAGGATCACACGCTTCACCGTCCCGGCCTTCACGCACGACCGCATCACGTTGAGAGTGCCTTGGACGCCGAGCTCGATCAGCTCTTTCTGCATGCCGCCATATATAATCCAGCAAATAAGTTCGATCGGTGAGAATTTTACATATGCCCTATCAATCACAAAAGTGTGCTTATTATCAATGATCCACGACGCTTCGTTCACCGTACCTCAGGGTTCTTGGACGTGTAGTTCACCGGCGCGGCGAGGAGGAAGGCGTAGTCGCAGCCGGCGACGGCCTCGTCGTAGCTGCCTTCCTCGGCGAGGTCGGCGCGGAAGACCTCGAGGGCGCCGAGCTTCTTGAGGTCCTCGAGGTGGGAGTTGGCCTCCTTGTCCTCGGGGTGCCTCACCGTCGTCTTCACGGCGTACCCCTTCTCCAGCAGCATCTTGATGAGCAGCGACGCGATGTACCCGTTCCCTCCGGTCACGCACGCCGTCTTCTTCCTCTCCTCATCACCACCTGCCAATCATAAAGATTGGCATCCCCTTTATATTATACTTTTACCAAAAACTATAATTTCATTACATATTTTATTTCTCTATTGGGAACATTTTTGCTGAATCAGAATAAAATCCTTTCTTGAAAATAAAAGGAGAATAAGCTAGCGTCCGGGGAAAAAATAGCATCTCTCATACTAAAAACCAACTTCACAAGTTATGGATATGGATTAGCTTGGTCTTTTTAAATGCCAACGCGCAGAAGCGGGATACCAGATAACAGAGAAATCCAATAATTGCTAAATGGCAAACAAACATCTAAAAAAATCTGAACAACTAGGGAGCATGAAAGAGTCACCAAACAAAACGCGGTCCTATGGAGATTGCTTCATCCTCCTCAGCTTGGCGTCCTCCTCGTTTCGCGTCTTTTCAGCTCAGCGCGGTCCTGATTGTATTTTTTTGAGCTCTTTTGATGGAGTCCATCAGGTCGCTGTCCACGCTTTTTAATTTGTTTAAGGTTCGCCATCGCCCATCGCTGTAGAAGGCAGACAATGTCGTGATGAAAAAAAATCAATTTCTCTCAGAAGACCATCATCCCGGTACATTACGCCATGATTGTATATGTTTTGCCAGCGTATAAAATACGTGTACTTTATTTGTTGACACCGCTCTCTAGCTTCCCAATCATCTTCCAAACAAATTGGTGGTTCATCCAATCAGTTGCGTCTCGCAACACACACGTACTGGACAAACTGAGCAAGAGGACAGTGAATAATACAGCCTGGCCACACGACGCTTCAAAAAAAAACTTATCCTGCAACTGCTGCGAGAGAAAACAAAAACTATGTTCAAGGTTTCAAGGTAATTTAGTGGCCCAAGCCCCCCCCCCCCCAAAAAAAAAAACACCACTATCCCATTCTTAACCTCGCCTATACTAGCTGCCAACAGCCATGGACTGGTACACACTAACACACATTCATGAATTGAATGCGCACAAGATCGTTGAGCTCGTGGAATTGTCATGATCCTACTGACTGAAGAACCAAAAAATCAATTGGAGCATCGTCTTCCAAGGTCAATTCGGCGTCTTTCAAGTTCAACCTTCAAAAAAATCATGCGCGTTTTTCATGCAACAGTGGCTCAGGTGATATATCTCGTACGCAGAGAACGCCGTCGACGTCTCACCGTGTCGTCTACCTGCTGCCGGCATGCCACCGGAGCTTGCATTGTGAGGATATGCGAGATAAGATCTCGGGCACCTGGTTGGGATCCATCGCGTGGGGCCCATTGCCTTTTGACTGAGCGTGAGAGCGATCGATAGCGCGGCTGCTGGAGCTCGCACGCGCACGATGACTGAGCGTGAGAGCGATATAATAAGGCACGTTCGCCTCAGCCAGCACTAGCAGTGTGGCAAGCAGCAACCATCGACCTCATCAGGAGCCACAAAACCCATAGCTGGGTTCTCGAATCGATCTCCATCATCGAGTTGATCGAGAGAGGAGGAAGAAGAAGAGAAGGATGGCGCCCGTGGCAGGTGGTGATGAGGAGAGGAACGCAACTGAACAGGTGCCTTGCCGTACTCGACCATGTCGTCGTAGATGTGCTCCAGCGTCTTGAACTTGAACTCGAACCCGACCTTCTCCAGCTTCGTCGACGGCAGCAGCGCTATCGGCTTCTCCAGTAGATCGCCGGATCTGCAACAGGTTTTGTACGTGAACCATGGCGACGATGATCGTCAAGAGAACAAACAAAGAAATGATTAATTAAGGTGCCGGCGGAGCTTGGAAATGGCGATCGATTGAGAGCTTTTGTCTATCTTACAGCTCCGTGTTGACGTTGTACTGCGGGTACTTGTCGGCCAGGAAGCGCGCCATCTCGGCGATGGTGGTGTCGAGGCCGTTGCAGATGTACCTCCCGGCGGCGACGGCCTCCGCCTCGGCGACGAAGATCTCGGCGCGGCAGACGTCGTGCACGTGCACCAGCGGCACCGACCCGGAGGCCCTCTCGATGCCCTTGAGCACGCCGAGCTCCGCCTCGTCGCCGGACAGCAGGGACAGGATGGCCGGCACGGTGGTGTAAACCTGCCTGTCCGGCGCCTCGCCCACGGTCACGGACGGGCACAGGGTCACCAGGCTCAGGCCCTGCTCGTCGGCGAACTTCGCCGCCGCCTTCTCCAGGAGCACCTTCGACACCGGGTACGCCTATTTTGGTGTGCAGAATTGCAGATGCAACGTGATCATCGGTAACTTTAGATTCAGGGTGCAGAAAAGAACTGATCGATATGATGATGAACACATGCACAAACTAACGCGTACCCAGAGGCCAGTCTTTTTGGCGGTGAGGTACTCGACGTCGGAGAAGGACTCCTCGTCCAGCACGTGCCCGTCGCCCTCCAGCGGCTTGCTGGAAACGGCGGCCGTCGACGAGGTCAGGATCACACGCTTCACCGTCCCGGCCTTCACGCACGACCGCATCACGTTGAGAGTGCCTTGGACGCCGAGCTCGATCAGCTCTTTCTGCATGCCGCCATATATAATCCAGCAAATAAGTTCGATCGGTGAGAATTTTACATATGCCCTATCAATCACAAAAGTGTGCTTATTATCAATGATCCACGACGCTTCGTTCACCGTACCTCAGGGTTCTTGGACGTGTAGTTCACCGGCGCGGCGAGGAGGAAGGCGTAGTCGCAGCCGGCGACGGCCTCGTCGTAGCTGCCTTCCTCGGCGAGGTCGGCGCGGAAGACCTCGAGGGCGCCGAGCTTCTTGAGGTCCTCGAGGTGGGAGTTGGCCTCCTTGTCCTCGGGGTGCCTCACCGTCGTCTTCACGGCGTACCCCTTCTCCAGCAGCATCTTGATGAGCAGCGACGCGATGTACCCGTTCCCTCCGGTCACGCACGCCGTCTTCTTCCTCTCCTCATCACCACCTGCCACGGGCGCCATCCTCCTCTTCTTCTTCCTCCTCTCTCGATCAACTCGATGATGGGAGATCGATTCGAGAACCCAGCTATGGGTTTTGTGGCTCCTGATGAGGTCGATGGTTGCTGCTTGCCACACTGCTAGTGCTGGCTGAGGCGAACGTGCCTTATTATATATCGCTCTCACGCTCAGTCATCGTGCGCGTGCGAGCTCCAGCAGCCGCGCTATCGATCGCTCTCACGCTCAGTCAAAAGGCAATGGGCCCCACGCGATGGATCCCAACCACAGGTGCCCGAGATCTTATCTCGCATATCCTCACAATGCAAGCTCCGGTGGCATGCCGGCAGCAGGTAGACGACACGGTGAGAACGTCGACGGCGTTCTCTGCGTACGAGATATATCACCTGAGCCACTGTTGCATGAAAAACGCGCATGATTTTTTTGAAGGTTGAACTTGAAAGACGCCGAATTGACCTTGGAAGACGATGCTCCAATTGATTTTTTGGTTCTTCAGTCAGTAGGATCATGACAATTCCACGAGCTCAACGATCTTGTGCGCATTCAATTCATGAATGTGTGTTAGTGTGTACCAGTCCATGGCTGTTGGCAGCTAGTATAGGCGAGGTTAAGAATGGGATAGTGGTGTTTTTTTTTTTTTGGGGGGGG
>OAMR01000410.1:724165-742589 GCA_900205405.1 Echinochloa crus-galli | reverse complement strand
GACCTCCCCGAGCAGTCATTCCAACATAGGGAGGAAGAGGAAGGAGATCGGCGGCGCTGTGGCATAGGTAGGCGGCGGGCAGCGGATAAAGATTCAGGGCGCAAGGGCGGCGGGCAGCGGATAAGGATTCAGGGCGCAAGAGCGGCGGAGATCGAACAGCCGTGGCACGACGTTTGCGGCATCGAACGGTAGGTAAGGCGTACTGTAGATCCAACAGTGCTCCCTCTCACAGGCAGGGACGCGTGTCGACGGGGCGTGGAGGGCCGGAGGCAGAGAGGACAAAATCACCAAGTTTAGAGATTTTATAGGATAGGATGAATCGACCTCTACCTTAAGTGCAATATATATAATTAGTGAATCATCTACTGTGAATTGCTTGATCCAATATGTGCAAGCAGCTGGTGCGAGATCGCCTGGAACCTGCCGGGGCGAACGGCCAAAGATGTCAAGTTCCACTGGAGGTCGCACCTCAGCCAGAGGCTCGTCGCGCAGGGCGTGGACCCGCGGACACACATGCCGTTGCCGAGGGCAGCTCCCAGAGCTCTGACGCGTCTGCTGCTGCTCTGGCATCACTGAATTGCCACGGATGATGAGCCTCGACCACAGTTCCGAGGGTGGAGGAAATAACAATTCTCATCTCTTTTTAACTGTCGTCATTGGTTTTCGTGCCACGATTTAGATTCGATTTGTAAAATTATGTATAACATTTTAATCTCCAAAAAAATTTGTTAAAAAACTAGATCAAAAGAGAAGTGAAAAAAATTAATATACATGAGTGAGTGGCGGCGTTCAGGTTCGTCGATGCACGGGAGGGTAGGGGCAATGCAACGTGAAACAGGTGAATACAGAGGCAGAGGGGGCTCCGTGGACCTAAAGATGATTTGCCATGTAGGCGCTAACGTGGCAATCTAGTCAGCAAAACCATTTCGAAAACCGGCAAGTGGTTTTAAGATTGCGTTAAAAGGTGCGTTTTAATCCGGGTTTGCTAAAACAAGGGGTTAAATGAACCATATCATACTTTAGGGGGTTATTTGAACCAAAGCTATACATGAGGGTAGTAAAGTGGACTTTTTCTAAAAAACAACTTAAGTTAGAGGATCTTATTGACTAGTATGAAATAATCAAATAATATAGGAGTGCAAAGCACTGAATATCTGCCAATAAGTTTGTACTGTTTCTTCTCTACAGCAATGTTTTTTTTCTGGATCAATGGTTAATTATTTTTGCCCGCAAAAAGTTGGTCAATTATTTTTAAATACAGTGCATAGTTACGTACCTCCCCTCGATCTGGTGCTGTAGCCTGAAGTAGTCTAGCTCGTCGACAACATCATCGGCGTCGTAGAGCAGCAACTTGAGACTATTGAGTGATCGTGACAGCGGCCTGCTCTCGGCCGCCCTCCCCTTTACATTGGCCACGACCTCCTCCACCTTGTTCATCTCTTTCTTCAGCCTGCTGGTGTCGTCGACAAGCCCAACCTGGTGAGTCCACTCCTCCATCTTCTGGCCACTGAGGTCCCCCCGGATGGTCTCCGCCATGCAGAGCACGACACCCTCCACCGCCGGGTCTATCGCCTCCATCATCTCTGCTCTCAGCATCAGGAACAGCGCTTGAGCAAGCAAAAGTGAAGCAATGCGATGGAGCAAAGGTGAAAGAGGGGGGAGTCAGGAATATGACAGGCAGGCAGCAAAGAGTGTGAGATGGGGGATTGAACGAGGGAGGCAAGTATCACTTCTTAAGGGGAAGGCAAAGGCAAGTATCACTTCATCTTACGGGGGAGATGACAACCAGGCAGCAAAGTATGAGATGGTTGTTTCGCTCTCTGATCACTTCTTTTCGCGACAAAGGCAAGTAGCTAAAGGGAAAGCAGGAGAGAAGAGAGATGCGTCTTTCGTCAGGGGTGGGGGAACTGAACATCTAGCGTTTAATGGCCGGTGGATGCAGCTTTTGTTGCCAACAAGTAGCGAATAACTTGTTTTATTGTGCTTTTCCTTTTTTCCTCAAAGAACTTGTACATCGGGCGGGTGCTTTGGATGGGAAGCATCATGACCTCCCCGAGCAGTCATTCTAGCATGGCTATGGCGTCTTCTCTTCTGATAATATTGTGTAGCAAGGCAAAGTATGGTCTTGCGATTGGCAATGGAACAAATGATCAACGTTTTTATACTGCATTATCACAGGTACTTCTGGGTACCTCTTCAATCATTGTAAAACAGCTCTTTTTTCAAATGCACTAAAAAAGCTTTGAATATGTAGGGTATATTGTGCCTTGGTGTGTTAAAACGTAAAAAGCAGCAGCAAGCGGCATCACGGGATCAAGCTGCCAAAGATCTTGAGGTGAGTACTTAATTGGTTCCTACTTTTAATAGTGATGATAGTATCGAATCCTAGGTTGCTCTGTTTGCAAGACATGATTTCTGTAGGAACAACACTGAAATATTTTCTTGATGGCCGGATCAAAGATGCAGAGATCTGGTGTTGGATGCTTTCTGATTGATGCAATCCTTGGGTCACTTGTCCTTGCAGAATTACAGCAAAAGCACTAGGTAGTACAGTCATCTGCCACTACCAGTCTTTGATCTGTCTTGTTGATCTGGCTTTCTTTCCATGTGCTTGCTTCTGAAGTATCTTGGTCAGGAATATCATTTATTTTTCTTCCTCCCAAAAGCAACAATTTCTGCTCTTATTGACCATTGTTCCTTAAGCAATATAGCCAGGCCTTCGGCTCCTGCAACCACTACTGGTTATAATGATGTTTGCTGCTACTGCAGTGAGGAGGCTTGGCCTGAATCTTGTTTTAGTAGTAATGTTTCAATCAAGCCCTCTTTAATCACATGTTAATCGTTGATTTGTCCCATTGATTGCTGGTTGGAATATCTGCCGGTCATGCATTGCAAGTCTTTCAAGCTGCAGTTTAGCCATTGTTTATCTACCTATGTCCCCTTTTTATCCAGAAATCTCGGTGTGCCTGATGTTTTTGCATAGGTCGTTGATTCAATTTGCTCACGTAATTAAAGTTCATCGACAAGTTATTGATTTGCTTTAAGCTTGGTCATTTTGTTCAGTTGTATGTACTCGTATGAACTCTGTTACTGCTGTTACTGCTGTATGAACATTTTGCTTTGCCTGTGCCTGTATGAACTTTGTTACTGCTGTATGAGCATTGAGAAGCCATTTTTGGTAAGCCATTTTGCTTGTAAAAGCACAAGGAACGAGCCATTTTGTTACTGCCGGTCATGCTGTATGAACAAGTTGTTGGTCATTTTTAGAAACTCTTTGTTACTGTCGACATGGGAAGCATCACGACCTACCTCCCCGAGCAGTCATTCTGCATGTGGTGAGAGGCACTGCTAAAGTACTCAGTAGAGCAAAGCTGCCAGCCCTCTTTCTAAAGCTAGATATAATTAAAGCTTTTGATAATGTCAGATGGGATTACTTTTTTGAAGGTGCTTCAGGTCACATGGGATTCAGGCCAAAGTGGAGACGAGGCCGGGTCACTGCTTCGTTAACTTCATCAGACTCAGTAGAGCAAAGCTGCCAGCCCTCTTTCTAAAGCTAGATATAATTAAAGCTTTTGATAATGTCAGATGGGATTACTTTTTTGAAGGTGCTCCAGGTCATCGGATTCAGGCCAAAGTGGAGAGGTTGGGTCACTGCTTCGTTAACTTCATCATACTCAGTAGAGCAAAGCTGCCAGCCCTCTTTCGGAAACGAAGGGATAATAAGGATGTGAAAATAGTTTCATTTAATTTACCCAGTACTTATGCTAACCAGTTATACCTCCTTTGCATCATCATATATCATGTTAAAAATACCCCCCATAGCGCGAGTCAGAATTTTTCCAAATTGTTTTAGCCACTTACCATCCTTAAATTTTGAAAGCAGATCTTTTTGGCCTTGGTTTCAGCTTATATATACTTGCTAATTGAATGTTTTTTTGTTGCTGATGGTTGAAATCCGATCAATTTGATAGTTGAGGATATAAAACTGACTCAGGTCTATAAAATAAATTTTCCTCTCAGATCTATACTATCCGTAGTCAATCTTTTTTTCCCCATCATAAGCAAATAGATTTTTACAACAAACACAATGACAAGCAAGACATAGACTGCTAGTGTCCATGTCCATGTCTTGCTTGTCCATGTCCAACACATACACAAGGCTTATTTGTTTTGATAAAATGAAACAGAGGAGCATCATCAGCTGGATAAAATTCCCAAGGCCCTGCCGTACTCGACGACGTCGTCGTACATAACATCTAGGGTCTCGTACTTGAACTGGAACCCTTCCTCGATCAGCTTCGCCGACGACAAGCTCGCTCTTGGCTTCTCAAGCAGTTCGCCGGAGCTGCCACATGAACGTACATACACGACCACTCACTCATATACCCACCAGTGCAAAAACTGCTAGTACGTGTCAGAGAATACAATTCAGAGCTCATACACAGGAGATACCCGATATTCTTACAGGTTTGTTTCCACGTTGTACTGAGGATATTTCTGTGCCAGGAACCGGGCGAGCTCGACGACCGTCGTGTTCAGACCGCAGCAGACGTACCTCCCCGAGCACGCCTCCTTCTCGGCGACGAACATCTCGGCGCGGCAGAGGTCGTCGACGTCGACCATGGGGACCGAGCCGAACAGCTTCTCGGCGCCTCTCAGCACGCCGAGGGCTGCTTCGTCGCCTGAAAATGTTTGGCCGGCGATGGCGAGAGCTTAGGAACTAGGAAAATGTCTCTTTCGCTGTAGGTTTCAGTCAGTTTGGCGTTATATTAGCAGTAGCAGCAGCTTCTCGTACGTTGTTCCACTCACCGGTGAGCAGGGAGAGGCTGGCGGGGACGCTGATGTGGACCTTAGTGGCCGGCGCCGCGCCGACGGTGACGGCGGGGCAGACGGCGACGAGGCTGATGCCGTGCTCCTCCGCGAACCTGAACGCCGCCGTCTCCAACAGCACCTTGGAGACACAGTATCCCTGCAAGGCGGTTATTCAAGCACGCAACCCTGTATGTGTATGTGTACGTGTGATGTGTACACCGTACCCTGTACGTACATACCCATGTCACAGGCTTGTTGGCTACGAGGTATTCGACGTCGGGCCAGGTCTCCTCGTCCAGCACAAGTCTGCCGTCTCCTGGCGGTGGCACCACCGCCGCCGCTGACGAGGTCAGGATCACGCGCTTCACCGTGCCCGATTTCACGCACGACCTCAGTACGTTCAGGGTTCCTCGGACGGCAGGCCCGATGAGTTCTTCCTGCATATGTACACAGCTTGCCAAAAACGTATAAATCTTGGGTGGCCATTTTTGGCAGCCTATAAATGTACCGTACGTACCTCAGGATTCTCTGACGCTAGGTTCACCGGAGCGGCGACGAGGAAGGCGTAGTCGCAGCCGGCGACGGCCTCGTCGAAGTGCCGTCCTCGTCCAAGTCGGCGCGGAGGACCTCCAGCTGATGACCGAGCGCCTGCAAGCGCTTGAGGTGGGAATTCTTCTCCATGACATCTATATACAAATAAATAAGTTGATCACACTCGAGTGCCAGTTCATGAACAAATTAACCAAAGAACATAAGAGATGATGGAACAAGTTCATGACGACATGCAGCTGGTCACTACTCGAGGAACGGAAATCAAATGGAATAATTAAGAAACGGATCGAATTGAACCAGGGTCCCTGACGGTCGTCTTGACAGCGTATCCCTTCTCCAGCAGCATCTTCACGAGTGCTGAGGCAATGTACCCGTTGCCTCCCGTGACGCACGCCGTCTTCACGCCATCACCTGCTGGCCCCGGCATATTTGGAAGCAGAGAGCAGAATGATCGCTGCTGCACCGTGCAGTGGTTTGGTTGCCACACAAGAGGCCGGAATCCGGAATCCCTTTGGCATTGTTATATGCACACACAAACCACAGGTTGTTGTTGCACTCTGACGACGACATCGTACAGTACGAAAACTCAACTAAAAGGACCCAAGATTTTTGGTATCGACAGTGTCTGGCAACCTGTGGTTGATCGGTGGGCTCGCGTCTCCGGCCACATGATCAACCGCATCAGCAATTGCCTGGGGGCGCTAGCTTCACGTGGCACTTCCTAGTTCAGGTCAGGTACGGTCACGCACAGTGAGAAGGAAACAAAAATAAGCAACTGTGATTGGAGGGTTTCATGGCGGCAGGTAAGGTAAGTCCAGTGGTGGTGGCGACCGGCGAGCATATTGGGGCCGTGAGGCAAGACGAAGGTGGCGCCATTGGCCAGCGGTGGAGGTCGGAGGATGCTGAAAGGGAGAAAAAAAATCTTGATTGCAACATGTGGTGCACCAATTGGATTAATTTGACAGATTTCTCTCTAAAAAATCTGGTCCAAAGGAATTTGCTGCAACCATGGTGTGTCTGATGGAGTGGAGAGGGTCTTTTGTGGCACTGGAGAAAAGTCGTCTCCAAAGCCGCAAGAATGAAGGGAGAAAAGTCGTCACCTAGGTGGATCCATTTGATTGTAAAGGTGAAACCTTTTTTAAAAAAAAAGAGTGTTTTTTTGAAGATCTAGTTGTAAGAAAAACACAATTATACAAACAAAATTTCTTTTTTTTGCTTATTTTTCTTTTTTTCCTTTTGTTGTTGTTGTTGTTATTTGATTATGAGTTTATATGAAAATCGATGCATGTCACACACGTTACCAATATAATTGGTGATAGGCTATAAACATTATTTTAATTAATAGTTTTTTTGCGGGAAATTAGTAAATATTGCTTCCACACGAAAGAAAAGTGGCATGATCCCGTTTGACAGAGCTCTCATTCTCTGCTGAATCTAGGAGGAGCTCTGCCAATCTAGGAGGAGCTCTGCCAAACAATTTTTTTAGAGAGAAGTAATCTGAAATGAACTAAGTCACTACCGCAAAGACTGAAGTTGCCGTGCGCCAAGTGGTTTGCCGTGTGCTTTATTTCGGGCGCACGGCAAACAACTCATTTTCCGTACGTTTTTTACGGAGCGCACGGCAAAGAAAAAACGCACGGTAAACTTGTTGTTTGCCGTCCGTTTTTCTACGACGCACGGCAAACACAAGCGTTTGCCGTGCGTTTTTTTTCGCGCACGGCAAACTATGTGTTTGCCATGCGCCGAGGACCTCTGGCGCACGGCAAAGTTATTTTTTCATTTATTTCCTCCTATGTCCCAAATCCAGTTACCTCTCAAAACAATTTTTTCTCACCTTAAAAATTTTTGTACTCTATGCATACAATATGTGATACTTCATGGTAAAATTTGGTACACTTTGTATTCATTTACCATATTTAATTAACTAATTGCATTTCACGCAATTTTTTAAAATAAGTCAAATTTCAAATACAAGTGGTTCAAATAATAGAATAAATGAGTGGAAAAAATGTATTCATGTTATTTAACCCAATTTGAGTTCTTACCCCTGAAATCAAAAGAAATTTTGAACATCTTGGCTAGAAAACACGGCCATGATCGTGTGTCCAAATTATTTAAAAATTCTAAAAAATGTAAATGAAGTTTAAAAATTATGAGATTTATCAATATCTCGTGATATCATGTGTGAAGGCTGTGGTAAAAAATTTGATTGAGTTTTGAATATTTTGTCATGTACGATGCGTACAAATCGAAGCATTTCTGAAGAAGTTTCAAAGACTTATGAAGTATATGGTTAGATTTGTAGGCGATGTGACAATCAAATTGAGTTTTGACTTCAACATGTTTTTCTATAAGCAATAATTAATATAACATATTTTGTCTTAATTTTCCGAAATTTTTTAAACGTATTTGATATTTTTTATGAATTAAGTATAATTATTGAAAATTTATTTGCCGTGCGTCGGCGCACGGTAAACAATGCCTTTACCGTGCACTATGGGAAAGGCGCACGGCAAAGACATTATTTACCATGCGCCGAAGGAAAGGCGCACAGCAAACAATATCTTTGCCGTGCGCCACTCTACCCACGCACGGCAAACATTAAAGGCCCACTCAATCTGAACCAAGTGCCCCCTCTCTCTCCTCCCACACGTCGCGGTGGGCCCCACCCCCAAGTGGCTTGTACCCGTACTTCCTATGTTGGGAGATGTAATAATCTAAACATTGCACTGTTTTATTCTATGTATGGATGTGATAACTTCTGGAATGAGTTCTGTATGCGATAGCTGTTGATTCTGGGACTATCACGATGATACAGGGAGTCGGATTTTCGGTAAGGAAAATTCGGTTCGTTTCAGTGGCGGCCATAGATCCGCCACCGCCGGACATGGATCCGGCGCGGGAGGCCATGGCGGCCGTGGTGGTGGCCGGCGGTGCCTTGTGCGGGCGGCAGCCACGGGATCCAGGTTCGTCTCTCTCTTCTCTCTCTTCCCCCCTCTCTCTCTTCTCTCTAGCTCATCTCTCTCCCTCTCCCTGTTCTTTCCCACAGGCGCGGCGGCGTGGTGGTTGGTGGTGGTGGTGGTGGTGGCGGCGGCGGCGGCGGCGGCGTGGTGGTGGTGGTGGTGGCGGCGTGGTGGTGGATGTGGTGGGGTGGCGGCGTGGTGGTGGTGGTATGGTGCGTGGCGGCGGCGGCGGCATGGTGGTGGCAGCGTGCGGCGCGGGGCCGGGCCGGGCATGGCGTTTGCATTTTTTTATTTTTTTTAAAAAATGTTTGCCGTGTGTTTTATTTGGTGCACGGCAAAGAGTTTGCCGTGTGCTCGACAAAAGACACACGGTAAAGGACTCTTTGCCGTGCAAAGATACGCCGTGCGACCTTTGCCGTGCGTAACGGCTATATACGCACGGCAAAGGCTTTGCCGTGTGTATAGCAGGCTTTGCCGTGCGTCTGTGGCGCACGGCAAATGCGCTGTCTCCGGTAGTGAGTGGCTGGAAGCTGAAAAAAATAGCTTCTCCGGATTCTGTGAAGCGATTTTCTATCCTGATTTTAAGAGTTAGAATCACTATCCCTACAGAATCAATTCTATTAGAGATAACTGAGCAAGCCGTAACACCCCCGCCCCCCGCGGAAACCATAGGCTTATTTAGCAAGCGCGTGGTTTGAATATGTGATCACCCAAAGCACAGGGGCATCATTAGCTGGGGAGAATCCCCAAGGCCTTGCCGTACTCGACCATGTCACCGTACATCCCATCCAGCGTCTTGTACTTGTACTCGAACCCTCCCCTCACCAGCTTCGCCGACGACAGGTACACCCTTGGCGTCTCACGCAGGTCGCCGGAGCTGCAAAGTAGATGCCCAGGATGGTAGGATCACATATCACTTCCTTCTCACTCGTCAGTAGCCCAACGCAGGTTTCAGTGTTCAGAGCTGATAATCGGAAGCCGATTCTTACAGCAGGTTTGTTTTCACGCCGTACTGCGGGTACTTGTGCTCCAGGAAGCGCGCGAGCTCGAGGATGGTCGTGTTGACGCTGCAGCAGAGGTACCTCCCGGCCGCCGCCGCCTCCTCGGCGACGAACACCTCGGCGCGGCAGACGTCGTCGACGTGAACCAGAGGCACCGTGCCGGACGCCTTCTCGAAGCCTCTCAGCACGCCGAACCCTGCCTCATCACCTGAGACGACGGTGACGCCAAGCTGATGAGAAGTCAATCGACGAGGAATAATGGAAAGAACGCAGGAATACTCCGGTCAGCTCAGGCTCGCGCTCGATCTCGACCTCACCGGAAAGAAGGGAGAGGCAGCTTGGGACGCTGGTGTGGACGGTCGGCGCCGGCGCCGCGCCGACGGTGACGACGGGGCAGACGGTGACGAGGCTGAGGCCGTGCTCCTCCGCGAACGCGCACGCCGCCTTCTCCAGGAGCACCTTGGAGACAGGGTACGCCTGCCATAGTGCCATGCGAGCGCAACGATGGAGATCGCCATTAGCGAACTTAACGGACCCAGCAGCCAGCATTCTGTTTCAGAAGGAAGGCCGCGACGAGGGCGCGTACCCAGAATCCAGACTTGTTGGCCGTGAGGTACTCGACGTCGGACCATGACTCCTCGTCCAGGACGTGCCCGTCGCCCTGCAGCTCCGGCCTCCTCGTGACCGCGGACGCCGACGAGGTCAGGACCACACGCTTCACCGTCCCTGCCTTGGCACACGACCTCAGCACGTTCAGGGTTCCCCGGACAGCTGGCTCGATCTGCTCTTTCTGCCACGCGCCCACGCATCATCAGAGTTCATTTGACCAAGTCAAGGCATTGCTGATGCTCACCAGAGGATAAGCCAACTGGTGGAGCAACAAGAAAAGAAATTTACAGCACAACAATGTGACTATGGTGATTACTGATTAGATGTACACCCGCACCTCAGAATTCTCCGACTTGAGGTTCACCGGAGCGGCGACGAGGAAGGCATAGTCGCAGCCGGCGACGGCTTCGTCAAAGCTGCCTTCTTCGTCCAAATCTGCGCGGAGGACCTCAAGCTGACCGAGCGCCTGCAAGTGCTTGAGGTGGGAATTCTTCGCCATGTCGTCTGGGGTTTCAGAATCAAAGCGGCCAATCACTTGGATTATTTGGGATGCATAACAACTTGCATTTAGATTTTATAGTGACCATCATGCTGATATGGGTCCTTTTATACTTTCCTCTTTTTTTACAACTGAAAAAGTTTTACTCCATCTGCTTCATATTATAGTTTTTACTTTTATAGCACCACCTATGACATCAAATTAATTTGATTGAACTCTTCGTAGAACATGTTCTAGTAGTACATTTAATTTTTTATTAATTTTGGTCAAATATAAACAAATTTAACTTAGTACTTGCTAAGAAAAAATAGAAAAAAAAAGATTAGCTGAAGAAGAGAGATCAGCGAATTTAAACCTGGGTTCCTGACCGTCGTCTTCACGGCGTACCCTTTCTCCAGCAACATCTTGATGAGCGCAGAGGCGATGTACCCGTTGCCTCCGGTCACGCATGCCATCTTCTTCCTGTCGCCCGCCGACATGGCTGATCACTTAAGCACGTACCCTGCATGTTCACAAGTGACTAGAAGCTGGATCGCCGGAAAGAGGAGGCTTCAGTCGCACGCTCACCTGAACACTCAGGAGAAGATGCAGTCTGCTATAGCCTGTAGGAAAACTCGAAGAGATGTCTTTTGGTCAGGTGCTGATTGCTTTGTTGGCTGTTAGCAGCCGGCCACACTGACACTGATCGTTGGGGCCCTGCTCAAGGTTAGGTTGATTTCACCATCACAACTACAGAAGAGCAGTCCTTTCTGTTGGCAGCAATCAGAGAGAGTAATCCTTGGAAAGTTGGACAATTGGAAGGTGACAAACTCTAAGACAGTGCTGCCGGCCGCTATGGACGTTGGCAAGTCATTTCAATCTCATAACAAGTAAAAGTTCTTGGGTCGTAGAAAGCGTGCATCGACACAAAACTTTATAAATCAGAGATCTACCACTCTGTGTCTGTTCGATGCAAAATAGTTCAGAGTGACCATGGTGGAACGACGACGATGAAGCTTGTTTTTTTTTTAAGAAAATGGAATTGTTTCCCAAGTTCTTACAAAATTTTCAGCTCACAACCGATGATGAAGCTTGTTGACTTGTGCCTCCACGAAATTCAGGTCCCTTCCGCAAAAAGGAACGAACCAAGTGTAACAGGTACGGAGTATCTACGAAGACTAATCTGATTAAAGGGATATTATTGGAATTCTCAATCTGATTATGAAGGTGGGCGGACACACTACAATTTTGTGGGCTAAGCCTCTAGTTAACTCACGAAGCGACGTGTCAAAAAAAAAGAAATACAAAATTGTTGAGAATTTAGCTTGTAAAACACTATCTTTTCTTAACTTTCTATAGTATTTTCAAGATTGTATTTATTCAACATAATAGTAGCAAGGAATTATTTTGCAACTGTTTGCTGGTTTGTACTTGTGAACAGTGACCACTAATAATAAGCAGAAGAGCACCAATGCACCATACATTAGCTGGGTAGAATTCCCAAAGCCTTGCCATAGTCGATCATGTCGTCGTACATCCTATCCAGCGTCGTGTACCTGTACTCGAACCCTTGTCTCACCAGCTTCGCCGACGACAGGCACACTCTTGGCTTCTCAAGCAGGTCGCCGGTGCTGCAAATTGGAAGGTCAGGATCACTCCTCAGTGCAAAGCAAGCGCCCGTTCAGGGCTCGTTAGCCGATTCTTACTTTACAGCAGTTTTTAATCAAATTTAACTTACAGCAGATTTGTTTTCACGGTGTACTGCGGGTAATTTTCAGTCAGGAAGCGTGCGATCTCGCGCACCGTCGTGTTGAGGCTGCAGCAGATGTACCTCCCGGCGGCGGCGTCCTCCTCGGCGACGAACACCTCGGCGCGGCAGAGGTCCTCGACGTGAACCAACGCCAGCATGCCGAACTCCTCCATGGATCGAAACCCGGCAAACGCTGCCTCGTCGCCTGAAATAATCAACCGAAATAATTGGCAAGTCCTTTGTTCTCGTGGCAGCTCAGCTCGGATCGCGCTCTCAATCTCACCGGAAAGAAGGGAGAGGCAGCTCGGGGCGCTGGTGCGGGCGGTCGGCGCCGGCGCCGCGCCGGCGGTGACGACGGGGCAGACGGTGACGAGGCTGAGACCGTGCTCCTCCGCGAACGCGCACGCCGCCTTCTCCAGGAGCACCTTGGAGACCGCGTACGCCTGCGATGCCATGCCAATGGCGCGACGCGATCGAGCACGGCGTCATCGTCTTCAGCGTTCCGTTCTTGTTCAGAACATGAAAGGGAACACAGGCGAACGTAGCATAGGCTAGGCGGCGTACCCAGAGACCAGACTTGGTGGCGGTGAGGTACTCGACGTCGGACCAGGACTCCTCGTCCAGGACATGGCCGTCGCCGGCCTGCAGCAGATCCGGCCGGACGATGACTACCGCCGCCGACGAGGTCAGGACCACGCGCCTCACCGTGCCGGACTTCACGCACGACCGTATTGTTGGATTTAATTGAGCTAGACCCATGATAATTCAATTAAATCAAATAATATTACAAAGCACATCTTAAATGTTAAGGAGTAGAGAAGTTCAAATTAAACTTGCATAGCATGATTCAATGGATCTAATTGAGAAAGTCAAATTGAACTTATATGGCAAGTTCAATGAACTTGATTGAGAAGTTCAATTTGAACTTGTATAGCAATTCCAATGTTATTTATTGAGAAGTTTAAATTGAACTTGGTCAAAATTTTTCAAAAAGGTTTTCCAAATTTTATTCTCAAATTTGAAAAGTTTGGAAAATATTTTCTAGCAAAAAGTTTCCCTTAAACGTCCGGGAAACAGTCTTCTAAAAAGTAAGAATGAACTTAATCAAGAAATTCAAATTGAACTTGTATACTAAATTCAATGAACTTGATGGAGAAGTTCGAATTGAACATGACAATCAAGAAAAGATCAACTTGTTGACCAAGAAAGTATTTCTTGTTCAAGGGGTCATCTTCATCTATAAATAGATGACCCCTCTCCTTACTACTTCAAGTGAAGAAACATACACCGGTTCCTCCTCTCAAGTCTCATACTCTTGTTCCTCCTCCTGTTGTTGCTACGTTTGTAAGCATTCCCATCGCAAGTCTTTGCGCGCACAGAACTTGCGAGAGCAGGCCTCGGAAACCACGCCCCTCTGAGATCTTGCTCGGGATAGGTGGGCGATCAGGTTTTTGGGGAGCCCTTCTTGATGTAGTGGTTAACGACGAGCAGTCACGCTATGGACTGCACTGCACCGACTCCCCACTGCTTCGAATTAGATCGACTACATCGAACAAGCTCAACCGACTAGTATGTCTAGTCCAATTGGGAATGGCACATCCGGTGCCTCCAGCACTGGCATCGCTTCTGGGTACTCTCTAAGCCTTTTCTGGTTTCAGTTCATGTTAAATGGTGTTTTAATCATGAACATGTGCAACTACTTTGTTATATCAAGATCACTACTTAATTTCATGATTTACCTACTATATTTTGGAATTAAAATGTATCATGTAATGCCTAAATTTCTAACAATCCAAAAACCTGATAGGTTTACGGTAACTGGTTTCGCTGCATCAATCAAACCAAATATTTTTGATGGTTCAAATTACAAACGATGGCGCGATAGAGTCACTTTGTGGTTAACGGCTATGAACATTATGCATGTCGCAAATGGGAAGCCTATGGGACCATTCACTTCAGAGGAAGAGAGAATGTTCCTAGCGGCTGATAACCTATTTCGAGGCGCCATCATAAGTGTTCTTGCTGAAAATCTTGTGGATGTCTATCTGTCGCTACCATCTGGCAAAGATTTGTGGGATGCACTTGAGGCAAAGTTTGGTGTTTCTGATGCTGGTAGTGAGCTATATATCATGGAACAGTTCTATGACTATAAGATGGTTGATGACCGTTCTGTAGTAGAACAAGCTCATGAGATTCAGGCACTAGCTAAGGAACTCGAACAATTCCCATGTGTGTTGCCCGATAAGTTTGTGGCTGGAGGCATTATTGCAAAGCTGCCACTTTCATGGAGGGATTTTGCCACTTCTCTAAAGTATAAGAGACAGGAGTTCAGCGTTGCTGGTCTCATTGGAACTCTTGATGTTGAGGAGAAAGCGAGGGCAAAAGACACACGTGGTAAAGGAGTTGTTGGGACTTCAAGTACCAATTTAGTGCAAAAGAACAACTTCAATGCCTCCCACAAGAAGAAGAAAAAGAATAAGCCACTGCAGAACCAAACAAAGACTAAACAAACAACCACATTCAAGAAGAAGAAAGGAAATTGCTATGTCTGTAACAGTCCGGACCACTTTGCTGGAAAGTGTCCAGACCGTAAGGACAAGGGATCTGCCAACATGGTAATTAGCGAGACTGATGGAACATTGAGGTACGGTAATTTATTACCTACAGTTCTTTCAGTTTGTCCTTCACCTCAATGGTGGGTTGACACCGGGGCTAATATTCATGTATGTGCTGATGTTTCCTTATTTTCTTCTTACCAGGCCGAAGTGACTTGCTCTTTGTTGATGGGGAACGGCTCTCATGCTCGTGTTCTTGGTGTGGGTACGGTCGATCTAAAATTTACTTCGGGAAAGATCGTGCGATTGAAGAACGTGCAGCATGTACCATCCATCAAGAAGAATCTTGTCAGTGGCTCTCTAATGTGTAGAGATGGTTTTAAGTTGGTCTTTGAATCCAACAAATGTGTATTGTCTAAATTTGGGAGTTTTGTTGGAAAAGGTTATGATTGTGGAGGCTTATTTCGCTTGTCTTTGTCTGATGGATGTAATAATGTTGTGAACCATGTGATTAATTTCGATGAATCTAATGTTTGGCATTCGAGACTTTGTCACATTAATTTTGGTTGTATGATGCGGCTAGCTAGTTTGAATTTAATTCCAAAATTTTCCTTAATCAAAGGTTCTAAGTGCCATGTATGTGTTGAATCAAAACAACCGCGCAAGCCTCACAAGGCTGCTGAGGTGAGAGACTTGGCACCATTAGAACTAATTCATTCCGGTTTGTGCGAAATGAATGGAGTGTTGACAAAAGGAGGTAGAAAGTATTTCATGACCTTGATTGATGACTCTACTAGATTTTGTTACATCTACTTATTGAAGTCAAAAGATGAAGCATTACATTACTTTATAATCTATAAAGCTGAAGTAGAAAACCAACTTGAGAGAAAGATCAAACGTGTTAGGACGGATCGTGGTGGCGAGTACTTCTCAAATGTTTTTACTTCATTCTGCGAGGAACATGGTATTATTCATGAGAGGACGCCTCCCTATTCACCTCAGTCCAATGGAGTTGCCGAAAGAAAGAACCGCACTCTAACCGATTTGGTCAACGCCATGTTAGATACAGCGGGACTTTCCAAGGAATGGTGGGGTGAGGCAATATTGACTGCTTGTCATGTCCTAAATCGTGTTCCTACAAAGAATAAAGAAATAACACCATTCGAGAAATGGGAGAAGAAGAGGCTAACACTTTCATACTTACGTACTTGGGGTTGTTTGGCAAAAGTTAATGTGCCAATAACCAAGAAACGTAAACTTGGACCTAAAACTGTGGATTGTGTCTTTCTTGGTTATGCTATTCACAGCATTGGTTATAGATTTTTGGTAATAAAATCTGAAGTACCTGACTTGAATATTGGTACAATAATGGAATCTAGAGATGCTACATTTTTTGAGAATATTTTTCCCATGAAAAATGAAACAAGTTATAAGCAAGAGTATATCGAGAAGGATATTTCTACTAAGCCGATAGAATACAACGAACCTACACTTGTGGAAAATTCTGAGGAGGATAACAATGAAGCCCCTAGAAAGAGTAAGAGACAAAGAACTACAAAGTCTTTTGGTGATGATTTCATTGTATACCTCGTGGATGACACTCCTAGAACCATTGAAGAGGCATATTCATCTCCTGATGCTGACTATTGGAAGGAAGCAGTAAGAAGTGAGATGGATTCTATTATGTCTAATGGTACTTGGGAGATCGTTGAACGTCCTTATGGGTGCAAACCCGTAGGATGCAAGTGGGTGTTCAAGAAGAAGCTTAGGCCAGATGGTACTATTGAAAAGTATAAGGCTAGGCTTGTGGCCAAGGGTTATACCCAAAAAGGAGAGGATTTCTTTGACACTTATTCACCAGTTGCTCGATTGACCACAATTCGAGTGTTACTTTCCTTGGCAGCCTCTTATGGTCTTCTCGTTCATCAGATGGATGTTAAGACAGCTTTCCTAAATGGAGAGTTGGAGGAGGAGATCTATATGGATCAGCCAGAGGGGTTTGTAGGAAAGGGTCAAGAAGGAATGGTGTGTAAATTGTTGAAATCTTTGTATGGCCTCAAGCAAGCACCTAAGCAATGGCATGAGAAGTTTGACAAAACTTTGACATCGGTTGGCTTTGTTGCAAATGAAGCCGACAAGTGTGTGTACTATCGCTATGGTGGGGGAGAAGGAGTGATCTTATGCCTGTATGTTGATGACATACTTATTCTTGGGACTAGCCTTACTGTGATTAAGGAAGACAAAGAATTTCTATCTCAAAATTTTGAGATGAAAGATTTGGGAGAGGCTGATTTGATCCTAAATATAAAACTAGTAAGAGAAGGTAATGATGGGGTTACACTTTTGCAATCCCATTACGTGAAAAAGGTTCTAAGTCGCTTTGGGTATAGTGACTGTAAACCTGCTCCAACACCTTATGATGCTAGTGTAATTCTACGAAAGAACAAAAGGATAATGAGAGATCAGCTGAGATACTCTCAGATCATTGGCTCATTGATGTATTTAGCTAGTGCTACAAGGCCTGACATCTCGTTTGCTGTGATCAAATTAAGCCGGTTCGTTTCGAATCCGGAAGATGAACATTGGTGTGCTTTAGAAAGAGTAATGCGCTATCTAAAAGGCACCATGAGTTATGGTATTCACTATACCGGGTATCCAAGGGTACTGGAAGGTTATAGTGATGCAAATTGGATCTCTGATGCTGATGAGATAAAAGCCACAAGTGGATATGTGTTCACACTTGGAGGTGGCGCTGTTTCCTGGAAGTCTTGCAAGCAGACCATCTTAACGAGGTCAACAATGGAAGCAGAACTCACAGCATTAGATACTGCCACTGTTGAGGCTGAGTGGCTTCGTGAACTCCTAATGGACTTGCCGATAGTTGAAAAACCGATACCGGCAATTCTAATGAACTGTGATAATCAAACTGTGATTATTAAGGTGAACAGTTCAAAGGACAACATGAAGTCATCAAGGCATGTAAAGAGGCGGTTGAAATCTGTCAGAAAAATGAGAAACTCCGGAGTAATAGCCTTGGAATATGTCCAAACAGCTAAGAATTTGGCAGATCAATTCACAAAGGGTCTTTCACGTAATGTGATAGACAATGCATCTATGGAATTGGGCTTGAGACCCACATGAGTCATTTCATATTGGTAACCTGTCCTATGTGATCGGAGATCCCGTGAAGTAGGATGGTGAAACAAACTATGAATTGACTGAGAGAAGAGAACCTTTGTAAAAGGCTCATTCCAATGAGATGCATTTCTCTTCTTATTTGTATGGCGGGTTGGTCTATACCTTAATGTGTTCCAAGTGGCTTCTTTGAAATAAGGGAGTTATTTCTTTGAAGCAAAGATGTTGTCCTACAGAATATCTTTAAGGAACACACCTATGTGAGTCTGACTACTAGTCATAGTCTATGAGATTGGGTGATCTCTAGAAACTCATGAAAGACCTGGAGTATGACTTATAAGCTCCAAAACAGCGGGGATGCTTTTGTAGCCTTGTATCAGTAAAGAGCTTTGGTCAAGCTTGTTTACACAAAACTGTCAATTCAAGGCATAGTCCATTGGTCAGTTGTGAACAAGTATAGCTTTTGCCCCAGGTGGATGTTCAACTTAACAATCTCCGCCATGAGGCCAGTATATCAAAACAACAGTTGAGTAGAGGGCATTTTCTTGTGTACCAATGAACACACACAT
>OAMR01000410.1:664583-724052 GCA_900205405.1 Echinochloa crus-galli | reverse complement strand
CTTTCATGAGTTTCTAGAGATCACCCAATCTCATAGACTATGACTAGTAGTCAGACTCACATAGGTGTGTTCCTTAAAGATATTCTGTAGGACAACATCTTTGCTTCAAAGAAATAACTCCCTTATTTCAAAGAAGCCACTTGAAACACATTAAGGTATAGACCAACCCGCCATACAGATAAGAAGAGAAATGCATCTCATTGGAATGAGCCTTTTACAAAGGTTCTCTTCTCTCAGTCAATTCATAGTTTGTTTCACCATCCTACTTCACGGGATCTCCGATCACATAGGACAGGTTACCAATATGAAATGACTCATGTGGGTCTCAAGCCCAATTCCATAGATGCATTGTCTATCACATTACGTGAAAGACCCTTTGGGAATTGATCTGCCAGATTCTTAGCTGTTTGGACATATTCTAAGGCTATTACTCTGGAGTTTCTCATTTTTCTGACAGATTTCAACCGTCTCATAATTTAGGCATTACATGATACATTTTAATTCCAAAATATAGTAGGTAAATCATGAAATTAGTTAGTGATCTTGATATAACAAAGTAGTTGCACGTGTTCATGATTAAAACACCATTTAACATGAACTGAAACCAGAAAAGGCTTAGAGAGTACCCAGAAGCGATGCCAGTGCTGGAGGCACCGGATGTGCCATTCCCAATTGGACTAGACATACTAGTCGGTTGAGCTTGTTCGATGTAGTCGATCTAATTCGAAGCAGTGGGGAGTCGGTGCAGTGCAGTCCCTTGAATGACCTTCTTGATGTAGTGGTTAACGACGAGCAGTCACGCTATGGACTGCACTGCACCGACTCCCCACTGCTTCGAATTAGATCGACTACATCGAACAAGCTCAACCGACTAGTATGTCTAGTCCAATTGGGAATGGCACATCCGGTGCCTCCAGCACTGGCATCGCTTCTGGGTACTCTCTAAGCCTTTTCTGGTTTCAGTTCATGTTAAATGGTGTTTTAATCATGAACATGTGCAACTACTTTGTTATATCAAGATCACTACTTAATTTCATGATTTACCTACTATATTTTGGAATTAAAATGTATCATGTAATGCCTAAATTTCTAACACGTATCACGTTGAGGGTGCCTCGGACACCGAGCTCGATCATCTCCTTCTGCCATGATGCACACACCACCGATCGAGTTGATTTGATTTTAGCGAGTGAGCCAAGTGGCATAGCAGAGCACGTACGCCTTCCTTGCTATGCCTGGCTGCGTACCTGTGGATCCTCTGACCAGATGTTCATCGGAGCGGCGACGAGGAAGGCGTAGTCGCAGCCGGCGACGGCGTCGTCGAAGCTGCCTTCTTCTCCCAGGTCGGCGCGGAGGACCTGCAGCGGGCCGAGCGCCTGCAAATCCTTGAGGTGGGAGTTCTTCGCCATGCATCTGGAGTTTCAGGATCAAAACGGCAAGCGCATCAGCGCATGGGGGTAATCCGGGATCGAAATTAATTAACAAATTGCAACACTGTCACAGTTCATGCAGGTTTGCAACCATTTGATAATTTTTTTTAGGAAAAAATCATTTGATAATTTATTTAGGAGGGAGATCCAACTAGGAATCGGACCTGGGTTCCTGACCGTCGTCTTGACGGCGTAGCCCTTTTCCAGCAGCATCTTGATGAGGGCCGAGGCGA
Organism: Echinochloa crus-galli; assembly: GCA_900205405.1. Classification (NCBI taxonomy): domain Eukaryota; kingdom Viridiplantae; phylum Streptophyta; class Magnoliopsida; order Poales; family Poaceae; genus Echinochloa; species Echinochloa crus-galli. Next base: position 722,389 of record OAMR01000410.1, on the reverse strand, counting down.
TGTAGCCATTCCCTCCGGTCACGCACGCCGTCTTCTTCTTCTCGCCGGCCGCCGACATCGCCTTCCTTTACTGGTTCCTCACGAGGGGCTGGAAATAGGAGGATTCGCTGGCTCGCTCAACAGAATCACAAGAAAATGCAGCTGCTTGCTTCCGTCGGTTGTTGGCAAGTGGCAATCCACGGCAAGTCAGTGCCAAAGTGCTATCACTGTACCAGTAAAGTGCTATCACTCAAAAAGTTTCCTTTTATAGCCTTCCTGATGATTTTTCAAAAAGGTTTTCCAAATTTTATTCTCAAATTTGAAAAGTTTGGAAAATATTTTCTAGCAAAAAGTTTCCCTTAAACGTCCGGGAAACAGTCTTCTAAAAAGTAAGTTTCCCAATAAGGGAAGGTAGAAATAGGGGAAAAAACTTTTAGGAAAGGAATAAAAAAGAAGCCAACATATTTGTGACCTCGCTTCGAAGTTTAAATTAAACTAAACATGGTTTATGAAAGGGTTTACGAAAAATAAATATTACAGTACAAATCACCCTATGTGATGCAGTTAGTGCAGATAATGATGGAGCAGTGACGATGAAGCTTGTTATGACTTTATGCCTCACTTGGAAAATTCGTCCCTCCTACTGATTTTATAATGACAATTGACAGTAATATAGAATATATATTCTGTGGTACCATCTGTACGTAAAGAAGTTGTCCAACGGATCAAGCAAAAGAGAAAATAAACAATTGGCATCATCCGTACTGACCCGATTGAATAGAAATATTTGACCACAGTATATGGAGAAATGGTTTTGTGGCAAAATATCGTCGCATGAAAAGAAAAAATAAAATAACACATTTTTTGTACAATTGATCTTTTGCAATAAAGAAAATATTGCTTTTGCAAAGAATAAAAGTTTCTGTTCGACGCTAGCGATCAACTTAATAGTTGAGAAAAGTATGAGGACTAAACTGGTTAACTTTAGTTGAGAAATGATTTGAGCCATAGACGCAAGTAGAGGGACTAAAATAGCTATTATGCCTCGTCCAGACTATAAATTCTTGGCATATTTGTTGATCAAGCATTTAAAAGATTTAACATTAGCTCGTGAGTGTGCCTCATAGAGCAGAAAAAAGATGGAGGAAATATAGCATCATAGACTTAATATTTTGCAACCACATTGGTTCATGCTCTGCCTCCTCCTGGTCGTTCACCATTCCGAGACCGAAAGCAGAGGATCATTACATCAGTCGGCCAGAAGCCCCATAGCTTTGCCGTACTCCACGACGTCGCCGTATATCTCATCCAGGGTGTTGTACTTGAACTGAAACCCTTCCCTAACCAGCTTCGCTGACGACAGGCTCACCCTCGGCTTCTCAAGCAGCTCGCCGGAGCTGCAAACCACAGGCAAACAATGGTTCATCAGTGCAAAGCAGATGTCGATGTCAGGAACACAGGATTCAGGACTCTGAAAACCCCCCATCCTTACAGATTGGTGCGACGCGGATTTCGTACCTCAGGGGGTACGTAGCCCCTCAGAAACCGGAGAACCGCCCTCCGACCCCGCCCACCGCCCTCCTGCCGCCCGCGGCTCCGGCGGCGACCTCGCCGCCTCGCCGCACTGCCGTGTCGCGGCCGCCGTCCCCGCCCCCCGGATTTCTTTAGCTCCGCCGGCGGCCATGGGGGAACCCCGGAACCCTAACCCCCCACCCCCGCGCACGAATCTCCAAGCAATCTTGACAGCTCCTTGCCGTCCTTTCTCGGGGTGTACGTACCCCGGGTGGTACGAGAACATTTTCGCAGATTGGTGTTGATGTTGACGTCGTACTGCGGATACTTCTCTGCAAGGAAAGCGGCGATCTCGACGATGGTCGTGTTGATGCTGCAGCAGATATACCTCCCGGCGGCCGCCGCCTCCTCGGCGACGAACACCTCGGCGCGGCAGAGGTCGTCGACGTGAACCAGCGGCACGCCGCCGGTGTCCATCTCGATGCTTCTCAGCACGCCGAACGCAGCCTGATCGCCTGAAAATGACACAAGGCCGGCCGGCGTGGTCATCCTCCGATGCCGTCTAACAAAAAAAAAAGGGAAAATCAGGAGACGCTGGCCGGCGCTCCGATTCTCACCGGAGAGCAAGGAGAGGCTGGCGGGGACGCTCACGCTCTGAATCCTTGCTGCCGGCGCCGCGCCGACGGTGACCACCGGGCAGATGGTGACGAGGCCGATGCCGTGCTCCTCGGCGAACCTGCTCGCCTCCTTCTCCAGCAGCACCTTGGAGACCGGGTACGCCTGCAGTAACGTGCAGACGCAACGCAAGCACGGCGGCGCCATCAGCGAAGTGATAGAAAGATTCAGTTTCGGAATGGGAAACGGCCGGCGTACCCAGAATCCAGACTTGTTGGCGGTGAGGTGCTCGACGTCGGACCAGGAGTCCTCGTCCAGGACATGGCCGTCGCCGTGCAGCTCCGGCCGGACGTAGACCGCGGCCGCCGACGAGGTCAGGACCACGCGCCTCACCGTGCCGGCTTTCACGCACGACCTCATCACGTTCAGCGTCCCTCGGACGGCAGGCTCGATCAGATCTTTCTGCCATGAGCCACAATACAATAGAGAAAGGGATGACGCCACCAAATACGTGCTGATACCAATACAAGTAGCTGAGACGACGGTTATGCACCTCGAAGTTGTTTGTGCGGAAGTTCATCGGAGCGGCGACGAGGAAGGCGTAGTCGCAGCCGGCGACGGCTTCGTCAAAGCTGCCTTCTTCGTGCAAGTCGGCGCGGAGGACCTCCAAGGGCCCGATCGCCTGCAAGGCCTTGAAGTGGGCGTTCTTCGCCATGTCATCTGGAATTGGAGTTTCAGATCAAATGTAATAACGTTCAGATTGTTGCGCTATGCTACAGTGGTCGAGAGATATGTTTCTGCAGAGTTCTACTTGAGAATCACAAGAAAATGCAGCTGCTTGCTTCCGTCGGTTGTTGGCAAGTGGCAATCCACGGCAAGTCAGTGCCAAAGTGCTATCACTGTACCAGTAAAGTGCTATCACTCAAAAAGTTTCCTTTTATAGCCTTCCTGATGATTTTTCAAAAAGGTTTTCCAAATTTTATTCTCAAATTTGAAAAGTTTGGAAAATATTTTCTAGAAAAAAATTTCCCTTAAACGTCTGGAAACAAGTCTTCTAAAAAGTAAGTTTCCAAATATAAGTTTACAACGAAGACACAAGATTTAACCCGAAGTTCACTTCCACAAAGGAAACTACGTCTCCGTTGAGGGCCCACAAAAGGCGGGCTTATCAACTCCAAGCCACTTTCCTCCACTTAGTCATCACAAAGGAGCTAAGTGCACTTACTAGTAAATCCACGAAGGATGGATGATACAAACTTCCAAGGCGAATCCACAAGCTTGCTTGGATGCTCTCGGCAACGCCTAACCGTCTAGGGGATGAATCCCCGAGAGTAACAAACAAAGTTACCGAAGAATCACACGTAGACCGCGGCCGCCGACGAGGTCAGGACCACGCGCCTCACCGTGCCGGCTTTCACGCACGACCTCATCACGTTCAGCGTCCCTCGGACGGCAGGCTCGATCAGATCTTTCTGCCATGAGCCACAATACAATAGAGAAAGGGATGACGCCACCAAATACGTGCTGATACCAATACAAGTAGCTGAGACGACGGTTATGCACCTCGAAGTTGTTTGTGCGGAAGTTCATCGGAGCGGCGACGAGGAAGGCGTAGTCGCAGCCGGCGACGGCTTCGTCAAAGCTGCCTTCTTCGTGCAAGTCGGCGCGGAGGACCTCCAAGGGCCCGATCGCCTGCAAGGCCTTGAAGTGGGCGTTCTTCGCCATGTCATCTGGAATTGGAGTTTCAGATCAAATGTAATAACGTTCAGATTGTTGCGCTATGCTACAGTGGTCGAGAGATATGTTTCTGCAGAGTTCTACTTGTACCTAGGAAACGAAGAAACTGAACTGAAAAGGATCAAGCATTCAAGCTAGTAATCGAACCGGGGTTCCTGACAGTCGTCTTGACGGCGTAGCCTTCTCCAGCAGCGTCTTGACGAGCGCGAGGCGACACAGGGGCATCATTAGCTGGGGAGAATCCCCAAGGCCTTGCCGTACTCGACCATGTCACCGTACATCCCATCCAGCGTCTTGTACTTGTACTCGAACCCTCCCCTCACCAGCTTCGCCGACGACAGGTACACCCTTGGCGTCTCACGCAGGTCGCCGGAGCTGCAAAGAAGAAGCCCAGGATGGCAGGATATAGATCACATATCACTTCCTTCTCACTCGTCAGTAGCCCAACGCAGGTTTCAGTGTTCAGAGCTGATAATCGGAAGCCGATTCTTACAGCAGGTTTGTTTTCACGCCGTACTGCGGGTACTTGTGCTCCAGGAAGCGCGCGAGCTCGAGGATGGTCGTGTTGACGCTGCAGCAGAGGTACCTCCCGGCCGCCGCCGCCTCCTCGGCGACGAACACCTCGGCGCGGCAGACGTCGTCGACGTGAACCAGAGGCACCGTGCCGGACGCCTTCTCGAAGCCTCTCAGCACGCCGAACCCTGCCTCATCACCTGAGACGACGGTGACGCCAAGCTGATGAGAAGTCAATCGACGAGGAATAATGGAAAGAACGCAGGAATACTCCGGTCAGCTCAGGCTCGCGCTCGATCTCGACCTCACCGGAAAGAAGGGAGAGGCAGCTTGGGACGCTGGTGTGGACGGTCGGCGCCGGCGCCGCGCCGACGGTGACGACGGGGCAGACGGTGACGAGGCTGAGGCCGTGCTCCTCCGCGAACGCGCACGCCGCCTTCTCCAGGAGCACCTTGGAGACAGGGTACGCCTGCCATAGTGCCATGCGAGCGCAACGATGGAGATCGCCATTAGCGAACTTAACGGACCCAGCAGCCAGCATTCTGTTTCAGAAGGAAGGCCGCGACGAGGGCGCGTACCCAGAATCCAGACTTGTTGGCGGTGAGGTGCTCGACGTCGGACCAGGAGTCCTCGTCCAGGACATGGCCGTCGCCCTGCAGCTCCGGCCGGACGTAGACCGCGGCCGCCGACGAGGTCAGGACCACGCGCCTCACCGTGCCGGCTTTCACGCACGACCTCATCACGTTCAGCGTCCCTCGGACGGCAGGCTCGATCAGATCTTTCTGCCATGAGCCACAATACAATAGAGAAAGGGATGACGCCACCAAATACGTGCTGATACCAATACAAGTAGCTGAGACGACGGTTATGCACCTCGAAGTTGTTTGTGCGGAAGTTCATCGGAGCGGCGACGAGGAAGGCGTAGTCGCAGCCGGCGACGGCTTCGTCAAAGCTGCCTTCTTCGTGCAAGTCGGCGCGGAGGACCTCCAAGGGCCCGATCGCCTGCAAGGCCTTGAAGTGGGCGTTCTTCGCCATGTCATCTGGAATTGGAGTTTCAGATCAAATGTAATAACGTTCAGATTGTTGCGCTATGCTACAGTGGTCGAGAGATATGTTTCTGCAGAGTTCTACTTGTACCTAGGAAACGAAGAAACTGAACTGAAAAGGGATCAAGCATTCAAGCTAGTAATCGAACCGGGGTTCCTGACAGTCGTCTTGACGGCGTAGCCCTTCTCCAGCAGCGTCTTGACGAGCGCCGAGGCGATGTAGCCATTCCCTCCGGTGACGCACGCCGTCTTCTTCTTGTCGATCGCTGGAACTGGAATGGGCCGGGCGCCAATCACCACTCACCACCTCTCGTAACGAGGGAATCAGGGAAGGAGGACTCAACAACGCTCAAGGCTCAAATAGCGCACGGCAACTGGAAAATTCGTCTGGCGGCTATCTCTGAGTCCGAGTCATTGCAAACACCTGTAGAGTTGGGGGTAAAACTAAGATACCGAAACTTCGTTCGAAGACTTTGATACAGGCCGGTGATGATGTGCTTGATGGGTTGACTGACTGGCGCCCGGTGCCCGGAAGTTCAACCGCGGGCAACCGGCGAGGCTTTTGAATTTTGATGTTGGGGAAAAATTCCCAAACAGATTTCAGGTACATGCACGGGGAGTGGCCGCGAGGGGAGCGGAGCGGCCCTCGGTAGGGCCCACCTGTCGGCGCCTACGAGCAGATGGCAACGGTCCGCGGAGTAGAAACTTTCAGAGAAAATCAGATAGAGAACCTTGGAAAAAACAGAAATTTGAGAGACACCCTAACCCCTGACCCCTCCGGCTCCGGCAGTCTGTCTCCTCTCAACTGGCGCCGCGCCGACGCCGGACGCCCCCTCTGCCGCCGCCATGCTGCTCCTCCGAAGGCACCTCCTGCGAGCGGCCTCCCCGCTCCCTTCCCCGATCCACCACCGCGCCTGCCTCCTACTCTCCACAGCGGCCTCCGCCTCCACCCCCGCCGCCACTTTCTCCCTCGAGGACTACCTCGTCGCCGCCTGCGGCCTCGCCCCAGCTCAAGCCCGCAAGACGGCTAAGAAGGCGTTCAATGAATCATCCAGACTCTCCAGGAAGGCGTTCGAGGAGCTCTCCCGGTCCCGCCTCAACTCCGCCTCCAATCCCGACTCCATCCTCGCGCTGCTCTCCGGCGCCGGATTTTCCCGCGCCGACATCGCCGCCGTCGTCGTTGCCGACCCGCTACTCCTCCGCTCCTCGCCCAAGAACATCGGCCCCCGCCTTCTAGCTCTGCGGGACCGCTTCGGCCTGTCCGCTCCCGAGATCTTCCGCTTTCTCCGGATCGGCTCGCGCGTTCTCCGCCGCAGGGACGGCCTTCCTAAGCTCGAGTTCTTCGTATCCCTCTTTGGCTCGTTCGAAAAGCTGTTCGTCCCCAAATCCAGAATCGGGAACCTAAACGCGGATCTCGAGAGGACGATCAAGCCTAACATCGAGCTGCTTCGTCAGTGCGGCCTAAGTGTTCGAGATATTGCCAAGCTGTTTTCAAGGAGCTGGTTGCTTAGCTACAATCCGGAGCGAGTCAAGGAGTTCGTTCTTCGCACCAAAGAGCTTGGGGTGCCTACCTCCTCGCGAATATTCTGTCAGGCGCTGTTGGTCATCGCCCATTTAACCAAAGAGAATATTGCGGCCAAGTTTGAATTTTTGAAGAGTACTCTTGGTTGTTCTGAGAGTGAAATTGCCACTGCAGTGTGCAGGTTGCCATCCATTATAGGATTATCTGAGGAGTATCTTCTCCGCAAAATTCAGTTCCTGGTCAACGAGGTTGGGCTGGAGCCCCAGTACATTGTGCAAAGGCCTGTCCTGTTAGGACTCAGCCTGGAGAATCGGCTTATGCCCCGCCATTGTGTCATGAAGATCCTGCAGGCAAAGGGATTGTTGAGTAGCGATAAAAGCTTTTTGTCATTTGTTAGCTATGGAGATGAAGCTTTCAGATTGAAGTTCATTGACTGTCACAAGGACTCTGTTCCTGGCCTTGCAGCTTATTATGCTACCTCTTCTGCTCGTGATGTGGACCCCAAAGTTCAACCATCATCCTGGAATGTATAGTATTCTTGATATCATCCAGGTGGATTGTTGAATTTCAACTAATGATCGTTAGCAGCTGTTCATGGCACAAACTTTCACTTTTTTGTTTGCAGCAATAGAACTGCTACTGATCTTTGACTTTTTGCAGTCCAAATTTAAGTTGTGGTTATCTATGAGAATTTGGTATGAGTTATTCTAGAGACTTACTGTCGATTCTTCTTAGCACCTGAACTAAATTCTCCTGAAACCAGCTATTCTTCAGCAGAATGGTCGATCTTATACGACTTATAAGCGACCAGTAACATGATGGTATTAGCTTCACCTTTTTGTCTAACCATGTTTGTTTACCATGTTTTTATCTGAGATGATGTGCAAGTACCTCACACTAGCTTTATGATGTGATGTTTTTGAGTATCGATGTTGTCTGACACATTGTGACTTATTTTTAGAAAATATGACATATTGTGGCCTTTTGTTTTTGGAAATACTGACAAATTGATGCTACATTCTTTGTCGCCGATTGGTTTGGGGAAAAAACTAAAAAGGTCCTGCAAAAAATGTTAAGACCATAAGGAAAGAAGAAATTGCCAGATTTGTATGATTTGGATTGCTGGTGGTTATGCCAGTGCTTCAGTACGTAGTCCCCTTGGAGGCATCCACAATTAAAAATGACGGTAGCAGACCATGATGGAACAACAAAGATGAAGCTTGTTTATGACTGATGCCGTGATGCCTGCACTGAGAACTGACAAAATATGTCCTTTTCTCAAAAGGATTGAGCGTAATGTAAAATTGGGATTCAATGGAACTAGATGTCGATGTAGAAGCCGCCCAAAGTGGTTCAGGCATCAGAAAACGAAATGATTATGGAATATAACATATTCTGCAATGTCGATCGCAAGATCAAAACTCTTTTGTCTGCATAAGACCGAAGACCACAAATTATTACTGAAAGAATGCAAACCTCCTGCAATTACTAGCAGTCTAGCAGCATAGACTTATTCTCCAACCACATGGTTTCAGCGAAGAAATCAGTTGGGCAGTATTCCCAGGGCCTTTCCGTACTGGACCATGTCGTCGTATACGCCATCCAGCGTCTTGTACTTGAACTCGAACCCCTCCCTCACCAGCTTTCCTGACGACAAACACACTCTCGGCTTCTCAAGGAGATCGCCGGAGCTGCAAATAAATTCGCAAGCAAAACGGTATCAGTCATACCGACCCGCCCCGGTGGTGAAAAACCATCAGAATTCGGAGCTCTGAAGCCGGTTCTTACAGGAGATGTGTCTTCACGCCGTACTGCGGGTATTTCTGCGCCAGGAAACGCGCGAGCTCGGCGATGGTCGTGTTGAGGCTGCAGCAGATGTACCTCCCCGCCGCCGCGTCCTCCTCGGCGACGAACACCTCGGCGCGGCAGAGGTCATCGACGTGAACCAGCGGGATACAGCCCGTAGCCCTCTCGATGCCGTTGAGCACGACGAACGCTGCCTCGTCGCCTGGAAATGATATGCCAAGACCGTGTGACCAGTTCATCAATTTTGGCGAGTACACGAAGACGAAGTGAAGTTTTGAAAGAAACAACACACCACAACTCCGGCCAAAAGATGGCACCTGATAGAAGGGAGAGGCAACTTGGGACGCTGGTGTGGGCGTTCGGGGCCGGCGCCGCGCCGACGGTGACGACGGGGCAGACGGTGACGAGGCTGATGCCGTGCTCCTCCGCGAACCTGCACGCCTCCTTCTCCAACAGCACCTTGGAGACCGGGTATCCCTGCGATGATGCAAAATGCAAGCACGGCGTCGAACACGCCATGAGCAGACTGTTTCATTGGGTTTCAGAATATGAAGGCCTTGGGACAGGGCTACTGCACAGAGACATGGGTATGTCGTATGTGCCTACCCAGTAGGGAGACTTATTGGCAGTGAGGGACTCGACGTCGGACCAGGAGTCCTCGTCCAGGACATGGCCGTCGCCTTGCAGCAGCGGCCTGCTGGTGACGGCGGCCGCCGACGAGGTCAGGACCACGCGCTTCACCGTCCTGGCTTTCACGCACGACCGCATGACGTTCAGGGTTCCCCTGACGGCGGGCTCGATCAGTTCTTGCTGCCATCAAACAATTGTGCAATTGATGATTATTAATGAACAGTCACAAGCCACAAGACAAGAAATCATCCCAATACAATAACAAGTTGTGACGCCTGTGAAGTGTGAACCTCAGGATTCTTTGTATGGATGTTCACCGGAGCTGCGACGAGGAAGGCGTAGTCGCAGCCGGCGACGGCCTCGTCGAAGCTGCCTTCTTCATCCAAGTCGGCGCGGAGGACCTCCAAAGGGCCAAGCGCCTGCAGGTCCTTGAGGTGGGAGTTCTTCGCCATGTCATCTGGGATTCATCAGAAATTTCAGACCCACAAAGCAAAGCACTGTCATCAGAGACTAAACCTACTACAGTCAATTCTTTGGGATCATCACCCATTCGTTACAGTATAACATCAGTACACAGGTAGCTTAAATTGAGGACTTAGGTAGGATATGATTCTTGTTGCTTGCCAATGCAGCCGACGGAAGAATTCAGGTTCTTGAACCATCTGTGTCCTACTACCACCCATTTTCAAAGCGAAAGCGTTCGGATTCTCTGTTCATGAAAAGGACCGGCCACGAATTGCAACACTGAACTGATGAAGAGAAAGATCAAATAATCGAACCGGGGTTCCTGACCGTCGTCTTGACGGCGTAGCCCTTCTCCAGCAGCATCTTGATGAGCGCGGAGGCGATGTACCCGTTCCCTCCAGTCACGCACACCGTCTTCTTCTTCTCGCCGCCGGCAGACATGCTGCACGCCGGTCACCACCTCCGTCTCCTGAGAAGGGAAAGAAAGAGGACTCGCTCGCAACTAGCGCAACGGAACTCTAACGCTAACATCCGTTTGGTGGCACTGTGACAGTGGGAGAACTCGTTATATACCACACAAGTTGGAGATGATAGTGAATTGCAGAAAGTACTGTATCCTAGTTCCTAGGACAAGACATCAACGACTTTCAGGAAGAGGCGTGAGATCTACTTCATGTACCAAGTGTGGTGCTCTCGCTGGACAGCTGGAGTAGTGGAGTAGCCATCGGAGACATTTATCAATGATGGACGCCGCGTGCCAACAATGATGCTAACTGGTCTGGTGGTAGGACACTGGCTTCCATCTTTCTCGAACTATGAGGCTCTTGTATCGCGCGGGTAGCTAGTTTTTTATACTAATATTTATAATTTTTAACTTAAATATAATTTTATTTAAATATCTGTTGTTTCGTTGTCGATACGGTTTGTTTAAGTATGTTCAAACTAACGTATCATTTTATCATCATGTATGTGACAGATAGTATGAATTAATGATGCAAGCTTATATTTACTAATTGTATTTGACATTATTTTTTGATCAACTTATAATTTCCTTATTTATTTAATTTAGAATTTAACAATTTATTTACTCTAATCAATGGACTTTAAGGGTTAATATAGATTGTAGATCTTACTAAAAACCAACAATGGGTTATTTTTATTTTAATTAATATAGTAATAATATCATATTATTAAGATTAAGTCCACTAATATCTCTCTAACCAGACTCTCCAAATACTAAATGAAGACTACCTCTATTTTTTAAAGGCCACAGAAATGTTAAAACTCCAGTAATAACCCTCGTAAATATACGGCTTTTTATAGACCCTTAAGAATGGAGGTGGATTTAGAAGCCTCCCAAATAGGGGGGGGGGCAAGTACAGGGGCTGCTGCAGGGGCTGCTGGAATGCAACTCTCTAAACTTGGGATAGGGGCTTGTTGGGTTTGCTGGAGTTGCTCTAAGATAATAGATGGTGTGACCTAATATCGAGGTAGGGATCATGGGTAAGTGAATAAAGTAATTCATATAACTTTACATATACAAAATGCAACTTCCTGACATGAGATACTCCCTCAATGGACATGCGAACTATCTCGGCGAACTTGTAATAACGTAACACGAGACGATTGGATTAAAGTAGAAACCTTTCACAAAACATAATGTTGTTTGGGTCTCGACTCCCTTCATAAATCGGTGTTATGATTAGTAGCCTAGCTTGCTGCACTAATCAATTATCAGAATGGCATAGCATGAAGGAAAGTTTAAGGAGGGAGGAAATCAAATATAGAGGGTAATCAATTACACCTGGAATATATAATCCGAGAAAATATCATAAGAAAAATACTGCTAGTTTTGCTAGTTATGCGATGAAAACTTAGGCTGCAATAACCAATGGGTGCCTATCACGTAGCCTTCATCCCCCCCTCGGCCTCCGGCGGCGCGAGGAGCGGTCGGACCCGAACTCCGAAGACATGTAGGCAGCTCCCGCGGTGGCGATGACGGCGGACGGTCGCACGGCGACGACGAAGGACTCCAACGGAGGCCATGGACGACCCCACGACGCTGGTGAAGGGCTCCAGTGGATGGACACGCAGTGTCGGTGGAGACCTCCTACGGCGGTCATGGACGGCTACGCAGTGGCGGCAGCGGACGGCTCGCGCGGCGACGGCCCTGCTAGCCTCCAGTGGCGCGCAGAGTAGCCGGACCCCAAACTCCGAAGATGCATACGCGACTCCCGCAGGGATGGCGACGACGGACGGCCTCCTGACGGCGGACGGCCGTGCAGCGACGGCGAAGGACTCTCGCGGTTGCCACGGACGGCCGCACGACGTCGGTGAGGGCTCCAGCGAACGGCCACACGGCGTCGGTGGAGGCCTTCTTCGGCAGCCATGGACGGCTACCTAGTTATGCAATGAGAACTTAGGCTGCAATAACCAATGGGTGCCTATCACGGTTATGATCAATCTTATGCCTTTTTCCTCCTCCGGTAAAAGATGAAGTAATATATAGACATGTTTGATGCCCGATCTAGTGAATGATACTTACAGTTGCATTACATCGGGCATGAAGAGAAGTATTTTTTTGCCCAGCTATCGTTACTCAACTTCCATGTCAACACATGTGCACGGCAAGCACGTCCATCAACAAAGTCATACGACACTTGAGTTTCTTTACTTTGTTTCTTTCCTTCTTACACTCACTGACTCGTTAACGAAGACCATCAAATGGGTTTGAGTGTGGGCAAACTATTTGATGATCTTTCACTTGCATTAGCAAAGACAATGTGTGCTGAGCGTGGCCATGGTACTCAATCCTGGCAGCGATTCGCGCCCTTCGAACAGGGAGAATTGTTCTCTCCCGCTGAGCTCACAACCTTGTTGAACATCCTAAATCCGAGCACTACTCATCAGGTACACGTGCAGTTCGACGTGTTGTTCTCCGCTCATTGTCAAACGTTGCCTCCTATATAGAAGGGTCAAGGGAGAACTTAGTGAACGAATCAATGCTAGTACCTTCTGCAGATTTCTTTAGTTTCTCACCGAAGTGAACTCTCTGAAACTAAGCTGCTAACATCGAGGGCTTATATATTGATTGCAGGTGTTGACTCTTCTATTCTTATGTTCTAGTTGTGCATTACGTTTATATACATTTTGCGTGGTCCTTCTGTAGTTTATGTTATTGCTAGTTCTCATTGATTGACACATGAGCTGAACTGGCTTTTCTGCAGAGGACTTGAACTTTCAGCAAGTTTCAGATAGGGTTTGGGGAGAAATGATATCGTCTATCAGCTTATTTGGAAGCTCCCAGCAGCCTGCTCTCAAATTTTACAGAAGATGCTTGCCAAAGAACCCACATTTTGCACTGACTGTGCATTCAGTTGACAGGTCCTTGGGTAAAGCTATAATTAGGAAGAGGGCACATCTGAATCCACATGCCACTGACATCAAGAGAAACCCTCAGGCCCATGAGCTTTACAAATTGGTTTGTAGACTTCCTGAAAACCTTAGCTGGCTGTTAACGCAACCAGAAATTCCTAAAAGATCAACACCACAGAAGAAAAAACAGAAGGATGAAATGGTGGCCACGGACGGCCGCACGACGTCGGTGAGGGCTCCAGCGAACGGCCACACGGCGTCGGTGGAGGCCTTCTTCGGCAGCCATGGACGGCTACGCGGCAGCGGACGGCTCTCGCGGCGGCGGCCCCGTCCGCCTCCAGCGGTGCAGAGCGGCCGGACCCCAAACTTCGAAGACGCGCAGGCAACTCCCGCGGCGATGGTGATAGCGGACGGTCGCGCAGCGACGGCGCAGAACTCCCGCGACGACCACGGACTGCCGCACGGCAGTGATGGAGGGCTCCCGCGGACGGTCACGCGGCGACGGTGGAAGCCTCCTACGGCGGCCATGGACGGCTCGCGGCAGCGGCGGTGGACGGCTCGGGCAGCGGCGGATAAAATAATATAGACCGTTAGATATTCATAAAATCCGACGGTATATATTATTCTCTTTTTTTGGATTAAAATGAAATAATATAGACAGTTAGATTTTTATAAAATCTGATGGCTTATATTCTTCTCTTTTTAATTAATAATAGAATAATATAGACCGTTAGATGTTCATAAAATCCAATGGCATATATTCTTCTCTTTTTTGGATTAACGTGGGAATTTCTTGGCCCTCTTGGCGAACGTGGTGGCTCCTTTTAACACTATTGTACTAATATAATAGATTTGGTACACCGTATGATCATTTATCGTATTCAAAATTTTATTATAAACAGATGAGAAGATAAGTAAGCTAGTTATGTTTCAAAATTTTGTGTTGATAAATTATGCAAGATAAGAGTACTTGCATAATTTTGTTACTACGATGAATAGTCAAATATATATGGTGATAAAAAAAAGAAACAATGATAAATATTTTGATAGAGGGGTAGTACCAATTTATTTTGATCAAATAATTTTTTCCTGTGTGTAAGTATGTAACAAAACTACACATTCTATCATGTTCTCCCTTCCCCTACAGAAAACATTGATGTCGCAACCACTAATCACCATAACAATTATTGGCATTCCAGATGTTTTGTCCTAACTCTTGATTTTGATGTCCAACACAAATTTTGAATGAGAAAATATTGGAAAGAAAAATAAAAGAGAAGAGGGATGGGCCACTTAACGGCCAGATGTGGACTAGTGACCACTGTACTCATCTTCTTGTTACACAAACTCCAGCAATAGCCCTCAAATCAGGCCTTTTAAATATTATAAATGGAGACTGCCTTTATTTTTTGAGGGCTTCAAAACTTGTTCCAACTCCAACAATAGCCCATAAGAATGGAGGGCTTTCTAAAGACCCCCTAGGAATGGAGGGTGGGGGAATAAATTTGGAAGCCTCCCCAAAATAGGGGCCCAAAGTAGAGTGACTCTATTGAAGTTGCTCTTAACAGTGGAGCATAAGAATTGTGCCAAAATTAGAGGAGTAGAGCTTAAAACCAAGTGTTTGCAGAGACATTAGTACAATCTTCAGTATGACATTGACTAAAAATATCTAAATATTATAAATATATTATTTTTAATAGAAAAATATATATCATAACTCATAAGGTATATTTTTAATATAATAGATCTGATATCATGAAAAAATATTATGCTTTTTTTTCTGCAAAATACGTGCACTCATCCTTTGTCCTTATGAAGTCATGTACTGCAACCTATCTTAAAAATGCATCTGGAGACCTATTTTGTAAACTTTCAAGAATGTCAATATTGTTGTTAATTACAAATTTCAAAATTAGATAGCTTAGGAAGAGAGAGAATACAAAGAGAGAAGGACCTGACTAGCGAGCTCCATAAGTTAATTCCACGTCAATGCACACACAACAACCACATAGGCGATTTAATGCAAGTACAATGTTTTGGACCTCACATAAAATGATTAGAAAATTTGAGGATTTGAACGTGTATTTTTGGAGTTTTCAGAGCAAAATGGTACTATAGAGCTAAATTCAAGGACCAATAGTGTATTTTACTCTATTTAAGATTATTGTTAAAAAACGAAAATGGGTTCACATGTGTCACAATGGGCAGCGGGTTGCATATATAATATGTTCAGCATAAGTACAATATACTGAAAGCAGAGCATCTCATAATCATCATCATCATCAACATTATATCAGTATGGAAGAATTCCGAGTGCCTTCCCGTACTCGACAACGTCGTCATATAACTCATCCAGGGTCTTGTACTTGAACTCGAACCCTTCCCTCACCAGCTTGGCAGACGACAGGCTCACCCTCGGCTTCTCCAGGAGCTGATCATCGTCGCTGCTGCAAATAAAGCATCATCAGAGCTCAGAACAAAACCAACATCAATAATCTCCGCAGCTCAAGTGAGGGCCGCCGGCCGTTTCTTATTCTTACAAATCCGTTTTCACGCCGTACTGCGGGTATTTCCGCGCCAGGAAACGCGCGAGCTCGACGACGGTCGTGTTGACGCTGCAGCAGATGTACCTCCCCGCCGCCGCCTCCTCCTCGGCGACGAACACCTCGGCGGCGCAGAGGTCCTCGATGTGAACCAGCTGCACCCCGCCGGAGGTCTTCTCGACGCCTTTGAGCGAGCGGAGCCCCGCCTCGTCGCCGGAAAGAAAAGAGAGGCAGGTTGGGACGCTGGTGCGGGCGACCGGCGCCGGCGCCGCGCCGACGGTGGAGACGGGGCAGACGGTGACGAGGCTGAGGCCGTGCTCCGCCGCGAACGCGCACGCCGCCTTCTCCAGGAGCACCTTGGAGACGCAGTATCCCCACCAGATGGGTGGCTTCTGGGCCCTGAGGTACTCGACGTCGGACCACGAGTCCTCGTCCAGGACGTGGCCGCCGCCGTGCAGCTCCGGCCGGATGTAGACGCCGCACATCGATGAGGTCAGGATCACGCGCTTCACCGTCCCGGCGACGGCCTTGACGCACGACCTCATCACGTTCAGTGTTCCTCGGACAGCAGGCTCGATCAGCTCTTTCTGCCATGCACTCAGAACCGAGTTTGATTTGATTTGGGCGAGTCAACACCCGGTGGTAGAGCACGGGGACGAGAAAAGGCTAGAAAGAAAGGAATTTGGAGCAGAACAGTGATGGCTGATTACGTACCTCTGGATCCTCTGACGCGAGGTTCAGCGGAGCGGCGACGAGGAAGACGTAATCGCAGCCGGCGACGGCATCGTCGAAGCTGCCTTCTTCGTCCAGATCGGCGCGGAGGACCTGCAGCGGGCCGAGCGCCTGCAAGTCCTTGAGGTGGGAGTTCTTCGCCATGTCATCTGGGATTCAGAATCAAATCAGAAAGTCCTTAGCACTTTCAGGGACTAAAGCAACTTGCAACAGTTTAAGCATATGTGCCCTCTTTGCTAAAATGGGTCGGTTCCATGTTTCTATATCTGCTTCTATATCTGGAAAGCAGCTTCCTTCTGCTCTATGTAACGAACCAACAAACTTCTTCACAAACAAAGGTTGCTTTGCAAAGCGAAACTAAAATCTGCAGTCCCCTGAACATGAGACGATCGATTGCGAGACGTGCAAATATACAGTGCGACGGATCGAATACTGAGGGATCAAGGCATCAAGCTAGTAGTAAACGAACCGGGGTTCCTGACAGTCGTCTTGACGGCGTAGCCCTTCTCCAGCAGCATCTTGATGAGGGCTGAGGCGATGTACCCATTCCCTCCGGTCACGCACGCCGTCTTCTTCTTCTCGCCGGCCGCCGACATCGCCTTCCTTTACTGGTTCCTCACGAGTGGCTGGAAATAGGAGGATTCACTGGCTCGCTCAACAGAATCACAAGAAAATGCAGCTGCTCAGCGGCTGCTTGCTTCTGTGTTCTGTCGGTTGTTGGCAAGTGGCAATCCACGACAAGTCAGTGCCAAAGTACTGCCACTGTACCAGTCTATATGAACCACTTATATAATAATTTCTCAAAAAGTTTCCTTTTATAGCCTTCCTGATGCTTTTTCAAAAAGGTTTTCCAAATTTTATTCTCAAATTTGAAAAGTTTGGATAATATTTTCTACAAAAAGGTTTTCCTTAAACGTCTGGAAACAAGTCTTCTAAAAAGTAAGTTTCCAAATATAAATAGGAAAAATACTTTTAGAAAAAAGAACAAAAAAGAAGCCAACATATTTGCTCAAGTTACCTCAGACAGTTGTGACCTCACTTCGGAGTTTATATTGAACTAAACATGGTTTATGAAAAATAAATATTGCAGTACAAATCACCCTATGTGATGCAGTTAGTGCAGATAATGATGGAGCAGTGACGATGAAGCTTGTTATGACTGTATGCCTCACTTGGAAAATTCGTCCCTCCTACTGATTTTATAATGACGAATGACCGTAATCTATATAACCTATATATAATTGGTACCAACTACAAGTTATGGTTAGACTTCTCTCAACATGTTAGATATCCACTTGATCTTCTCTCAATATACAAGCTGTCCACATCACCATCCCCTAGAATCATGAATTTATTTCTTCTACTAATTTTCTGCGACTATGCATTGTGTTAATCTTTGCAAGTAATCGAGTACCATGTTAAGAATTTCTAAGTAGTTCTCTCAATAAAATGAATGTGTTTTCCTCTACATTGTTGTTTGTAAAAAATAGCGCGATGCAATCATTTTAGTGTTTCTACTTTCAAATTGCATCTTCAAATTTTGTAGAATTTCTCACAGCAACGCGCGGGGTATGACCTAGTATAGAATATATATATTTTGTGGTACCATCTGTACGTAAAGAAGTTGTCCAACGGAACAAGCAAAAGAGAAAATAAATGATTGATTGCCTCATCCGTACTGACCTGATTGAATAGAAATATATGACCACACTATATGGAGAAATGGTTTTGTGGCAAAATATTGTCGCATGCAAAGTAAAAATAAAAGCACACAATTTTTGCACAATTGATCCTGCAAAGCGAAACTAAAATCTGCAGTCCCCTGAACATGAGACGATCGATTGCGAGACGTGCAAATATACAGTGCGACGGATCGAATACTGAGGGATCAAGGCATCAAGCTAGTAGTAAACGAACCGGGGTTCCTGACCGTCGTCTTGACGGCGTAGCCCTTCTCCAGCAGCGTCTTGATGAGCGCCGAGGCGATGTAGCCATTCCCTCCGGTCACGCACGCCGTCGTCTTCTTCTCGCCCGATGACATGGCCGCTCACACACCAACCTCGACGTCGGTGCTTAATTGCCACTGACGACGGTGCCGAAACTAGTTTGTGCCACAATTTGGGAAACATATGGGACCTGTAGTTAACGATATATAGGATGCAGACAGCGCGCGGGTGATGTTGCTTTAATTCGGGCCGATTTATTAGTGACAGTGATCGCCTGTTGGCCGTTTAATTTCGGACAGAGGATGACATGAACGGCGTTCAATAGTCGCAAGTGGCACGTACCTTGACCTCAAAAATAAGCACGTTCCCCAATTGTGGAGTGCAAGAAAGTACACATACACCCGTCAATCCCTAAAGCTCGCGCGGCTTTTGTTTTGGTCTCTTTTACGGTATGCCATACGCTAGTATGGTAGTATAAACTACACACTGACAGGGGTATTATGGTAACATAAAAAAATTCCCCCTAAAAAAATTTCCAGGCGGCCGGACCCGTGCTGTCTCGTCCGTGTGCGCACCCCTGTCTCGTCCGTCCGAGCTGCCGGATCCAAAAAAGATATACCATAATTACATATCTGTCATTCCAAACATATATGTCAAAATTACATATCTGCCATTTTATTTTTTTCCCATAGTACCCTTATACTACCTATACTACTGAGTTCATACTAACCATACTACTAAAACGGTTACAGTAGTATATAATTAATCTGGTCCGTCCGATCTTTACATACTAGTCCTTTTTAAGGCTAGTATGGCACACCATAAAAGAGCTCGTTGTTTTTCTTCATTTCAGCCCAAATTTCGCACCCTCTCGCTCAGCAATCAGGCCACCAGGACAGTACTTCTACATCTAGGACAGTACTTATATAAATTATATATAGGTCCACACACTTGTAAATTATAATAACACGCTTGCAAAATTGTATATAGGTCCACACGTCCATATATCCATAGACGACGGCCTTTGTAATGGGAAGCGTTAAGAGTACAGTACATATCATGTAAATTGCTTAATCCATTAGAAGCAGGCGCGAGGTGGATTGTTATATAGCATCAAGTTTTTATAACTTTTTGGAGACGACAAGTGATACATGGATTTTAGTACCAGTACCAAATTGTTTTTATAACTGTCTGGAACATCATTTACTAAGTGAAACATTGTTTTAGGGCCACAAACAAATGTTCCTGGCTTAGAATAAAACTGTTCCTGCTAAAGAAATCCCTGTAGAAGAAAAATGCTACGAGAAAATTGATCTAGGAGGAAAATGTTATAGCTTCATAAGAATTTTTTAGCTTCTAAATAAAATTGGCTATGTTGAGAATAAAAATATTCCAGCTTCATGAGAAAGAATTTAATATTCACAAAAAGGATAAATTTTAGTGGGAGAAACAAAAATTGCACACCTAAACCAAATCATGCAAACTCATGTAAAAAGTGTACAACTACCAAATCATTGTGGATACGCAATTGATATTCTATGGTGATGGAGAGAAAGTATTAGTATAAATTAGGCCGTTCGATATACACTTGTGGAACAAAAATTACATAATCTAGAACAAAAGCTTATATAGTTGAACTATAAAGATTTACAATGAACATATTGAAATGTACCATAAAAACAGTAGAAAATGGCCTAACCGATCATAGAACTTTTTGAAAACCACAAAATAATGAATTATACTTGTAGGACAATAATTTGTTTAAGAATGAAGATTAATCAAAATATATCATGGAAGGAATCCAAAAGAATAAATAACCATAACCAAACACACTTTTTAACTGAATACATATGCTATATGGGCCGCACTATAAATTATGGCCCAAAATTAAAATAACTAGGTTGGTGCAGTGGATAAAGGATTCGGCCCAAAAGTAGCCCACTATGATCGGCAGTAGATTTTCTGCCAACTGATTTTTTTGGAAAAGGGAAGCTTTATTGATCTTAGACAATAAGAAAGAAAACTAAAGACTAAGCAAGAAAACAAAGACTAAGCTTCGAGATTCTTTCATGTCTTCGCTTCAAACTTGAATTATCCGCGTGGAGTAACAATTCTTTGCATCTCTTGTCTACTTAGAAACAATTGATTGCACAATCGTTCAACGACACCGCAGGGCTCAACATCTCCATGGCGACGCCCCCAAGAGGGAAGCGACATCAAGATGTCGTCGCCGCTAGAACCAACTTGATGGTTCCATGGTTTTCACCCGGAGAAGAAGACGGCAAGATCCTTTCAACGACGCCTTCAGGAAGGAGAGTGATGCACTGTCACCACCGTCGCGACCGATATAAGATCGAGCAGAGCTTTCGCCCAAAAAAACTTGCCACGAGCCCAATCGGAATCATCGTCGGTTTTGCCGGTCACCATGGCAACATTGGCGTGTCTCCGAACGGTCATTGCCGCCGCACAGACCTATGCCGCCATGGTACCAACTGCGCATGCCCGCACCAGGCACCGCCGTTGGCCTCCGCCCGAGTCGCATCCCCTACCGGCCGCCGCCCTGCTGGCATTGCAGATCCCGCCGGCCGCTGGACGCTGCCCACGCGGCCCACAGGCCGCTGGGAACACCCCAGCTCCACATGCCCTCGAGCTTCAAGGTACCAGCCGACCACCGCCGCCGACACCACCCGTGCGGCTCCATGGACAACTAGGGCCGGCCCGCTTCCGGAGAGGGCAGATCTGGCCGTACCACGCACGGATCCGGCTGCCCGGCTAGCGGATCAGGCCGCCTCCGGCGAGGACGTGGCTGCCGGCGCGCCGACGAGGTTTGAGAACAGGGAAGCCGGAAGAAGGACGGGGAAGAAAGGAGGGGCCCTGCCGCCGCCCTCCTCGCTGCTCCCTGGACTTCCAGGCGCGTGGCTCCGGCGGCGGCGTGGGCGTGGAGAGGGAGGGAGGCGAGGTTTGGTGGCGGCGGCGGTGGCTGCCCGAGTCGCCCGGGAGGACGACGCGGGGGCGTCTTTCAGGCGGAATGACAATTAACGGGTGGGAGATGATGATTCCGCTGGCATTCTTCGCCCTTCTGCCAACTGATAGACCCCTCGTATGACCTTTCAGGAAATCAAAGCTCTTAATAGAATCACAGCAAACATACACAGGACAACATTCACTAGGATCGTCGAGCACACTGCATACAAACGATCAAAAGCAGAGGAGCGTCGTCATATCACTATATCAGTAGGGCAGAATTCCCAGTGCCTTGCCGTACTCGATGATGTCGTCGTATATCTCATCCAAGGTGTTGTGCTTAAACACGAACCCTTCCCTAACCAGCTTCGCTGACGACAGGCTCACTCTCGGCTTCTCGAGGAGCTGATCGTCGTCGGTGCTGCACCGCGTCAGTAAATAAATCTGAGCTCAGAACAAAATCGCGGCAAACATTAACAATATACTAACAATGTCAATGTTTAATATTTTCTTACAAATTTGTTTTGACGCTGTACTGCGGGTACTTGTGCGCCAGGAAACGCGCGAGCTCGACGACGGTGGTGTTGAGGCTGCAGCAGATGTACCTCCCGGCGGCGGCGTCCTCCTCGGCGACGAACAGCTCGGCGCGGCAGAGGTCCTCGACGTGAACCAGCTGCACCGCGCCGGAGGTCTTCTCGATGCCTCTGAGCACGCCAAGCCCTGCCTCGTCGCCTGAACATTTAATTTGCAATCAATAACAAGCTGGAGACAGGCATGAAAAGAGAGAGCATCGATCAACAAGGAGAGAGAGGCTGGGCTATCATCAGCTTGGCCTCTGAGGCTCTGACTCACCGGACAGCAAGGAGAGGCTGTCGATGACGCTGGTGCGGACCTTGGTGGCCGGCGCCGCGCCGACGGTGAGGACGGGGCAGACGGTGACGAGGCTGAGGCCGTGCTCCTCCGCGAACCTGCTCGCCTCATTCTCCAGGAGCACCTTGGACACGCAGTATCCCTGCAATTAGTCGACATCCAACATAGTACTTCATCAGCAAATTGCTAGATAACGTTGTCAGGATCACGCGCTTCATCAGCAGGGAGAGCTGTCCCATTCGAGAGTTGGTGGAGCATGACTCGTGTGATGTGATGGAGCTATGGGTGTTTAGTGTGTTAGTGTTACCCAGGTTGGTGGCTTGTTGGCGGTGAGGTACTCGACGTCGGACCAGGACTCCTCGTCGAGGACATGGCCGTCGCCCTGCAGCTCCGGCCTGATGTAGACGCCCCCCGCCGACGAGGTCAGGATCACGCGCCTCACCGTGCCGGCCTTCACGCACGAGCGCATCACGTTCAGCGTTCCGCGGACAGACGGCTCAATCTGCTCTTTCTGCCATCAGAGAGGGATCGATAGATATCAACTGTCGATGTGACAAGCTAGGAAGATTTTCGTGGTAACAAAACAACGATTAATTGCGCGCACCTCTGGATCCTGTGCGGCGAGGTTCACCGGAGCGGCGACGAGGAAGGCATAGTCGCAGCCGGCGACGGCGTCGTCAAAGCTGCCTTCTTTGTCCAGGTCGGCGCGGAGGACCGTCAGGGGTCCAAGCTCCTGCAAGCCCTTGAGATGGGCGTTCTTCTCCATGTCATCTGGGATTCGGCATCCACCAATACAAATCACGATCAGAGTCTAATTAAATTGGTTACTCCCAATTCGCAATAGCTCAAGCATATGCATGCACAGTTGGATCAGATAACACGCGTGTTGATTGAACATCTTTACTCTCTCTCTCTCTGAACTCAATCAAAAGTATATATTAGCTAGGGTCCATGCTACAGTGCTCCAGATATTTTCTGCAGAGGGAAACGACCGGCGACAAGCCGGAGCTATCTGACCGAAGAAGAGGATCAAGAAATCGAACCGGGGTTTCTGACCGTCGTCTTGACGGCGCACCCCTCCTCCAGAAGCATCTTGATGAGCGCGGAGGCGATGTACCCGTTCCCTCCGGTCACGCACGCCGTCCTCTTCTTCTCGCCGCCCGCCGACGACATCGCTGCCGGTGGTGCTAGTGACTACTGACTAGCAGCAGCTTGGTTTTACTCACAACCGGCTGAGAAATTGAGGAGGAGAACAGATGATGAGATTACTATATGCAAGATCTGGAAAGTATGCGACAACTAGTTGGAGAAAAGATGGCCTTGGCGGGCGTAGAACTATAGCCTGATCGGACTCTTGGTGATAACGATCTCAACCTGTCAGCAAAGTTCAGTGGACGGCGAATTCAATGGTAAGATGCGATGAGTAGCGCTCCAAACATCCAACAACGGCGGGTGGTACGTTGCCATCAGCTAAAGATTAAACAAAAACAGAAAAGAAGATAGTGGTACTTTGGATCATCCATTCTATCTTGCGTGTCATCGTACCAAATCTTCGGTGGTTGCAATTGCAGCTATACTCCCTGTCCCTGATATGGGTGGGACTAAACCATAGGTGCAATCAGCGTTATTGATTTCAAATGTGTCCATTTCTTTCGAGATAGAAGGGATGGTAGGGTATCACTATTGTTCTCGTATATATTGGATTATTCCAAACGGTGAAATTTTATTATTCAATATTATTTTTTTTTAGTTTATTTTTTATTGGTCCGGCAGAGGAAAGTAACTATTTTGTGATATATTTTGGATTGTTCTATCAATAGGCCTGTTCGTCTGGCTGGTGGCTGGTGCTGATTTATGCTGAGAGAAAAATAATGCTGGTTGGCTAGCTGATGCTGATTTGTGCCGAGAGAAAAATACTGCTGGCTGGCTGCTGATAAGCCAAGCGAACAGATCGAATGAAAGTAATCATTCTGAGTTATATTTTTGAATTGTTTTAGCAGTGAAAAGCTATTGTTCCAACTGTGAAAATTAGTGTTCCATGATATATTTTGGAATATTATAACAAAAAACTTATTGTCCAGATGTAGATTTTTAGATAGCATTTCTATTCGAAATGTGTCGTCATATCAATCATCCTCAGTGCCTTACGCACTCCACGACGTTGTCATATATGATATATCTCATCCAGCGTGTTGTGCTTGAAGCCTTGCTCTGACCATCTTCGCCGACGACAGTCAGGCTCTCGGCTTCTCCGGGAGCAGGTCACCATCGTCGCAGTCGGTGCTGAAACGCTCGAGCATAGTAGCATCACGCTTCACGATAGATCATTGCAAAAAGTACAGCGTGCAAGAATTCCGAGCTATATCTCTGTATACGCGACAGATTCTTACTGCAGATCCCGATCCACGTCGTACTGAGGATACTTCTGCTCCAGGAAACGCGCGAGCTCGACGACGGTGGTGCAGAGGCTGCAGCAAAGCTAATTAAGCTACCTCCCGGCGGCGGCGTCCTCCTGGGCGACGAACACCTCGGCGCGGCAGAGGTCGTCGACGTGAACCGGCGGCAAGCAGCCGGCCGGTGTCCGTCTCGATGCTTCTCAGCACGCCGAACGCTGCCTGGTCGCCTGAAATCACATGCATATGGAACCAGACAAATGAATGAGAGTAAAATGCACCAGCGGTACACGAACTTGGCATGAAGTGTCATCGAGGTCCCTAAACTCTAAGAATGCACATCCAAGTCCCTAAACTTGCTAATCGATTCACATGAGGTCCAAACCTATTAAACTGCATATGTGGCATGCTGTCTGGGCGCTGACATGGACATATGTGGGTCCCACAGGTCAAGTCAACTTTCTCCTTCTCCTTCCTTTAATCCTCTTTCTCTCTCCCCCCTCACTCACTGCTGCGAGCGGCGGAGATGTCCGTGGACGACTCGCGGCGAGGTGGAGGTTGTCAACCACCGGTGGAACCAGAACGGCGAAGCTGAAGGCGACAGCAACGGCGCCGCACTACTGGCGCTGCCCACCGGAGTCGGAGAGGGAGAAGTGGAGCTCGCGGGCGAGGCCGCGGGCACCGCTCGTGGGGAGCTCGATCTGCACTGTAGGGAGCGCCGGCGAGCTCCTCGTGAAGGCCGAGGCGGAGCTTGACGGGGCGCCGCCCGCACCGCGCCACTGCGGCACCTCGCGAGGTTCATGGTGCGCCAACGCGCCAACCTACCTGTGTTTCGCCGCCGCGTCGAACGTCGGGAGCGACTATTCCTCGCGCCAAGCGCCGCCGGCCGTCCCCGCTCCCGAATCAGCGCCGCTAGGGTCGGCGCGGTGAAGAGGCTGGCATCGTGGCGAGTTGCGGCGAGGAGGAGCCGGCGACGGACGGGTTCGACGTGGTGAGGAGGCGGGTATCGGCGGCGAGCTGCGGCGAGGAGGAGGCGGCGGCGGTGGCAGAAAAGAGAATAGGGCAGAGCCTAACGGGTGGGCCGTCGGTGTCGCCGGCACCACGCTGGTAGGAAGGAGGTGGAGGCGGTGGGAGAGAAGGGGAGGGTAGGTGATGGATGGGCCTGACATGTGGGGCCCACATATCAGGTACACGTCAGCACCCATTAAGCATGCCACCTATGCAGTTTAATACTGATTATAGAGATTTGGACCTCATGTGAACGGATTAGCAAGTTTAGGGACTTGGACGTGCATTTTCAGAGTTTAGAGAACTAGATGACACTTCGTGCCAAGTTCATGCACCGTTGGTGCATTTTACTCAATGAATGAATCCTTAGAGATGGAACGAAACGGAGGAGGGCTTCGCTGCACGCGATGCGTCTTTCCTTTCGATCTCACCGGACAGAAGGGAGAGGCGCGGTTCGGGACGCTGCTGTTGATGTTCATGGCCGGCGCCGCGCCGACGGTGATGGCGGGCCAGACGGTGAAGAGGCTGACTCCACCTCCGGCTCGCCACGACGGTAAACGACGGAAACACCGACCCGGGGTGGACGGTATCTGAAATCCATCGGGAGTAGTGCCGTGAGCGGCCGCGCCATACCAAATTGATATGACGTCTGTTGCATCTTGGTGTTCTATCCAACGGGGAACTCAGGAACAGATGGGCTGAGGAAAGAGCGGAGAGAATGGCGTGGTTGACGTGTTGTCGCCGGCGGCGAGGATGAATTCCTCGCCACCGTCGAAAGACAACTCGAGCCGAAGCGGGGGAGTTTATTTCTTCGATACATTCCTAAACAAACTACGGCAGCCTTTATAGATGCAGGCGCCTGAAGAATAGTAACTAAATCAACCTTATAACAAACTAAACTAATCTCCTCACGTATTCTTTCAAAAAAAAAAATCTCCTCGCGTAGATAGACTCCCTGGCGGTTGGCGCCAAACTAGCCACCGTTCGTGGCCGTCGTTCTTCTCCTGCTTCTATACGTCATGAGGAATATACCTCACTGATCTCAGATATTTTGGCACAAACATCTCGCATTCCTGGTCGATCTTTGGGTAGTTCCATGGAACATAAGAGGGCAACTTCAACCAACGGTATCAGATAGCTCTGTAGTGTTTGTTTTGCAAATACATGGTCTCCCTCCTGGGACATATAGGGATCCAAAACCTCACAAAGCCCATTTGGATATGGCTAAGCTCACCAGCTTGTGAAGGTTCATGCCATCGGAGAACATTGCAGCAGTTGGTCTCATTCCAGTGAGCATTTCTAGTAGCAACACACCAAAACTATAAACATCGCACCCAGTTGAGATTTTGTAACCCATTCCATACTCTGCAAAAGCAAAAAAAAAACATTTCATTTGAGCATATGAGAAACTATTATGAAACACATAACAAAGGAAAACTCACCAGGTGCTATGTATCCAATAGTTCCTCCCACGTCAGCAAAGACTTTTGGACTACAAAGACCTGGAGAGAGAAATTTTGCAGATCCAAAATCACCAACTCGGGGCGTCATATCATAATCCAAAAGAACATTTGCTGGCTTCAAGTCACAGTGAATTAGAGGTGGTATCAGCTGGTTGTGCATGTAGTCCAAAGCTGAAGCTACATCCGCAGCTATTGTTATCCTCCGGCCCAAGCTCAGAATCCTCTTAGGAAAATTTTCGTGTAACTTTGGGTGCACCCACATGTCCAAGCTTCCATTAGCCATGAAATCGAAAACTATAGCTTTGAACTCATTGTTCTTCAAGTCCACTGTTGAGCATAAGGTCACTGCTTTCATAAGATTGCGATGCCGAGTGTTCTTTAGCACCTCACATTCCATATGGAAGCTGTTTAGTGAACCATACTCATCAAGATGAAACACTTTGATGGCCACTAAATCTGTGTCAAACTCAAACCTGCCAATGTATACAGAACCCGTGCGGCTTGAGCTGATCTTGTTGACGGGAGAGAGCCAGTTGGTAGCTTTAAGGATGTCACGATAGGATACCTTCTTCATCGTTTCCTTGTAGCATGGAGCTGTGTGTGGTCTTTCCTTCAGAAGGGTGATCATAAAGCATATAAAAGAGAATAGGGCAATAGTAATTGGTGGAATTACTATAACAAACAAACGAGCATTCTTCATTGTTCCACCGCCTGATATTCTGGGGCAAAAGGGGAATACAGAAGCAAAGGTCGTTGCATTTGCACTTGCACACAACCTCGTATTCCCCTCTAACATTACTTCTGTGCTGGTATTCTGAAATATTCCTCCTGTTGGAATTGGTCCAGAAAAGTTGTTGTTGGATAGATCAAGTCGTATCAACTGAATGAGGTCCCCGAAAAACTCTGGAATTGGTCCAGAAAAGTTGTTTTGAGAAAGATCGATCACACTGGTGGAATTCAAGCCACTGAAAGACTGAGGTATGCTTCCATTAAGCATGTTCCTCCTCATGTTGAGATATTGAAGAGAAGAACATTGACCAAGTGAATAAGGAGCTTCACCAGAAAAATTGTTGAAGGAAATATCTAGATGGATAAGATGGATCAGTGCACCAATTTGTGGGGGTATTGATCCTGTAAGGTTGTTGTGCGACAAATCCAAACCCACGAACTGGTGACTGCTATTGAGGAGTTGACTGGGTATTGATCCATAAAGGCTGTTACCAGATAAGTTTAGCATAATCAATTGCTTACAGTTTCCTATACTTGGTGGTATGTTTCCACTCAAGTTGTTGTTGTCCAGATGAAGATTGCTCAACATAGAAAGATTACCTATAGTCTCTAGGAGAAGCACTCCAAAGCTATATACATCACCTTGTCTGGTGATTCCACAGCCCATGCCATACTCTGCAGAAGTTGAAAGAACGCACTAAACACTCTGCAGAAGTGCAGATAAATTGAATACTTTGATGGCAACAAGGTCACTGTCAAACTTGAACCTACCAACATAAACTGATCCAGTACGAGTTGAGCTGACTCTATGCACTGGCGAGAACCATTTAGTAGCTTTAGCTATGTCAGAATAGGATACCTTCTTTAGTGCTTCCTGGTAGCTTGGATATATTCCAATCTCTCTTCTCCCAAGAGTGAGAAAACACAATATATTTCTTACCATGTGGAGCTGTGGAAATACACAAACTTGTTTTATCCAATGAGTAACAGAATAAAACAGATTCCACCTCCTGTGCAGTGAGGGTGAATGTACTTCCATTTCCTTCCAAAGAGTGAACAGAACAAGCAACAATAGCAGGAAAACTACAGTGACCACTGGTACCAGAACCGGAAGAAATGGCACATGATTCTTTGTTTTAGCACTTCCACCACAAGGTGGCAGTGCTAGAATGGATAAGTTAGAACACAACCTCTTGTTGCCATCCAAATGTACCACAGTGGAATTTAAAAATATCCCACTTGTCGGAATTTCCCCCTCAAAGTTGTTGTAGGACAGATCAAGTTCCTCCAACATGATTAGGTTTCCTAACTGGGGAGCAATACCGGACAAGTCATTTCGAGAAAGATCGATATACTGGATGCATAGTAAATTCAAAAATGCTGAAGGAAATCCTCCCGCGAACATGTTGTTCGAAAGATTGACAAGAACAATACGTTCGAGTAGGCCAATATCTTCTGGTATTTCCCCTTTGAGATTGTTGTGGGAAAGGTCCAAACCTAAAGAAAGTGGATAACCAGTAAAGAGTTTGTTTGGTAAGAATCCTTCAAGGCTATTAAAGGACAAGTCTAGCTGAAGCAGCTGCAAGCATTGACCTAAACTACCAGGTATGTTTCCACTCAAGTTGTTGTTGTCCAGACGAAGATTGGTCAACACAGAAAGATTACCTATAGCAGATGGGATCGGACCCGACAAGTTGTTATTGGACAAATTTAGGATGACTAGCTGACTTAGCTTCCCAATGGTAGAAGAAATTCCTCCAGAGAGTAAGTTCTGGTTTATGTCAAGCATTTGAAGATTAGAAAGGTTTTGTATCACAATTGGTATTGTGCCAACTAATTGGTTCTGTCCAAGTTTTAACCTTTTTAAACTTGCAAGCTTCCCAAATTCAAGCGGTATTGGGCCAACTATTTTGTTGTTCTCAAAGTTTAAGTATTCTAAACTTACCGAAAGATTGCCAACTAGTCTAGGCAGACTTCCCTTCAGGATATTCCTATCCATTGCCACTACTTTTAGTTGTGTGCAATTTGTGAGAGAGGCAAGGAATGTCCAATCATCAGATTCAAGGTGGTTGCTTCCAAGATTTAGTCCATACAGCCCAGGTAAAGATCCTAAAGATGGCACTGGGCCAACGAAAGAGTTATATGAGAGATCCATCCATTGGAGCTTAGGAAGTGTGCCCAACTCCAACTCCTTAGGGATGGGTCCAGAAAACGAATTATTTCCAAGATCTAATCGTCTTACTGAAGTAAGGTTAGCAAGAGAAGGAGATAATGACCCACTCAGCTGTAGGGAGTTCAGCTCCAGTGAAACGACACGAAGTGGAAAAGCCTTACCACAAGTGACCCCTCTCCAGCTGCAGAAGTAGAGCGATTCATTGCGCCATGAGCTCAAAACATTGAGGGGATCGGAGGAGATGCCAGCCTTGAAGGAGAGGAGGGCTTGCCTGTCGATCTCGGATTTGTTCATTGATCCTGCAGCTAAGGTTGCAATAGAATCGAATGGGAGGAAGACGAGTAGATGAGCCACGAGAATGAAGCTGAGTAGATGAGCCATGTCTCCAAGCTAGAACAGAGTCTTTGCTGGAATGCCATGCTTGTGCAGGTTCCTTCTTAAAAGCATTCGTAGTTCTTCTACTGAAGTGGAACAGGAGAGCCGTCGCCGATGACTTGACTTGCTTTTAGGTCGCCGAAACATCCCAAACAACATGAAATTCACTCCACCACAATAAAAACATTGCAAAGGAACTTTTTCTAAAATACCTATGGAATAGTCCTATGTGTAAATTACTTTCTATAAAACAATTAGTTGGGATATTTTTAGCAGGAATAGTTTTTTTTTTGAGAATTACACATTACAACGGAGATGCTCACACACGCACGCACACTCACCCCTATGAATACACGAACGCAAACCCTACCCTTATGAGCACATCCGAAGGACTGAGCACCCGACAGATCTGGAGATTCCTGAAGTCACCATTGACGCCTCGTTGTCGACGGGAACGCCGCTTATCACTTAACGCATATCGCCGGTAAATCCTGGGAAAATCCCAGGAAAATAGTTGATGGCAATGACGAAGTAGTTGACACCATCTATAATCTATTCATTGTAAGGGGTACAAAGAATAGGGGTGAAACCATGATAAAATGTCGCCGGGATCGGCCCAAAGTTACAATAAAGATGGGCTGCTCGACATGAAAACCCCTAAACCTTGGATTTTACCAGCAAGGTGTACTTAAAATTACAAATGACAATTGTGACAAAATAAGATTTCACAATAGTAACTGGCTAACCCGTATAGTTTCTCTTTATGCCTATGGTGGATTTGAGTTAGCTAAAAATCCTTCCTTTTTCCACAAATTAATAAAAATTTGGCTAGAATTGTGACTGGAATTTGGATTTGAGTTAGCTAATAAGAATTGTGGCTAGAAATCCTTTGTTCCACAAAATATGATATGGTCATTTATAAGTTCATATCCACAATTTTCTTTGCTAAAAATAAATCATATCTTTTTCCACTATGCAAACAAGAAAGGCACCTCTTATTTGTTTATGCTTTTTCATCACGTAGCTAAGCAAAAAGTAAAAAAAAAACAAGATTGTCGATTGAGGATTTGGGTTACCTCCTGAAATTTATACAGATATGTAATAATCAAGAAATAAGATTGTCAATCAAGCAGTTGGGTTACCTCCTAGGCTCCTAGCCTCCTATCATGGGCTAGCTGAGAGGATCTCGACAGTCTACCAGGAGTAGGGAGTCCAGGATCAGGATTGCGCGAGCTTAGGGCGGCGAGACCCTCCTGGGTGTGTGGTGGCCGGGTTCCCTGCTGAGCCATGAGAATGAAGCTGAGGAGATGAGCCATGTCTCCAACCTAGAACATAGCCTTTTGCTGGAATGCCGTGCTTGTGCAGGTTCCTTCCTCAAATCAATCGTTGTTCGTCTATTGAAGAAAACAGGAGAGCGGTCGCCGATGACTTGAGCTTGACTTGCTTTTAGGTCGCCGAAACTTCCCAGAGACCCAGACCAGACGAAATTCACTCCACCACAATAAAAACATTGCAAAGGACTCTTTTTTTTTAAATTCCATGGGATAGTCTTATGGGTGCCAGTTCACTATCTGAGAAGCTTCAGTCGGCATCAATATTTCTTAAAATTACTTGTATAAAGTTGGGATATTTTTACCAGGTATAGTTGACAATTAGTTGACACCAGCCCATATGTACTTGTATAAAATGCTAAGGAGGATGATCATAGGTATTAGTAGCATAGACTTCCATTCCAAGTCTGGTGTTCCGAGGTATTAGTAGCATAGACTTTCATTTCGCGAGTAGAGTACGATTGCTTGGTGTTCCGACTCGAGTAGCATGCAGCGTACCATCACTCGTGGCCATTGAAAGTAGCACGCCATATGTGATATCCTGCTACTGCTAGTAGTGCCATAATACAGAGCACTGAACGCTACTCTTCTCGTGTTTTTTGTTTAATTTGAAATTTGAATAGCCGCCGCCTCAGCGGCGAAACACATCGCAGCAAAAGTGCAAAATCAGGATGCCCAAGCAGTGCGAAACCAGGACGAACGATGGGGTGTTGGAAGACTTGAAGCTTATCACACGTAACACTGAAAATAAAAAGATCCCGACCTTTTCGTAGAATGATGAAGCTTCGTATGAAGCTATATATTCTATGGAAACATGGTCTGACAGGAACAATTAGAAAGTCAAAATTTTAGCCATTAGGCTATACTGCGAATAATCAGTCAAGTTTGAGCTCTCATTTCCACGCCTTGCGGCCCCGGAACTGATTCCCAGAGCGCTTGCGCTGCTGCTTCTTCTCCTGACGAGAACGAGCCGCCTTGGCTCTAGTTGCGGCCAGGGGCATCCTCTTCTTGTGTTGCTTCTGCTTATTGCTCAGGCCACCCGTCTGCAAGACATAATGAATAATAATGCAATCAAGCAAAGGTATACAAGAATGAATGAGCCTATCTCATAGTAAGGAAGCCTTCTCTGTGTGCGGCCCATAGAATTACCTTTTTCTGTTTCACAGCCGCTCTCGCCACGTACGCCCCTCTATCCTCTCTTCCAGCTTTCACTAGCGCCAATCTTTCTTCTTTCGACATCTTTCGTCTGACGTGTGCCTGCATTATAAAGTTTATTAGTAGCAAGCATGTGTGTGTCAAATCTGTGCGTGCGAGGGAAAAAGGGAGCACCTCGAGCTGAAGTGGATCAACACGTTTCCTGCTGAGCTGATCAGAAGATGGCATCTTAAAGGTTGCAGATTTCGTGTCAACACCCTTGGTTAGTCCATGTTGAGCCAAAGCCAGCTTCGCCAGTTTCTTTGCCTGAAATTCAGACTTCCCATTAAGACATCTATGATCCATCTAGCTATCCAACAACAGAATGCGAGCAAATTTATTCAGACAAAAGTAGCTTCTCTCTATCCATAGGCATACCCAACTTTGCAGTTTGAACAGAAATAAAGTGACCGTATCAGGAAAATGAAGTATTGTAGATCTATTAGCCATCTGAACTTCACATACCTTGAGCTCTTTGATGCGCTTGAAGTCTTCATCGGATAAAATTTTACAAGTTTCATCCGATGACACCTGAGCCTTCGTGGCTCCTGCTAACCTCTTCAGGGCTCGAAGGCTTGCATCAGCAGCATTTAGCTCACCAATATAATCATTCAACTTCCTCTTCTGCGCCTTAGAGCCGCTGCCTTCAGACTTATCTCCTTCATCACTGTCTTCATCCTGGTCTGAACCTTCATCCTCTGAACCATTTATGCTTTCCTGAAGTTCTTCGTCATCATCGTTATCCTCATCAGACATATCAGTATCAGCATCCATATCCGAGTCATCATCTAGTTCTTCATCAATTTCATCACTATCGTTGTCGGAGTTATCTTGACCATCATCAGTATCATCTTCCTCAGATACTTCTTCATCTTCCTCTTTGGCATCTTCACTGGCATCACGTTTGTTTGCATCAGACAAACTCTCCATATTTTCTTCTGTTCCAGGTGGGACAGATGGCAAGTCTGTCTCATCATCAGAATCAAAAGCATCAGACTCGTCTTCTGAGCCTTCCCCTTCTGATGAAATATTTTCATCTAGCAACTCAGCACCAGGAACATCACTAGCCACAGTGACTTCTCCAAATGCTTTCGGCCGAGCCTTTGGATCAACAGGACGGCCACGATCTTTCTTGACTAACAATGAAGGGCAGATCTGAATTTTAATTAACAGAGGTTTAGCAACAAGGTATACAGAAAAAACATGGAAAACTTGCAAGAAAAGACCTGACCTCTCTGAACAAAGTGACCAGCGAACGAGCAGCAATGGAAACAGCTTTCTCATGGGACTTTTTGTATAAAACAAGGTCTTGGAGCAGATCCTCATTCATCATCTGCAGGTTTCTCAAATGAGTGCATGAAGTAATGAACAGAAGTGCAACAAACATGACAAGTGTACATCTTGCCAGATGTTCTAGAATCCACAAGTTATATTTCAGATTTCAGTGTGCATTCTGTATCAGCAACAGCGCCAACAAAAATTGGAAATAGTGGCAGACAACCGCAAACTATAACTGTTCATAAGTTTATGCCTCTTTCTTTACTTACATGCTTAAATTTTTAGTAGCACAAATATTGCAAGCTTTTCATCCTATCAGTCATTAATACAGAAAACCAAACAGAAAGTAGTGAAAAATGACTAATATTCCCTCTGCTCGTCTGAGGAATACATCATATACAGACAAAACTAACAAAATGACTAGTGTTCAGCCAATCAAGCAAAGTCTGACCAGGAGCTGCGCTGTTTGAGATATCGAAAAAAAATAAGGTACCTACCAATGGCATTCTCATGCAGATCTCTCTCACGACATTCAAGCCAACAGCAATAGCCTAAAAGAAGTAAACTTCAGACATATGCTCATGTAATCACGTTGTATGGAAGAACACATATAATTCTTATAGTGAATGAATTCCATGCAAACCTCTGGGCGAGATCGGTCATGCACAAACTGATTTACTATCTGCTTGAACAGTGGTTCAACAGCATCCGGAGGTACCTAAAGTTTAAACGTATGTTTCTTCATTTAGAAAAAGGTGGTATAAATGGCACCGTTAGTTGCAAAAGGAATGAACTTTTGGGGTAAGACAAAGTGCAACCATATCATGACAAGCTTGAACTGCTGCAGCAAGAAGAGTTGTCACATCTCGCTGATGAGGCTGCATGCACAGGTACAAAAAAATATACCAGAGTTAGTGTAACCAAAATAGTTGGTGTTTCAAAGGTTGATGCAAACAAAAATCCCATGTTCAATAACATACTTGAACATATCTTTGAAGATATGGGTAGAAGTTCAACAAAACTAAGTGATGCAGCCCAATAGTCCTTGCGATAACTTTTAACATCATCATCCTTACCTGCAAGGCAATAGATTTTCTTCAAGCTTGAATTCTTGGATTTTATTAAAGAGAAAGTCAAAATGTATTGGCGATGCTATATGTGTAAATAAAATGACGATGACCTCAAATCGCTCGTTGCATTTCTGCAGCCGAGAGAAAAGCTTCTCGGCAAAACCCTGCCACAAAAAAAAATCCTCAGCATGATAGAAGAGTTTGTTTCATAGACTGAAGACAACATGACATCTAAGATGACAACAGCATGAACATTAGAGGCGCTACCCCACCTGAGCATCCTTTAAATATGTCAGAGGTGAATAGTAACTGGAACCAGCCTCCTCAACAGATTTCCGCTGTTGCCTTTTCATGCTACGAATAACACGTTGTAATTTAGCTTTCTTCTTTTTCTTACTAGCAGCTGTACCCTTGTGATTTGCCTGAGAATTAATATACCAACAAAAGAAATAATGCATCAAAAGGGGCAAAGTAAATAACACATCAAAAGACTAGAGGCAGAGTAAATCAAGAATATCTAAATACTATCAGTTGAGGCATGATGATTGAACAGTTACAATACCTTATAGACATCCTGTTTACTAAGAAGAATCTGTGGGTTCTGATCTGCTTCATCTTCACTGCTTGATGCATCGCTGTCATCCTCTTGTTCAACATTTTCATATCCAAGAAGGAATGAAATAGCAGCTTTCATAATCCTGCATGTCACAACATAATTTAGGTAGGGAACAACCAATTACAGAAACGAAAAAAGGGAGGATGCTTTGGCAGCATGTACCTAGAGGAAGGATGAAAGCAAGCATCGCATATTGCATTTGTCGTGCGTTCATCAAACCAGACCCTCCGACGGTGAAGATCACACAAGATAGTAAATGCCCTCTTCGCTCGCGACTCTTCTTCAGCCTGAGAAACAGAAGGCATAATTAAAAGGGGTTGGAGAAAGACATCCATATATGTTTTCCAATATGCTGAAGTTGATAGTATTGATCAATGCACTTGCAAGATGTTGCAAACCTGTAAGAATTTATAAAGGATGTTCTGCAGCTTACGATTCCTGGTATCATTCTTATGCTTCTGGTTCATCCTTCTGATACTGTGTACAATATGTGAAAATGCTAGCTTTTTAACAGCTCGATCTCCAATAACTTGAAGCTCCATGAATAACTCCATTGTGTCCTCGAGATCAACAATCTAAATATTTTCAAAAGAAAAGAGAGGGATGCAAACAAATGAATCAGATTTCAATGGGACACAATGGGCAAATTAATGAGTAGTGGTCAAGGCAAGAGTGAAATATTTCAACTAGTTAATGCCCATCCGGAAAAGAAAAAAAAAATCTAGTTTGTGCATGACCATTACTTAGTTGATGAGGGTACGTGATTACTATACAAGTCTACAAAAAGAGAGTACCTAAGATTATATCTAGATGTAGTAGAGACCATAGAGTCAAAGATCTATTGATGTTAGAGCTTCATGATACAAAAACAGGGCAACAAGAAATCGTATCAAATTATGGAATTTTTTGCATTGCAGAAGATAAGAATCAGTAGAAATGGAAATATCTTACTCAGTACAAAGCCCATTAGCCTAATTGGTTGCCACTCTTCAACTAACCCAACCACAAGGACATCTAACTCCATGAAATTTGAGCCAACATATCAACACGAACAGAACCCAAACCTATCAGATGTTGAGAAAAACCTAATACCAACAGTTTTTAGACCAAATACCTAACTGTCCCTGATTTATTAAAAAGCATTCAGAGTAATTTTGCTGGGGATTTCAGCTTAAAATCATGAGCAAACTAAGAATTGCATCCGTCAGATGTAACTAGTACCACTACCAACAATAACAACACTTTAAACATTTACCTTTCGATTCACCAGCAATATTAGCGCCTGCACGAGGTGCGTCCGGAGCCCCGGCGGCAGCCCGCGCGCGTTGGTGTCAAGCAAATCCCCAATCTGGTCGGGCAAATCGGCGAGGTCGTCTGGGTAAAACGGCGCGACGTGGGCGAGGAACAGCGCGAGGTCGCCGAGCTCCTTCGCCACCTCCCCGCCGCCGCCCGAGGAGGAGGTGGTGGACAGCGCCGCCTGCTGCTTGAAGAGGAACACCGAGGACTCGAAGTGGCGGTGGAGCTGCCTGAGCTCCTCCTCGTAGCCCTCCGGGTCGCGCTTCATCTTCGCCTGAAGCACCGGGAGGTTGTGCGGCTGGCCAGCCCCGGTGGACACGGAGCCGGAGGCCGCCTCCGGCGTGAACGCCGGCGCGTGCTTGCGCGGCATCGTCGCGGTAAATTTGGTCTGCGGCCCAGTATACGTTTGCAAAAACACGAAGTCAGTTGTAGGTAATAAAATACATGGTCAGATCCCAACAAGAATTTGGGCATTCGATTTCGCAAAGCAGGAAGGGAGTGGGCGGGCATACCCTTGTCGGATGCTCGTCGCCGGCGAAGCGCCCGGCGAAGAAGTGTCCAACGGCGGCGGCGCTAGGAAACGAGGAAGGCCGCGAGACAGGGAGAGGGAGAGGAAATAGGGTTTTATGCTTCCACGTCGGACAGGCCCACGGCCCACAAATCCGTCGGCACCATTCATTTTAACAGCCGAACAACAAACACAGCCCAGTTTAGCCCAGCGCATGAGAAAGGCCAGCCTAGCTTATTTTTTTTTCCTTCTTTCTTTTCATTTCTTCTTTTTTTTTTTCATTCCATCTGTCTTTAGACACACCTTGCTTTTAATACCTCTAGTCATTCATTATTTCCATAAATATGCGCCTTAAAATTCTTACTGCTTGATTCAACATTTTGTGGAAGCTATTTCAACAATTTTAAACTTATGTCCAACATCTTATAGTGTCGAAATGCTGATTTGTAAATCCCAAATGTCGAAACGATGCACTCAAAAACTTGGTAAACTTGGCATCTTCAACAACATTTTACAAAAGGTAGGTCAACTTTCTAAAAGAGCTGGTTCGAGGTTTTAGATGAACTAGTTAATCAATTCAAACCATTGATTGATTCTTCTAAAAAAATGCCCATTGGGTCTTATTCCTTTCCCATTGTTGATTATACTAGCATGAACGTACGTACGGCACGCACGTTTATTGATGACAAATATGTACTAAAACAATATCATTTGAGTGGATCATGATAAACAGACCAGTCGTGCGAAGCGTTTTTAATTAAAAATATTTTATATTTGCTCACTTATGTATAGAGAGCTTTAGATATTCTCAAATGTAGATGCACATCGTCTTTGAGATAGTTGGTCTCTATTTATATGGAAAAGACTCTCCAATCTATTGTTTATTAGCAATACGGGATAATTGTATATAGACGTGGTTACAAATGTGGGTATATCATGAGCAGGTGGGTCCGCGTGGGTATGGGTAGAGTCTTAGGTGATAAAAACATTAGTGAATTGGCGGATTCACAGCGGAACATGTAATTTTCAACCGTCTACCGCCTGGTAGACAGAAAAACTTCCATCGGATGGGTCCGGTGTGAGAGGAGGGTATGGAATTTTTTAGATAAAAAATATTTTCAATTGTCTAGGATCTTTATATAGTAATATATAGATAAGCGCCTGAACCAAACAAAGGAGGCCGATCCCGGCCGTCGTCATGCGCGCCCACCGCGCTCCCCGACATGGGAGGTGGATGGATGAGAGCGAGTGACGGCGCATCGGCGCTGATCGCCCCCCGTCTCATCTCACGGACCGGCCTGCTGCGGGCCCTCTACGCCCCCCACGTCCGACGTGCCGCGGCGGCCACTGCTCCGCCGTCGCTCTCACCGTAGTGCCCATCACCCAACGGCGCCATGCGCACTTCGCGTCCGTTGTGACACCCAGGCGTTGGGTGCGCTCGCGCCCTCGGAGTTGGGAGCTCGGACACGCGCGCGCTCGGTCGCCGTCGCCGGCAGCGACTACTACTAGTCACCGGCGGCAGCTAGGCAGTGTCACCGCTCACCGGCAGCAGCTGCGGCGCGCGCCCGCCGCCCCGCCCGAACGGTGCCGTGCGATGCACCCAACAGTCCCACGCCACCTGATCGCGTGTGTCGGCAGGGGTGCGCGGCGGGCGCGGTGTGGTTTCCACGCCACTTTCTGCGACCAAACGCGCGCAGGCCATGGGTTTTTCTTTGCCGCGAGGTGGCGCGTGTTCGTCATCGCGACTTTCGGATTCGAGACCCCTTCGTGCTTTTTATTCCTGCCCTGCACTGCAGCGCTAGCAGCAACCGGCGAGCTGAAAGCCAGTCATCAGAAACCCCTTTTTTCTCGGAGAATTGATCTACTACCGAGCAGAGAAGGTGTTTAACCCATCGGTCCCTCTGTACGGCTCCATCGAAGAGGTGACCATGCATGCACTGATATATGCAGCGAAAAAAAATGTGGCTACAGTCACCTAAGTACCTAACGCCTCGAATAGCTTAATCTAAGCAGATGCACCAAAATTATCGCGAGGTTTGAGTGCGATGTGTGGCACGGATCATCCTTCATTCGGGCGTGAGGTACAAGACAGCACTAGCTAACTTCACCTGCAGAGCACGATGTGGCCCGGGGCATTCCTCAGCTACTCCGAACTGGATTACAAGCCACATTATACATCTCTAATGATGGTGATCATGACGCGTCCATCCAGAATCCGAGACAATAATTGCATCCCCGCACCGATACTAGCTTGGACAGTACTTAAAGCACGCACGTACGACATCCTACGCTTTTTTATCAACCCCGTACGTGAAGCTTCTTTCAGAGCTTCATCAATAAGGAAAGGGGCTCCGAACATCCGAATCCAATCGTGTGCCCCCGTGTTTCGCGACGTCGGTGTGTGCTTCATAACCTCACCGATCAGAACATGACGGACAAACAGCGGCACGACGCCCGGGCACCAACCGTGAGTACGCCAACAGTGAACGGCGTGCAGATAGCTACGCAGCAGTAGCAGGTTGGGGAGTAAAATCCACCAGACCCCACAGACCATTCCTAACCTAATCAGTACACTAATCAGTCTCTCCAACAGACAGCAGTGAGTAAACAATTAAATCATCCGAAATGGTAGTTAAGCCCCAACACGACGACACAAAACAACGATTAGCAAGGAAGGCGGTCTCGTCTCGTCGTCGTCTCAACACGGCGTGCAGTGCGAAGTGACTGATGGACTGAAGACTACAGTTCAAGCGGTGCAAAAAAGTGACGCGGCACCTTCGTGCTGCTGACTTGCGCCCCCATTCTCTTCGTCACGCCCAACCCGAAAGGGACAAAAGCCAGCCGAACCGGAGAGCAACGTCGCAACACGCCCGGCCCAACCCAGCCCGGCCCAGCACATCTCGACGGCCGCGCCGCGCCACGAGAAGTTGACCGTTCATCGAAAACGAGCGTACCGGAACTACCCCTCCCGTCTGAACGAAACCCCGAGACCGCCACGGCCCACGGGGCCCAGGCCGGCCAGCCACTGCCGCACCCACCTGCCGCGCCGGCCCAGCACCACCTCCCCAGTGGCAGGGGGAGTAAATAAACCCTCCCTGACACATCGGGACGGGTACCCCTTGTCGCATCGGGTTCAAAATATTTCGAAAAGCTCCGCCGCCTCCTACCCCCTTCCCCTTCCCCCTCCTCCCCCCACCTCGGCTTCTCGCTCGGATCCGAGCCAACGGAAAAATTCCCGGAAATTCGACGGCGATTTGCCCCCAGGTCCATGCGAGCGGCTCCCCTCCGCGATTCTGCTGAGGTTTTCGGGAGCTTTTTCGGATCGGGGGTGCGCGAATTCGTCGGCGCTTCAAAGCCACGAGATTCTTTGCCGTCGGGTTCACTCCACCCCGCCCCAAGAAAGCTCCACCTCCCCCACCGCCGGGAGGAGAGAACCTGCTAGTAGTGGCTATAACCCCTAATCCCGCAGCTAATCCCCGCCATGGCCTCGTCGCTGCCGCCTCGCAGCAGCTCCTACCTGGTGATTTCCCCTTGCCTTTTTTCTGCAAAGCTTCTCGTTTTCTTGGGTTATTGCTGTTCGCCTCTGGGTTGCTTGGGGTTTCTGAATGGGGTGAGTGCTGTTGCTCCCGCAGAAGAAGGAGAACGCGGGGACCGCGCGGCAGGGAATGGGGTTCAAGGTGACGCCGCGCCGGAACGTGCTGTCGGCCATCAACAACGGCGAGGCCAACGGCGGGACGCCGTCCGCGCCGGCAGATGGCGGCGGGGTGGAGGCGGCGCCCGTCGTCGAGTTCAGTGGGAGGGAGGACGTCGAGCGGCTGCTTGCAGAGAAGATGAAGGGCAAGAGCAAGAACGATTACAAGGTTGGTCTTGGTGGGTATTTTTTGTTGCAGATTTGGAGGCGTTCTCTTGATTTTGCAATATTTCTGCAGGGGAGAGTGGAGCAGATGAGCGACTACATCAAGAAGCTCAGAGCGTGCATCCGCTGGTACATGGAGCTAGAGGATGGCTATTTGGCTGAGCAGGAGAAGCTCCGGGGTGCTATGGAGGCTGAGAACACCCGTCATACCGAATTGGGTAATAAACCCTAACTCTACTTTTGTTCTTTCCCGTTTGGCTGATCTCGTGGGGAGGAGAATTGAGCCCTTCTCAGGCTCCCAGAATACCGTGCTATTAAGTATCTGATGAAGATTCTGAATTAAGTTTGTTTCAGACTTGAGTGTCTGTCAGCACCACCATGGGCAACCAGCTAGAATCTTCTAGAGTGAGTACTTCCATGAAATGTTTTTGATCAACTATTTATTCAATTTTATCTGTTTCCATAAGGAAGATCACGTACTGTTCAATTGATTTGAATTGTGTGTATATTTCAGCATTGATTACACATATATACATAGTTTACAATCTGTATCCCCAGCTCAGCAATGCGATTGAAGAGTTGAAAGCTGCCAACTTTGACTTGACAAGACGTTGTGAGTTTCTAGAGGAAAGCTTCAACAGGGAGAAGTCCGAAAAATCGGTGAGGGATAATCTAACGTCACTGCTGCCTGATAAGAGTTGAAGCAAGTTAGAGATGACCGTGATCATTCGGTTGCTCAACTGAACAGTTTGAACATTGAACTTGCTGATTTCAAGGAACAAGTTGGTAAATCTTCAAAAGAATACGAGAGCATGAGTACAAGAGTATCGACACTTGAGGTTTGTAGTTGCAGATGCATATTCATTCTGTAGCATATAGCTATTGGGCCTAAAATTATTCTTTGTCATTAGGAAACATGCAATGCGCAGCAAGAACAGATTCAAACTTTTCAGAAGCAGCTTGCAGTTGCAACCCAGAAGCTGAAGGTTAGAACTTGAAGCATTTGCTACTAGTGTTATCTGTATCTCTATGAAACAAGCACACTGTTTCTTTATTTGTTGTTTGATACAATTATTCATCTATGCAGCTTGCTGATGTGACTGCAATCGAGGCGATGACAGGATATGAAGAGCAGAAGGAGAAAATAAAATACCTCGAGGAGCGCCTGGCACATGCAGAG
Organism: Echinochloa crus-galli; assembly: GCA_900205405.1. Lineage (NCBI taxonomy): Eukaryota > Viridiplantae > Streptophyta > Magnoliopsida > Poales > Poaceae > Echinochloa > Echinochloa crus-galli. The sequence continues at coordinate 679,664 of OAMR01000410.1, read as the reverse complement.
TCTCAAATTGTTGAAGGTGACGAGTTGCGGAAAAAGCTACATAATACTATATTGGTAATGCTTGAAAGCACTATCTCTAAGTTAAGCTGTTAGTTATCAGTATCTCTTTGTTTAAAGAAGAATTTGACTAAGCGATTGAAGAATTATATATGTTTATTCTCTAGTTATTGATTAGTCCCATCTTTGCAGGAATTGAAAGGAAATATCAGGGTTTTCTGTCGAGTTCGACCACTTCTTCGCTTTGACAGTGATACAAATGGTTCAGAAGGAGCCTCTATCTCTTTCCCAACATCAGTAGAGTCAACTGGGCGTGCTATTGATTTGGTGAACCAAGGTAAAATTATGTGTTCAACATGATTATTTCTTGGGTTGCTTACTGTGGTATATATGATGATACTAATGTGGTGTTCCTTTGTTGTTATTTTTTTCTTATGCAGGCCAGAAGCTTTCCTTCTCATATGACAAAGTTTTTGACCCCAATGCTTCACAGGAAGACGTGTTTGTGGAAATATCACAATTAGTTCAAAGTGCACTTGATGGATACAAGGTATTAGCTTTGAGTTACAACATGACGTGCTGATAGATAGTTATAAATGTTCATCTTGTGTGGTAGCAATTGTCCTTCATTCCCTACATATGCAATGGCAATCAGACGCATAAAACTGCTAAACTTTTGTGTTTTGAGTGACGTGGTGCTTTCATTGTGTTTTCACCCTTCGAAGACATCCAAAATGCTATTTTTAATTGATTTCTTCTGTGCTAATGATTTCTCTGTTGACATCGACATATGGTAAGAAACAAACCATATTAACATTATTTCACATCTTTACAAGTGACGAGCCTTGTGTCTTAATCTTCTGTGTGTCAAAAACTGACTGCATAATCCATGCATGATCAAACACCTTGGTATACCTACTGTATTTTGTTCTTTTATGAAGCAATTTCGCATCTTTAATGTCTCTATGATACAGGTATGCATATTTGCATACGGTCAAACCGGATCTGGTAAAACTTATACAATGATGGGCAGACCCGGCATTGATCAGAAAGGCATAATACCGCGCTCTTTGGAACAAATTTTTAAGACAAGCCAATCTCTAGAATCTCAAGGATGGGAGTATTCCATGCAAGTTAGTATCCTGCACTATTTGGCTTATAAAGTTCTGCACTAGTCTGTGTTCTTACTAATACAATTAATGCATACTTGACTATGCAGGCATCAATGCTGGAAATATACAATGAGACAATTCGTGATTTGTTAGCACCAGGTCGCCCAAATAGTTTTGAGGTGGCACCCAGTAAACAATACACTATAAAGCATGACTCTCATGGGAATACAACTGTATCTGACCTTACAATTATCGATGTCTTTGGTATTGCTGATGTGACTACCCTACTAGAGAAAGCATCCCAGAGCAGGTGGGCCTCTTTGAGCATTGACATCTGTTGGTACTTGTTTGCTTCAATAGAATAGACTTATTGTGCCTTGTTTATTTTGTGCAAAGGGTAGTATTAGTATATAGTTAATCACATGTTTTACTTGTTTTTACGGTAGTAAAATTACTTGGGGTTAACCTTGTACCTAAGCTGTTTTTCCCTACATGTATTTTAATGTGACTACATATCTCTATTGGATCTAATGTTGTGTTTTGCATTTTTAACAGATCTGTGGGTAAGACCCATATGAATGAGCAGTCTTCTAGGAGTCATTTTGTGTTCACACTCAAGATATCAGGATCAAATGAGGTATGCAAAGTCTCACTGCTCGAAGTGTACCAGGAACTATATTGACAAATTAACTTAATAATCATGCCAAGATGTACCGAAACATGTAGTACAGCACCACACTTTATGCTTCATTTTCATATAAGCGTTGGTCCTTTTTTAGATGAATACTCAGTATTCTTAATAAACATAAATAATGGGACTATATGTTTTTTTTTTCATTTCTTGCAGAGCACAGGTCAACATGTCCAAGGGGTCCTTAACCTGATCGATTTAGCTGGGAGTGAACGTCTTGCTAAAAGTGGTTCCACTGGCGATCGCTTGAAGGAAACTCAGGTGAGTGTTTCTTAAATATCTCCAATATTCTCAGTATTTGATATTGGTACGTGATTAGTTTTTCTTTTATGTTTTAGTCGATCAATAAGAGCTTGTCAGCTCTGAGTGATGTAATCTTTGCGATTGCAAAAGGAGATGACCATGTTCCCTTCAGAAACTCGAAACTTACATACCTATTGCAGGTTAGTGATTCAGGATATCTATTTGAAGTATACTTTCAGCAGTCCGTTTCAATCAAATCCTCAGCTATAGCTTTACTTTGCAGCCTTGCCTTGGAGGAGATTCAAAAACTCTCATGTTTGTCAATATTTCACCTGAGGCGTCATCTGTTGGGGAGACGATATGCTCGTTGAGGTTTGCTTCAAGGGTGAATGCTTGTGAGATCGGGATACCAAGACGTCAGACACAAGCCCGTTCCTTTGATTCTGGGCTGAGTTATGGGTGAAGTCATTGTAGCCAGCAATGTAACGTGATATATGATGAGTTGGTTTGTGCAACATTTGGCCACAAAGGTGATGCGCAACAGAAATCCTGTAACTTGTACAGTGTAGGCAGTGGCGGTGTGCTGAGAGCAGCATATGTATGAGTGCTGACATCTCGTCATGCTTTCCTTTTGGTGTAGCAGATTTGAGTAATATTAATTGTGACGGTGGGTTCAAATTGAAACTACGTTTCTTTCCCTGGCAAGCAGAACTCAGCTGCTGGCTTATGGAAACAGAGCTTACAGAGATAGTACTGTATGCTAGTATTCCGTACGCTACAAAGAATAACTTGGTAGTTGGTACCTTGTAGCTACCATGTTATGTGCAGCCATGTAAGATTTAACTGAGTTGTGCAACCTTGGGCAGGTTCACATTCTTCATTTCTGTTCTCTTTGTACTTGTTTGGGTCACGAGTGGCTGTTCTTTTTGCACTGATAACTTGCCTCCATGTTATTGTTATTGGAGGAAAATGCAACGAAAACTAAAGTATTGTCTTTGAAGCAACCATGTTATTGTTATTGGAGGAATCTTTTGACGAGCTAATAGTCAATTTCCAGCTAATGAATCAAGGATGATGAAAATTTCACAGCCTGGCTCCTTTGCTACACTGGAACTGTTGCTTCATGTTCTCGTGTAAAAATAAGGGTGGCTATTCTTGAATTATTACTTGTTGCCCTGGCCATGATCTCCTGGACAATGTGCCCATATGTTTCCTTGCCTTCGCCTTTGATATTCCTCACAACATTGATGTTGTCACTTGCCAACCTGAACCTCCTGATCGCGAGATCGCTTGCAAGGGATTGGTGTTGATCCTTCTTTTGCCCTTTGAGATGAAGCTCCGACCTCTCGGGTTCAATCTGAGGTCGTCGACCCGCGCGGCCCAGCCTTATCTTGGGCGGGCCCAGGCAAATGCGCAGCTCCGGCCCAAGTTCAAGCCGCTCTCGGTGTTGCAACTCAAGCATGCGGAGCTCGTCAGAAATCAGAATCCTCGGCGGCGTATTCGCCGGCGGCGACCGGAGGCTTCGACGGCGCTGCGCCCTGATACCTCGAGCGCTCACCTGAAATCAATCCTGTTCTGGATCAAAGGCAGCAGGCGGCAGCCATGAGCAATGTGTGAGCGCAGCTAGGATGCTAGGGTTTTGCGATAGGTAATAATTCTAAATTTCCATTTTTTATTTGGTTTTCTAAATCACCACTGTCCGGAATCAAGATAATGGAGTTGATCTTGGGTATAATCGTGCTACATGACGCGTTCGCGTTTTACAGGACAAAACACTTGATTAGATTGTTACCTTATAGTAAGTTATAACTAGGGTTGTTTTATTCTTGATCAGTCCTCATGTACTATCCTTTGTGTGTCATGGTCCTCCACTAGATGGAATTTATGGGTTAAGCCGGTTTTGTCAAACTCAATTATTGCTTTATATCATACGGAATCATTGCATTAATCGTAGGCAGGGGTTGTTTCACATCTGTTTTGGATCTTAGCCCTGTCTGTACTAAGGATGCAACATCAGTACGGACTAGATGGGTCTGTCCGATCATCCATGCTCACCCTACCTTGAAACTAATTGGAGTAGAATAAATATATTGAGGATTCCGGATTTGTGTTTCTGGAATAAGTTAGAAGATAGGTTCTAGGTTCCAATTTCGTGAAGGACATTTCCTATAAACAAAAGCACCCGAGGTCCATACAGGTATGATAGGATGGAACTTATAATACCCGACACCAGAGTTGTTTTTCATTGGATAATACCAGTTCTGTTCAACATCAAAATATACCAGCTAAAGGAAAGTAGGAAATTATAGAATTGATACTAGGTTACTGCTGCTGCTACTGGAGCGAAAGCCTGATGGAGAAATGCCGTGTGGAGGTTGGGTTACAGTATCCTTAATTGCCATGGTGCTCACAATTTTTTCTGGGAAAAAAATCACCCTTGGAAACTTGTTTTCCTGTCTTTAGTTCTCATGTAGTCCAGAAACTGATACTTTTCGGTTATTAAACACACTGAGGTCCATGAAGTTTCACGGGAGTAATCCTAACCTCAAGAAGATAGCAATACCAATGCTGCAGAAGAATGTAGCGCTGCCAGGAATGGCCTTTGATGTGAGTTTGACTAAGATGGACATGTTTTAATAGGATGTTAGTTAACAAGATCAAGTTGTGGGCTCACTTGCGGGCATCTCACCTGATAAACATTGTATTAATATTTCGTCCACACATATTCTTACCTGATAAGCATTGTATTAATATAATATGCTTCCATTTGTACGCTTCTGTTTTTTTTACTACTGGAAATATCTCATATGTGGTTAACGCATAAGGTTTTCGAACACCGCATAGGATCCTCCTGACTCCAGAAAATTCAGACCAGCCAAAATAAGGCTGGACCCACCATCTGTAGAATATATTCCCATGCTTATCTTAGTGGAGTGGATTGGCACACCTTTCTTTCCGTAGACAATCTGTAAATCTTTTTCTTGCTGGGGAAGGGGTCAGGGAGGAGGAGACCAAGAAGAAGAACAGGGAAGGGGGAGAAGCTTGTGTTCTCAGGCCATATGGAGATCCAGCAGCCCCGAGGGGTTGGCAATTCAAAGGTTGTGAAGGTTCAGAGCGAGGAGGCATGGGAGCTATTCACCAATCAAGCAAGCAACGAAGGCCGCCCTGTGGGTCCCCTTCCTCCCCCTTTCCTCCCTACCTCTCTTCTTCAGCCTGGTTCTTTCTTCTTGTCGAGATTCCATTCAATTTTCAAAGTTCTAATGATGTGCTTTGATGTTGTGGGGTCAGTTATTTCCAATCTGGTCCATTCTTTGTTTCTGTTTACAATTGCTCTAGAACGATTGATATGTATCATAACGCCGTTGCTTTTGTGAAACTATACATCTTTTAAGCAACTTGGTTTCTACATATGTGGCCATGCCCCTTCCTGTTCTTCCTTTTGCTGTTCTTGTATCCTTTACACCGTTTCCTTTCATTATAATGGGCAAAATCAGTAGAGTTGGGGAAAAATTAGCATATACCGAGTAGTTGCTCTGCCTTTGCTAGTGGACAGCGATCCTGCTCCTGTTTTTCCGTCCACGCAAAATTTTAACCTTTATAAAATTATCCCTCCATGTCATGCAGGTTGTTGCCCATTTTGGGGCATCATGGTGTGTGACGTCCCTATCCATGAACTACAAGTTTGAGGAGCTAGCTCAGACCCACCCTGAGGTCCTATTCCTCTATGTGGATGTTGACGATCTCCAGGTAAATCAGTCTTTGATCTTACTGGTCTTGTGTCTGGGTCTCTGGGATTTTTATGGTCTACAAACTCTTGTCTCTGAGAAATTATAAATTGATGCTTTCATATAGATTATCTTTAGAATCTATTCAGACCTTGAGGATCTATATATATTTTTTATATTTATGATGCAAACATATATATAAACTTGCTCTTCTTCATATATGTTTCTGAAGAAAGCCTGATTGAGCTACACCACCATGATGTACCGATGCACTGTAATTAATGCAGAGTGTTTCATCCAAGTATGGAGTGAGGGCCATGCCGACATTTTTCCTCATCAAGAACAAGGAGGTGGCGAGAAAGATCGTAGGGGCGAATCCAGATGAGGTGAAGAAGCTGGTGGATGCTTCTGCCGATACCTTCGAAACTCAGATAGTTGTCGAATAGTCGTTGATGCCGTCATGTCCTCTGAAACTGCTCTGTGACCGTGAGCACTGCGTGGTCAGGTCTTCTGAAACGCGTCTGAATGTCCCAGACTGTAGAATGTTGCTCATGTGACTCTGATGGGCGTCTATTTGTAGCTTAGCAGTCTTACCTGTTGGACCTGTAACCGTGACAGCAGTGTGTGTGACTCTGAATGATGCATGTGTGTTCTGGAGATGAAAAATAAAGTTTGCTTCAAGCACACTTGCCTGTTACCATGATGTGAGGATGCAGGTCACCTCAGATGGTAGTTGTTGATTATATTAGTGCCAAATTGCTCTCTTCTGACAAAGGAGTATTAAAATTTTACCACCTCTGCAGCATTGCAAATGTGCAAATCCCCATGATCAAGCATGATGTAACATCCCAGATTATGCTGGTATGTACTAAGTGGTAGATGTAGCTTGTAGGTAAGATTATCATATTTGAAGGCGCCAGTTCAACCGCTGCTTTGCATCAGAATCAAAAGAATATTCAACAGAAATGGACCTGACCTGAGGCACCACACCTAACCACCCTAGGATAATGAACAAAACTGCAAGCTGTTTGTGTGGCCCAATGCAACATGTGAGCAACTATTTACATGTCACAGGTTGGCTTGAGCTTTTCGCTCAATGATACTCTTATCTCCATCCAAGAGGAGCTGGGGAAAAGGTGAAAGAGAACTAGAGAAGACGAGGAAGGAAAGGCAAATCATTGCTCGGGAGACACGATGGCATGTTGCCATGGCACCATGGACTGTACGGTACACAGTACTTTCTTCATGATCCCATGATCTATGGCGCCCTGAAGCTTCACTCTTACTGTCGCCGTGTCCAATAGACCCCCGGATTTACTTTTGACCAGGAGTGTCGGCAGAGTAACTTCTGTTGCTGACAAGTGACAAGCGCAGCAGATGGTGGAAGTGTTTTTTGTCTCCTGAGGATCCTCTGCTCGCTTTTCTGCAATTCTTCAGAATGCAGAAAGGGTTAGTGTAGAACATACGTCTGCAGAAACGATTTGTTGTGTTGCCGTAATCTGACCTTTCTGTTCTGTTATGAAAACTAGAAAACACAGAGCACAGAGCAGCTGCCTGATGACCACAATTTGACTACTGAAACTGAGCGGCACTGAATAAGATAAGAAGTGCTTGTCACATAATTCAGTTCTCGTGATTTCTTGTTAATTGCTTACTTCGGTAGCAGCAACCAACAAAACTTTTTCTTACGCTACCTTCCTTTCTCTCTCCTTCACGTGGCGTAGCCATGCACGAGCGCTAATCCGACAACCAGCACCAACACCAAAAACAAAAGCGTGGTGGCCGAGTGCCCCTTCTTCCTCTGGCCCTGGACCCATCTCGCCATCACTCACTCACTCTCCATACCTCTCTGAGCTCTCTCCTCTCTCGCATGTTCTTCTAGCTAGTGAGAGAGAGTGGTAGCTAGACTGCTGGTAGCTAGAGGTTGAAGACGAGAGCAGGGAGGAGGAGGAAGAAGAAGAGCAGAAGCTGCCTGCCTTCCGATGTGCTGCTACGTGGGCAAGGCCACCAAGATCTTCCTGTGCCTCGCGGCGGCGCTCCTCGTCGCGGGCCTCGTCCTCGGCTTCGGCCTGGCCCGCCGCACGTGGGGAGCGACCAGGGCCCAGCCAGACTGCCGCTGGCCCGACTGCCAGCAGCAGCAGCAGCAGGGGCCAGCGTACGGCGACCCGCTCCTCCCGGCCACCGCCGGCGCCACCACGCCGCCGGCCAACCCGCTCACGCAGCCAGCCGTGGCCGCGTTCCCCGGGGTCGCTTCGTCGTCGTCGTCTTCCTCCGACGCTTCAGCCGCGGCGCCTCCCACGGGCCTGCCCTACTTTGGGCCGCCTGGGCCGTTCGTCGTGGGTCTCGGCCCAGCTCCTCACGCATGACGACGGCTTGACCTTGACGGGGGTTGACTGTTGAGGCAAAGCCAGTTGCTGTTCTTTTGACTTTTTTTTTGTATCTTTCTGAATTTTAGCGTTTGAATAAGATTTGTTTTCATTTTTGTATTTCCACTAGTTTCGGCTCGTTTCTTGTACAATTGGGTAAATCACTCCGAACTTGTATCGCTGGATACAGCTAGCGCGCATTAAATTAAGTTACCATACTTACTTCACCTGGGTTTCTCCGGTTTACACCTTCTTGCTCGTAACGGCCATCAAATTACGGCGAAATTCCTACGAAAATTTCCCGTTCCGTCGCCGCCCGCACGTTTCCTTCCACCGTAAGCTACGGCCGACCGCTTCCAGCCAATGAAAAATATTTCGTTTCCCGCTCGAGTCCTCCCACTGACAAGTGAGCCCGAGCGGCCGGGCCCGCGCTGCAGGCATACAAAAAAGCTCTGCAACCAACGCCGCGCCACTCCTCCGAAATCATCATTTTTTCCGGCCTCGCCCGCCGTCACGCACGCACGAACGGCCTCGCCGGATTCCCCTCGCCGCGATAGATTCTCGCCGATTCCGCCGCCACGTGCTCCGCGGCAGCCGACGCCGCGCCGGAGTGCGGTCGCCAGTCGATCTCCGCCGCCGCCGACTCGCCGATTTCGGAGCAGGTAACATCGATGCTTGCTTGACTTCGCTTCCCCGTGGTGCTCTGCCTTGACTGGTTCTTGGTCTGCTGGACGGGAAGCTATTGTTATGTGCGGTTTCTTTGGATGTGAGCGCTTCGATTTACTGGACGAGCTTTGATTCCATTTCCATTGGTGATGGAAAGGCGGCGGCTTTGCACCGATGGAAAGGGGGGTTGTGGGGAAGGTTTGAGCGATCGTGGGATCGATTGGGTTTGCGAATTTAGCGGATATTGCTTGACGGGATTATACTGATTGATTCTTCTTGGTTTCTGTACGTTCGTCAGTTTCGCCGTAGGTTCACGGTTTGTACCGCATGGGAAATGACAGTCTGATGACACTTGTCCTGTTGCTGTTGCGATGAATCTACTACGCTTCAATTTTGAACCTTCCGAAAATTCTGCAACTTTTGTTTAATTTTTCATTTCGACTAATAAGCTGGGGGAAAAGACGTTTTTCTTTAACTTATTTGGATCTAGTAACATCTTGCACTGGAGTACCAACTGTCCAATTCTTCTTGCACACTGTTGTCTCGTCCTTTCCTGTACCCAATAAATTTCTTATTGTCTTTTTGTTGTTAGATTTTTAATTCAGAATTGCATTATTGTGAACCTGACACGTGGAGCTAAAATTTCGTTTGCCATATTGATGCCACTTGCAGGCTAGCTGCTGCCTACTCTCTGTAATCTGGTCACACGTACTTAAGTGAGCTGCTTGAGGGTGAGGCTTGGTGCATTATTTGTTCCTAGTCACAAGTCATCTTGCAGGAGTCAGTTCTTAAACGTGCTGATGTTGATTAATTTGATTACGCCTGGTGATTAAAGCTAAGTACAACATATATCCCGTCAAAAAGCAGATTCAAGGGGCATGATTGCAGGCAGTATGGACATTATTGACTTAAGTTCAGATAGCGAGGAAGGCATCATTAACCTGTCTTCTGATAGTGAAGACAACAATGAGTTTTACTCATACATAGAATATGATACTGATTACGAGGACCCTGTTAGTCCTTTTCACCTGGCTCTTGTTCCTTTCAGCACAGCGCCTGATCAGGATATGGTGGAACGACCAAACAGCTTGGAACATGATGTCGATTGGCAGGCGATTGCAAAAAAAGAATATGATGATTGGTTTAGCAGTAGAAACGGTCCATCCCCTTATAACCCTGTTGATAATAGATCAATGACTGAAATGAGCAGTGGGGTGAATAATGATATCAAGGGGGTTCTTCCATCATCAATAGCATATGGTCCTACAGCAAAGCCTGAACATTTCTATGCTCCAAATGTTGAATATCAGTTTCCACAATCTTTCACCAATGGAAATCCTCAATCATTTGCATCCAATTATTCAAGTTTAGGTGACAACAGAACCAAAGAAGAGCCCTCTGTGAATTTTAGTGGTTTTCAAAGATGCACTGCCAATGGAAATGGGATGTCTTCTTCTGCAATGCCAACAGGTGACAGTTTATTTACTATTCATGAAAGATAATTTAAGTAATCCTACAAATGTGATTTATATTTGCGCAAAGTTTGGATATTAAGGCAATGCTTGTTTCAAACTGTCAGATGATGTCTTAATATATGGGGGGCCGCGTTCACATAGGATCTTCCCTCCGTCAATGCCATCCAGGACTTCTGTCAGTGATACAAAAGTTGATAATGAAGTAGAACTAAGGCTTTTTGCTCTTGATGAGAGAGCTGTTTATGAAGAAGCCCTGAAGGTATAGATCTTTGGTTGATTTATACATACAGGAAATGATGCCTTGCTATTTTCTTATTTCTTTTTTTAATCATACTTGGATTAACCATACAAATGTTCCCAAAATGCATGCAGCATATCAATCAGGAAAAGGGGGAAGAAGATCTACCTGAAGGTATTATGTCAGTATCGCTGCTTAAGCATCAGGTAACCTTTTCTTTATTATTAATCTCAGTTATTCAGTTATTTTGCTTATTCTGGAGGCCTTCTTCACTTCCTTTTTTTTTGTTTGAAAGAAAATGGCATTAGCCTGGATGCTCTCGAAGGAGAATAGTTCACATTGTCCAGGTGGAATTTTGGCAGACGATCAGGTTATTCCTTACTTTCCCATGTTATTCAAGTAGCTTTTAATTCTTTCTGCCAGATTCCTTTATACTTGTTTTGATGACGGGCTCAATGTCTAACTTTGACAGAAAATATCTATAAAGATATATAAATAAAAACAGTTGTATATTTTGAATGCACATTTCATGTTGAATGTATTAAAATCGACCTTATGTTGTCAATCTATATGAGTTTTTATACATATTAGTTGTCAAATCTAAAAAAGTTTATCTTAGAACAAGCCTAGATGGACCTATATTTTTAATCAGAGGAAGTATTAGGCAGTTAACTTTCTGTGATACAGGGTCTTGGGAAGACGATATCAACGATTGCCCTTATACAGAAGGAGAAGCTTAAGCAGTCTAGGTTCATGACTGCTGGTTCATACTGTACAAAATCTGTTGCAAACATTGATGATGATGATGTGGTGATTGTCATGGACAAGAAAGAACTGAAGGATGAACCGCTGAATAAGCTGGATGATTCTGCACTATTGAATGCTGCAAGCAGTCTTAAGCTCTGTGATAGTCAGTCAGGTGCTGCTACTGATAGGGTTGAACTAAGGAAGAAAACCAGAGTGAGGTCCTCTGACTCAACCTCCAGGTCCAAGACTAGACCAGCTGCAGGAACATTGGTTGTGTGCCCTGCTAGTGTTCTTAGGCAGTGGGCTAATGAGTTTTCTGTGAAGGTTATGGAAGGCGGTAAATTGTCAGTTTTGGTCTATCATGGAGGTTCAAGGACTAGAGATCCAAATGAGCTGGCAAAATATGATGTTGTTGTCACCACGTACATGACTGTGGCCCATGAAGTGCCTAAAGAAAACTCTGATGATGAGAAAAAGGACAGTGAAATGTCTGAAAATTATCCAGAATTTTGTGTTGGCAGCAAAAGAAAACGACCACAAAAAAAGCAGAGCAAGGCAAAGAAGAAAGATAAACCTAGAAATTCAGATGGTGGCCCACTTGCCAGGGTACAATGGTTCAGAGTTGTGCTTGATGAAGCTCAAACAATAAAAAATTACCGGACTCAAGTGTCGAGAGCTTGTTGTGGACTGAAGGCAGAAAGAAGATGGTGCTTATCAGGAACACCTATACAAAACAAAATTGACGATCTATACAGCTACTTCTGTTTCCTGAAATATGAACCATATTCTAAGTTCAGTTTTTTTAAAGATAGGATCAAGTACACAATTTCTAGAGATCCAGTTCGTGGATATAAGAAACTTCAAGCTATCTTGAGGATAATTCTACTGCGGCGCACAAAAGGTGAAATGAAGTATTTCAATCATATATAAGAAACTTCAAGCTATCTGTCTGCATTTTGTACCTCTTAGCTACACTATGAAACATGCACATGGTGCATGCTTTAATGTTGTTTCCTACAAAACATACTAATTTCCTAGTTAATTTGGAATGGCTTTGCAACCATGAAACTTTGTTCAGCATCTTTGATTTTGTTTCTGTTCAGTACTTATTTTTGTGAATGAATTCCATTGTGTTTCACGTATCTTTGTTTTTCAAGTTTTTTCGGTGTATGTCACTGTCACTTGGTTCTTTGTTGGTTGTGATATTTATCATTGATATACTCTTTCAACCGTTCCATACAGGAACACTAATAGATGGAGAACCAATCTTAAAGCTGCCACCAAAGGAAATTCAGCTGAGTAAAATAGATTTCACCCAAGAGGAGCGAGCTTTCTACTTAGCACTTGAAGAAGGCTCTCGACAAAAGTTCAAGGTACCGTCTTTCTTCAGTAGGGTACAAACTTAATTGCTTAAATCTGATGCTTTTTTATATTTGCAATCATGGTGTATTATCTTTGTCTAATCTCAGAAGTAGAATACTTGATGTATGATCCTCATATTTGCATTACCTTTTTTGGAAATTAAACCTAGCAGCTTATAATCAAATAAGGATAGTTTAAATATAGAATGATCCCATTTCAGCTTATGTTTTTCCCTTTTCAAATTAAGGTTCAGTCGCTCCGGGATTTCAGTAAGAAATGTCTGATGCATATATGTTGTGTTCATTATAGGATGCTCTCGAAGGAGAATAGTTCACATTGTCCAGGTGGAATTTTGGCAGACGATCAGGTTATTCCTTACTTTCCCATGTTATTCAAGTAGCTTTTATTCTTTCTGCCAGATTCCTTTATACTTGTTCCGATGACGGGCTCAATATCTAACTTTGACAGAAAATATCTATAAAGATATATTATCTTAAATAAAAAGAGTTGTATATTTTGAAAGCACATTTCATGCTGAATGTATTAAAATCGACCTTATATTGTCAATCTATATTTGTTTTTATACATATTAGTTGTCAAATCTAAAAAAGTTTATCTTAGAACAAGCCTAGATGGACCTATATTTTTAATCAGAGGAAGTATTAGGCAGTTAACTTTCTGTGATACAGGGTCTTGGGAAGACGATATCAACGATTGCCCTTATACAGAAGGAGAGGCTTAAGCAGTCTAGATTCATGACTGCTGGTTCATACTGTACAAAATCTGTCGCAGACATTGATGATGATGATGATGTGGTGATTGTCATGGACAAGAAAGAACTGAAGGATGAACCACTGAATAAGATGGACGATTCTGCACTATTGAATGCTGCAAGCAGTCTTAAACTCTGTGATAGTCAGTCAGGTGCTGCTATTGATAGGGTTGAACCAAGGAAGAAAACCAGAGTGAGGTCCTCTGACTCAACCTCCAGGTCCAAGACTAGACCAGCTGCAGGAACATTGGTGGTCTGCCCTGCTAGTGTTCTTAGGCAGTGGGCTAATGAGTTGTCTGTGAAGGTTATGGAAGGCGGTAAATTATCAGTTTTGGTCTATCATGGAGGTTCAAGGACTAGAGATCCAAATGAGCTGGCAAAATATGATGTTGTTGTCACCACATACATGACTGTGGCCAATGAAGTGCCTAAAGAAAACTCTGATGATGAGAAAAAGGACAGTGAAATGTCTGAAAATTATCCAGAATTTTGTGTTGGCAGCAAAAGAAAACGACCACAAAAAAAGCAGAGCAAGGCAAAGAAGAAAGATAAACCTAGAAATTCAGATGGTGGCCCACTTGCCAGGGTACAATGGTTCAGGGTTGTGCTTGATGAAGCTCAAACAATAAAAAATTACCGGACTCAAGTGTCGAGAGCTTGTTGTGGACTGAAGGCAGAAAGAAGATGGTGCTTATCAGGAACACCTATACAAAATAAAATTGACGATCTATACAGCTATTTCTGTTTCCTGAAATATGAACCATATTCTAAGTTCAGTTTTTTTAAAGATAGGATCAAGTACACAATTTCTAGAGATCCAGTTCGTGGATATAAGAAACTTCAAGCTATCTTGAGGATAATTCTACTGCGGCGCACAAAAGGTGAAATGAAGTATTTCAATCATATATAAGAAACTTCAAGCTATCTGTCTGCATTTTGTACCTCTTAGCTACACTATGAAACATGCACATGGTGCATGCTTTAATGTTGTTTCCTACAAAACTTATTAATTTCCTATTTAATTTGGAACGGCTTTGCAACCATGAAACTTTGTTCAGCATCTTTGACTTTGTTTTTCTGAATGAATTCCATTGTGCATGTATGTATCTTTGTTTTTCAAGTTTTTTCAGTGTATGTCACTGTCACTTGGTTCTTTGTTGGTTGTGATATTTATCATTGATATACTCTTTCAACCGTTCCATACAGAAACACTAATAGATGGAGAACCAATCTTATATGGAGGGCCGCGTTCACATAGGATCTTCCCTCCGCCAATGCCATCCAGGACTTCTGTCAGTGATACCTCCTGACTCCAGAAAATTCAGACCAGCCAAAATAAGGCTGGACCCACCATCTGTAGAATATATTCCTATGCTTATCTTAGTGGAGTGGATTGGCACACCTTTCTTTCCGTAGACAATCTGTAAATCTTTTTCTTGCTGGGGAAGGGGTCAGGGAGGAGGAGACCAAGAAGAAGAACAGGGAAGGAGGGAGAAGCTTGTGTTCTCAGGTCATATGGAGATCCAGCACCCCCGGGGGGTTGGCAATTCGAAGGTTGTGAAGGTTCAGAGCGAGGAGGCATGGGAGCTATTCACCAATCAAGCAAGCAACGAAGGCCGCCCTGTGGGTCCCCTTCCTCCCCCTTTCCTCCCTACCTCTCTTCTTCAGCCTGGTTCTTTCTTCTTGT
>OAMR01000410.1:653312-663391 GCA_900205405.1 Echinochloa crus-galli | reverse complement strand
AACACCAAGCGGGCCCATCTGCGAGACTTAAACCTGTCTGACCGGATTCTGAAACCGGTCTGACCGGTTGTGCTGCTGGCTGCACAACTGATTTAACTTGCCACGTCTTGGTCTGAGGAATCATAGGCCTGTATCTGTTGAACTGTTCATCCCTCAGCTTCTCAGCCTCCTGTTCCCTTTTTTCTTTGTTTCGCAAGCGCTGTAATTTTCTCTTTTGTGTGTGAGTCAACCCGGAAGGACACCACCTTGGTTGAAATACCTTCTTCACAGCCTTGCTACTGCTAGCCTCATGATCATTAGCCATGATCGGCCTTTTAATTGCTGCAGGAGCCGATTCTCCAATAACTATCGGCTTTTTACTCAAATCTTGGATAGCCACTGGAACCTCACCAATTGTCACCATGGGTTGCACATCCTCCTTCTTCTCCTTGGCACGTTGCCTACATCATTTACTATTTCCCAAGATAAACAGGAGTTTTTCATAACCGAGAAATTCTGTTTGAACTTGAAGTATATAGATTCTTTACATATACAGATGTATTATGTATGGGGGTAAGTATTATGTAGGTGACAACATGAATTAAAATTTTCCATTCTGAAGATGCATAGGTCTCTGCCATTTACAACAGTCATGGATATTGATATAACATATAAAGTATTGTATTTTCTTGTTCTTTTTTCTTGAATAATACTTGTTACATGTACATCTCAACTTCATTTCTAATTTGTGTGCACCAGTTCTTTGTTTCTGCGAAGGAAATCCCATCATGTTTTGCATCTTAACTTTTTAATGTTTTTTAGCATATTTGGCAGTTACTTGATTCTTTTCTTGTTGTGATTTTTTGTTTCATTGACCTACTTTTGACCTCTTTCCATATAGAAATGCTACTTGATGGAGAGCCAATCATAAAAATACCACCAAAGACAATTCACCTGAGTAAAATAGATTTCACCCAAGAGGAGCGAGCTTTCTACTTAGCACTTGAAGAAGGCTCTCGACAAAAGTTCAAGGTACCGTCTTTCTTCAGTAGGGTACAAACTTAATTGCTTAAATCTGATGCTTTTTTATATTTGCAATCATGGTGCATTATCTTTGTCTAATCTCAGAAGTAGAATACTTGATGTATGATCCTCATATTTGCATTACCTTTACGGAAATTAGACCTAGCAGCTTATAATCAAATAAAGATAGTTTAAATATAGAATGATCCCATTTCAGCTTATGTTTTTCCCTTTTCAAATTAAGGTTCAGTCGCTCCGGGATTTCAGTAAGAAATGTCTGATGCATATATGTTGTGTTCATTATACAGGCATATGATGAAGCTGGAACGATAAAGGAAAATTATGCAAACATCCTTGTTTTGCTGCTGCGGCTTCGGCAGGCCTGTGACCACCCTTTTCTTTTGAAGGGGAAGGAATCAGATCTGATTGACAATAATTCTGTAGAAATGGCAAAACAACTTCCTAAGGAAACAGTGACAAATTTGCTTGAAATGCTGGAAAGAGGTCCTGCAATTTGTTCCATATGCAATGTAAGCAATCAGGTTACTCTAAATTTGTTACATGCACAGTTTTTGGAATATTTTCTTTTATGAAGAAGCAAAAGAATGAAATTAAACATGAGATAAATGTGTCAGTGTATGACCAAACATTAAAAAATCATTTCTTTTTTTTTATTTTAGCTTAAAATGTTATATAGCCCACAACTTCTTGATTAGTGCAATAATTTATTTTCACCATTTTGCAGGATCCACCTGAGAATGCTGTTGTTGCGACATGTGGTCATGTCTTCTGCTATCATTGTGTACATGAGAGATTGTCGAGTGATGGACATGTCTGTCCTTACCCACCTTGTGGAAAGAAACTAAGTGCCCGATCTGTTTTTACCCCAGGAGTATTAAAGCTTTGCATATTGCCAAAGTTGGAGCTTAATGAAACACCTGGTTGTTCCACTGTGGACAACAAACCATCTTCAATCTGTGAAAGCAGTTACATCTCCTCGAAGATCCGGGAAGCAGTGGGCATACTAAAATCAATCATCAACACGCGTGCCATTACAGTTGGGGATACTACCGAATCAATTCCAAGCAAGATATCCCCTGTTAAGGCAATAGTCTTCTCCCAGTGGACTGGCATGTTGGATTTGATGGAGCATTCACTGAAGAGCAATGGTATACAGTTTAGGAGGTTAGATGGGGCAATGTGTCTCAACTTGAGAGAAAAAGGAGTGAATGAGTTTATAACTGATCCTGAGGTCCTTTCCTGCATTCTATCTTTTTTTTTATCCAGCAATGTTTACTGATATTTGGCGTGTAAATATTGATAATCCTTTTCGTTTTTTAGGTGAGAGTAATGCTTATGTCACTGAAGGCTGGCAATCTGGGTCTAAATATGGTAGCTGCTTGCCATGTGATTATGCTTGATCCTTGGTGGAATCCTTATGCCGAGGATCAGGCAGTTGACAGAGCACACAGGATTGGTCAGACTCGTCCTGTTACTGTTTCACGGTTTACGGTTAAAGATACAGTGGAAGACCGTATATTAGCTCTGCAGGTAATACTGTGGCACTTGCGTTTTGGTTTTCTGATCATGGTATTTGTTTTTTCCTCTAATTAGAGGACACGCTTCATTAATCGTGTCACATGTTGAGTTTAGGTAATTTTTGGCATTGACAGCTCAACAAATGCAGCCTACAATCGATTAATTGTAAATAGTAGTTAAGCCCGTTGTTGTTTCTGTCATATCAATTTAGTTCTGTAACCTTGAAGTGGTCAGCCAACTTTAAGCCAATATCAGTACTTCACTTTGTGTCACATCTTTGTTTGGATGGTTGATGTGAAATGTCATATCAGCTACAATGAACGGCAAAATGATGAATGCGAGCCTAATGATATATATGCATCTATTATCTATGTACATCAAATGCCAGTGCCAATCTCTTCCTTTCCAGAATAATTTTACATCATCTAGAAGGTCTATTCATGTTATGGAGGAGACACTGCTGATCAATTCATTGTGGATCTTCTTACATTGCATTTGTTTGTTTTCTGCCTTTTCCTCGTTTTTACTGAAAAAATGTGTATATTTCCCTCCCAGGAGAAAAAGAGAACGATGGTCCAATCCGCCTTTGGAGAGGATGGTTCTAGTGGCAATGCTACTAAGCTCACGGTGGAAGATCTCAGATACCTCTTCATGGTGTGATGGAGGCTTGTAATCATTCATGGGGCTGATGACTTTTGCTGTGACAATCCTAAGTTCCTAACACATAGGCTAGGCTAGAGTTTATTGTGGTATCTCGCACCGTTATTTATGCAAAGTAGGCATTTTGAAGCCGAGGTAATGCCTGCTTATGCACCTAATTAACCATGGTTGATGCTCCAACAGCTCACATTTGCACTGTTGTGGCAGTTGCTAGGCAATGTAGACCCGTGGGCAGGACATCTGAAAGTTCTGCTGGTTTTCGTAGTTATGCCCATGGGAGGTACTAGATCGTAAGATCTCTTCGAACTGAAGTAGAAGATCTGTACATAAATGGCATAGATATCGTTGCATTTTGGCTCTTTGGTTATGGGCCTGTGGCATGGCATGCCTGGAAATGAAACCTGTAACTGCTAATTGGTGCTGCAGAGGGACAAGGGATCAGATGCTTGTGCAAGGTTTGGTCGTGGGATATGATATATATATTGCTTATCAGTGGTCAACTTGAATTATGCATGCACGGTTTCGTTGGTTTTTTTTTTCTTTCGCGCGCGCGGGAAATGGAGCTGTATGCTTCGTTAGGGGGACGTCGGGCGTGTGACTGGAATCGATCTAGTCGCACAAGGCTCGACCCCCACCCCGCTCCCAGCCTAAGCCCGACTTGATTTGCTCAACTTACTTACCCTCCACCATCCAATTCTAATCTCGTTGGAGCTTGATGCTCTCGCTGCCACCCTGCCCAAATGCTCTCGTTGGAGTATCTTTGGCTGCCCCGCGTCGCCGTTGGTCTGGCAATCTTTTTAGGGGTTGATCTTTTAGAGGCTGCCAAACATGCAAATAGTATTGCCAGTGTTGTACCCTCCGGTTCTAAAATATTTATTACCATCGATTTTTTTTGTTTATTTGACTATTCATCTTTTGTAGTGCAAATAGATTCCTTGCTTCAACGTCCAAATTCCGCCCTTCACAGTTTCACAATCCACGCCGGTCTACCACCCTTCATCGATTACTGCCGCCATGCGTACCATAAATAAAGCAATGTCTACCGTGGCAACTTTGCTGCGGAAAGCATCTGTATGGTACGCGTGAACACCAAATCTTTTTATGTCTATACCGTGGAAGCTTTGCTTTTTTTTTTTGAGAATTCCGTGGCAGCTTTGCTGAGGAAAGCAATTGTATTTTTTTTTAGGAGAGGAAAGCAATTGTATGGTACGCGTTGCGGCAGTGGCAACGGCAGGCAGGCCCATGGGCTCACGAGTCGTTTTTTTTAGAGTGATGGGCTTTCGAGTCGTGGCTTCCTTACCACCTCGCCCGCCGCCGCTGCCCATACATGGGCGGCCCATATAGGGCCCATGACCCGTGTGCCGTTGTGCGGCCGACGCCCAAGTTTCCTTTTCCTTGGTTGATTTCCCGGTTTTTCTCCGTCGCCACACCATTTCTTTTTTCGAATTTCAATTTTCAAATCGTCTCGGCCAACGGTACTCCAGCCAGGCCCCACGCCTCCAACAAATACCCTCCCTCCCTCCATCCTTCGATCACCACCGTTCCATCGTCCAAATTCCCCACCAGTCTGCAACCGCGGCGGCCGCCGGCGCTTTGTCACCCGCTGGACGTACTCCTCCGACCGCCGCGACACGCACGCCTCCGACGATGATGAGGTAAGCCGCCGGTGCCAGTCTGACTCTCTATGGTGATGGTGGTGTCCTGCTCTGTCGGTCCTTGGTTGTCGATGCAGCATCACCGCAGATCTGAACGGTGTTGGTTTGGGTTTAATTTGAGCAGATCATTAGGGCATTGGGATCGTCTTGACGGGCATGTGTTGGGAGGTTTCAGTACGCGATCATGAGTTCAGATCGACTTGGATTATTGCGTGTTTGCCAGATAGTGGTGTTCTGGATCTCGGCTCATTTTGATGCACGTGCGCTGTAGATTCACTACCTATAATTGTCTCCATGCGTGTGTAATGAACCATTGCATTTCCTTTTCCTGTTTGTGATAATATATATAAATCCTCTTCTTTTAAACTGATCAGTTACCCTCTTGGGCGGTTCAGACTTCAGAGTCTTTGTTTCTGTTGAAATGACCCCTACTCATTCCATTAGGCACTGCTGTACTGCAAAAATGCATTCTTGTTAACGTTACTGGCGTTTCATGCATCAACTTATGACAGCATTCTGATGAACCATATACATATGAGATATCTGACAAGACAGCCTTGGATCCTATGTTTGTTTGCAGGACCATGGAGATTATTGACTTAAGTTCAGATGGTGAAACAGACTGTGAAGACGTTGTCGATTTGTGCTCAGATGGTGAGGACAGCACCGATATGTTCTCAGACAGTGAAGACGATCACGATCGTGGCGATCATTTTCGCCAGCATGGCGATCGTTTTTGCCAGCAGACTGTCCATTCTCTCAGCACAACTTCTTCTGACACGAGCAGCGACGACGAAGAACCAATCATGCTGGACGTCAACGGTTTTTTAAGTACTCATCAGGGTCCATCCTGTTATAGGTCTGCTCAGAATAGATCAATGCCATCCGCAGCTTCTGTTGTTGATTTTGAAGCCGATAGTAGCCCAGAGAACCCAAAAAAGAGCCATTTTACTGTTGACGAGAAAGCTGTA
Organism: Echinochloa crus-galli; assembly: GCA_900205405.1. Taxonomy (NCBI): domain Eukaryota; kingdom Viridiplantae; phylum Streptophyta; class Magnoliopsida; order Poales; family Poaceae; genus Echinochloa; species Echinochloa crus-galli. The sequence continues at coordinate 657,564 of OAMR01000410.1, read as the reverse complement.
TACGAAGAAGCCATTCAGGTTTGCATGTTTGCTTGATTGACAGAATCTCACCATAATCAAAGACTCCTAATTTCGTGCCACTTCAGTTTTTATTATACTTGGTAAGAACTATCTTATTTTCCCTTGAACTGCATGCAGCATATCGGTCGGGAAAAAGGGGAAGACGATCTGCCTGAAGGTGTTCTGTCAGTTTCCCTCCTTAAGCATCAGGTACCTTTTTTTATGATCACAATTTTTTAATTATTAGCTTATTTCGAGGGCCCTATTCATTTGTATATTCTATGTTTCAAAGAAAATAGCATTAGCTTGGATGGTCTACAGGGAGAATAATACACACTGCGCTGGTGGAATTTTGGCAGATGATCAGGTTATTTCTTATTTCCTACCTTATTCCATTATACTTTAGTTCTTTTTTACCAGATTCCTTTATTATACACATATAGTTTCATGTGATGCAGGGTCTTGGCAAGACAATATCGACAATTGCCCTTGTACAGAAGGAGAGGCTTCAGCAGTCTATGTTCATAACTAATGATTTAGAATGTGAGATACCTGCTGATAACGACGACGAAGCAGTGCATGTTACGGGCAAGATGGAATTGAAGGCCCATGCTAGTCAGTCAAGGGCTGCTAAAGCTCAGCCAATGAAAAAGACCAGAGGAAGCTACACTACATCAACCATGAGCCCAATGGCTAAACCAGCTGCGGGCACATTGGTGGTGTGCCCTGCTAGCGTTCTTAAGCAGTGGGCTAATGAGTTGTCTGCGAAGGTCACCCAAAGTGCAGAATTGTCTGTTCTGGTTTATCATGGAGGCTCAAGGACTAGAAATCCAACTGAGCTGGCAGACTATGATGTTGTTGTCACCACATACACAATTGTGGCCCTTGAAGTGCCTAAAGAAAACACTGATGGTGGGCTTTCTGGGGGCGATAAAATGAAACTTAAGAAAAATGCAGGAGTCAAGGCAAAAGGGAAAAAGAAATCTAGCAATTCTGGCCCACTTTCCATGGTAAGGTGGTTCAGAGTTGTGCTAGATGAAGCTCACACAATAAAAGGCCACCGAACTCAAATGGCTAAAGGCTGTTGTGGATTGAGTGCAGAAAGGAAGTGGTGCTTATCAGGAACACCTATACAAAATAGCATTGATGATCTGTACAGTTATTTCCGCTTCTTGAATTATGAGCCTTACTCTAAATATAGTTCATTTCGCTCTATGATTAAGAACCCAATTTCTAGAAACACAACTTATGGCTACAAGAAACTTCAAACTGTCTTGAGGATAGTTCTGCTCCGGCGCACAAAAGGTGAGAAAAAAAAAACTTTGAATACATACATATATTTCTGCAACTTTTACCTATAGGCCACTCTGAAAAATCTTCATAGTGCATCATTCTGCCTACATCATTTACTATTTCCCAAGATAAACAGGAGTTTTTCATAACCGAGAAATTCTGTTTGAACTTGAAGTATATAGATTCTTTACATATACAGATGTATTATGTATGGGGGTAAGTATTATGTAGGTGACAACATGAATTAAAATTTTCCATTCTGAAGATGCATAGGTCTCTGCCATTTACAACAGTCATGGATATTGATATAACATATAAAGTATTGTATTTTCTTGTTCTTTTTTCTTGAATAATACTTGTTACATGTACATCTCAACTTCATTTCTAATTTGTGTGCACCAGTTCTTTGTTTCTGCGAAGGAAATCCCATCATGTTTTGCATCTTAACTTTTTAATGTTTTTTAGCATATTTGGCAGTTACTTGATTCTTTTCTTGTTGTGATTTTTTGTTTCATTGACCTACTTTTGACCTCTTTCCATATAGAAATGCTACTTGATGGAGAGCCAATCATAAAAATACCACCAAAGACAATTTACTTGAGTAAAATAGATTTCACCAAGGAGGAGCGAGCTTTCTATTTATATCTTGAAGAAAGCACTCGTCAAAAGTTAAAGGTGGTTTCGAGTTTACATTTTCAATTTTCTACATTTCATATTCTTTCAATAAGTAGTCAGCATTACCCAACCCCCTGCTATCTTTACATGTTAAGTGTTTTGACGAACATGAAGTATTTGTCCACAATAACTTTATGAAAGTTAGGTTTCACAGTTCACATTTAAGTTAATAATGATTCTACATGTTCACTTTACACTTCTGTTTTCAAATTAAGTTCCAATTGTGCAGAAATTTCAGCATGCAATATCTGATGTTCACATGCTGAGTTCATTTTACAGGGACGCACTGAAGAGTATATGCAGAAAAACTATGTGCACATCCTAGCGTTGCTGTCTCAACTTCGGCAGGCTTGTAACCACCCTTTCCTTTTGAAGGGGAAACAATCATTTAACCACTCTCTAGGATTGGCAAAGCAATTTCCTGAGGAAATAGCGGTAAATCTGCTTGAAAATATGGAAAGAGGAGCTGCAAAATGTACCAGATCCAGATGTAGTGTAAGCAAACGGTTCACTCAGGATCCGTACGTACAGATTTCGTTGCCTTGAAATAGCTGCTAGCTCACTTATTCTCGTATTTATTTGGCACTTGCAATATGCTGATATCGTCTCCCTTTTTGTAGAAACCACCAAAGAAGGCTGTTGTAGCAACGTGTGGTCATGTTTTCTGCTGTGACTGTGCACATGACAAAATAATAAACAACGATGAGGTTGAAGAAAAGGTCTGCCCCGCTCCACATTGCGGAAAGGAACTAAGTCCTGAATCTCTTTTTTTAGCTTTTACTTTGAAGTTGTGTCTCTGGCCTAAATCAGAGGACCAACCATTCTCAGTCTGTGAAAGTAGTTACATCTCCTCAAAGATCCGGGCCACCATGGACATTCTCAAGTCGATCATCAACACAGGAGATGTTCATGATGCCATGGGATCAATTCCAAGCGAGATAGCTCCCGCTAAGGCCATAGTCTTCACCCAGTGGACTGGCATGCTGGACTTGCTGGAGCGTTCACTGAGCAGCAACCATATTGAGTTCAGGAGGCTGGACGGGTCGATGCCTCTGAACATAAGAGAAAGAGCGGTGAAAGAGTTTAACACTGACCCAGAGGTTGTTTCTTGCGTTCTACAATTTTTTAATTTCAACCACTAGTAATTACCTGCAGACGATTGACAATATCTGTTTCCATTGTGTTGACAGCCAAAATTGGCAGTCACCCGGCCAAACCGGTCAGACCGGTTTAGATCTGTAATTCGAGTAGGTTTAGGATTCCGAGTTTAATCTCATATTGTAACCGACTCATGAGGGGTAAGACTTCCCCGGCCTATAAATATAAAGGCTAGAAGGCCGATTGAGGTATTCCAATCGAATCAAACACAATTCTCTCTTATTTTTACCTCTCAAACCCTAGCCCTTTTCCAACCCCATATTTGCTGTTCTTTGCTCGTCTCTACAGCGTTCAAGGACGTTCTAGGTGGCCTGCCGACCCCAGAGCAACCCTAGATTGCTTGAGCTCCGACGGGGTCCCTCCCGAGCTCGAGTTTCTAGGTCTTCACGACCTCCTGTCAGAAAGCGGTCTGACCGGTTCTGTAAACCGGTCTGACCGGTTTCCCGAGGGAGGCCGGGTGTTGGCCGTGGTGACGGCCTTGCTGCATGTTCTGCGAGATTTCAAGTTTGTTGGCGCACTTCTGTGTCCACACCCCCTTACCTGTACAAGGATCCGCCCGGGTACGGTCACGCTGGCCCGGAGCTTTCCAGGATCATGGATAATGCGCGCCGCCTCAATGCCGAGGCCATCGAGCACCTCAAGGTCCTCTACGCGGAGTGGGCTCGCATTCGCGAGCATTACCCCGCGCATGGGTACGCCGATGGCCGTGGAAGTCGACGAGCACGGCGTCGAGTCGATCGTGTGAGCTGGGAGGAATAATAAATTGTTTGACAATCATGTTTATCATGTCCTGTCCAGTTTTTAGATAATGAAAGGGGTTTTCATTTTTCTGTCTTATCCATTTAGGTTCTGTAATGTTACGGACAATGCATGAAAATTACTCTACACTATAATCTCGCTGTCGTTGCTCTTTGCGTCGCTTTGACGAGATGTAAGACCACGATCGATCAGGTCACTTTTTGTTATGCTGCAAAGAGTTCATTTGACCAGGGTTTTGTTTGTGGTTTGGTGATTAATCACGTATACAGACGAATCAACTCGTAACACAAACCGGTCGGACCAGGTTGAGAAACCAGTCAAACTAGATTCAAGAAGAAACGTCCGAAACCAGGGACCCCGATATAGC
>OAMR01000410.1:619707-643213 GCA_900205405.1 Echinochloa crus-galli | reverse complement strand
TCAATAGCTTGAGCTTTGTGGCACTCTGTCGTCTTCGAGTATGGCGAAGAGGTAGAGCTGGATGACGATTCCATCTACTTTGTGGATACGGGGGAGGTCTTCAACATGAGATCCAAAACCATTAGCCCAGCGCGATGGTGTTTGAATCTCTGGTCCAACAGCTGGTTTTTCCCTCCAGGCTTCGTCGCTTAATCACGCACACCACATGCATCGATGGTATGTATTAAACAATTTGTGTTTCCTTCTCTCCACGATCATGAACTTAGATAAAACCCAATGTGAGTATAAATATTTAAAAAATGCTAATGCCATTGATGACACCGTTATCGGTAGCTTTTTTTTAAAAAAAACAAACCATATAAGAGCTGCCGGCTATATATTAATAAAGCATAAGTCTCAGATTAGACAAACAACCCCGAAAAGAATTAACTGTTACAACAAAAAACAACCGTTACAACAACAAACTATAATGCCAACTCCACTAACAATAGCTTCACTCGCAACACGAGCAGCACATTCCCAACTCCTCGACAAATACAACAGCAGCAAAGACAAACACCATACAAAGAAACTACTCTTGTCAATGATGAGTGAAAATTTTGGTACGTTAGTTAATTCTCGTTTAGAACCGAGGCTAAAATTTGATAAACCTTTTGGCAATGATGTTCAAGTTTCTATTTCTAATGCCAAAAAATTTAAAATAATACCCTAGATGATCAATCAAATTGGCAATTACTTAATGCCCGTGATGAACTCACTAAATTATACACAAAGTAGAACTATTATTGATAATTGAGCTAGTGGAGAAACTGAAACTATTACTATAATGCCATATGTAGTTGCATATAGGGAGCCACCAGTAGAGATATATTTAGTCCTTGCCTAATGTTAATAGTTAGTTGCATTATGTTTAGGCGCTCCAGCAATGATGATGTTTGACTTTACGGAGCATGATGGACCGAGAGAACGAAACACAACCGTGTTGTCCACAGACGAGACTGAGAGCCCATGGGCTGGTTTTGGGTACCTGTTGGGTCGTCACCGGCCGGGCCAAACAATCCAATCCAGGACCCATAATAAATGAGTCTGTTGGCTAGTAGTGAGTGTTGGTCAAAGCTACTTTTGCGTTGACCCATTCCAAGCGGCGACGGCTGGCCCCGTCCACCTGCCGTCCCCTCCCCTCTTCTCCCCCTCCTCCTTCTCCGTCCACCTCTCTTCCCTTTCCACGCGGCGACGACCGCCGCCCTTCGCCAGGTCTTCGCCGGCGACGAGCACCCGCCGGCCGCCGTACCAGGTACGCCCGGGCCCCTTCCTTCCTGCTGTGCGAGACGGAGCACCGCCCCGTCCCCCGTACCCTAATTAAGCTGTTTGTTTTCGGATCTGATGCCTACTGACTTCGGATTTTTGCGCAAAGTTGTCGGGTGTACACCGAGGTTCTATACTGGCTCCGCCCGTGGGTGCAAATAGAGGTCTCTCGGTGGCGGTGGGGACTTCTGAATTCTCGCTCCCCCCTTTTGTTTTATTTTTAAATCTCAGTTCCTCGATTGGAACTGAGCGGGGATTACCTGGAATTACCGAGATATGGCGAGGTTCTGCTGCCTCGGAGCCGGCTGCTCAGAGGTAAGTCCACTTTTGATCAGTTTCTGCTTGCACCTATTTCATCGTTTTTTTTTGCAACATATATATGTGGAAGAATCATTCTGAATCTTCTGTCAAGTTAATAATTATGTAAATCCCGGGATACTAAAATTACTAGTGATTTGACTTGTTAACGCAAAACAAAACACCAAAATGAGTCTAGCTTCCAAGACACAAATTTCACTAATTGTTCACACTCCACCTGCATGCACTCTCAAAAGTAAGACAGTTCATGGGCTATCATTATTCATGAAGCTTGTGAGTAAGCTAAGAGCTCTAGCAATTGCAATCCATCTCATGTTAGCACTTCAACTACATCACTCTTGCTGATTGTTCTGCTGTGTTGTGTATGCAGTTGACGGGGCATGGGTCAACAGCATCTGGTAAAGGGAAAGCCTGTCAAGGACAGGTAAAGGTCTGGTACGGTTATAATCTTGTAAGAGGGATGACGAATCATCCGATGGAGGACTATCATGTCGCCGATCTTATAGATGTGAAAGGAAACGAGCTTGGTATTTTTGCTATCTACGACGGCCATCTAGGAGATACCGTTCCCGCGTATTTACAGAAGAATTTGTTTTCGAATATTTTGAATGAAGTAAGTTTTTTAGCTTTTGTTTCAATGAGGATTAATTTGCTAGCAGTCTGGTGATCTTATTCTTATCGGGCTGTTTTAGGAAGAGTTTTGGACGCATACAGACAGAGCTATCACAAAAGCTTATGAAAAAACAGACCAGGCTATTTTGTCACATACTCCGGATTTGGGACAAGGTGGGTCCACCGCTGTAACTGCCATTCTTGTAAACGGCAGGAAATTATGGGTAGCTAATGTTGGGGATTCAAGAGCTGTTCTTTTGAAAGGTGGTCAGCCAATACAGATGTCAATAGACCATGATCCCAATGTTGAGCGCAGCGTAATTGAAAATAGGGGTGGCTTTGTTTCAAATATGCCAGGTGCGTCCTCCATGTTTACTCTTTAAGCATGGTACCTTGATTTAAATATTGGGGTGCATGGTCAATATTTCAATTTGATTCACTAGTCTTATTCCAGAGCATTTGAACATCTCAAATGCACAATCTTAGTAATTTTATTTTGCGGCATCTTAGTGAAAGGAATTTAGGTATGGGAAAAATGAAAAAGGTGTCTACTAGCCAAGTTCAGTGACATGATTACTTTATTTTAATCTTTATTAACAACAATGTGTCATGTAATTCTGATTATGGGCAGTCAAATTTTAGAAGTGAGACCATCACTACCATATCTCAGCGGTTTATTTGAAATATGGAAGTAGTCAATGTGCGTGCTTCCTCTCTGGCTCAAAAATAAGCCCTATGAAAACCAGTTTTAGCACTGATCCATATTACCTATGAAGTCCTAAGCCCTAACTCTAGTAAGGTGTAATGGCGTTAGTTGTCTTCTTAAAACAGAAATACTGGTCCACAATTTCCCTAAACTGGATTAAAAAAAGGGACACACAGTATTGCCCTTGTACACTCCATGGTTTATTCTATGCAATAGTTCAAAGCTTTTGTTGTGCCACAATAGGGTTGGTATTACCTTATCGTATAAGTGGGTAGTAGGCCTAGTAGTAAGTTGTTTTGGGTCCATTCAGCTTCCGTGTGCCACTCAATTTATTGGTTTCTGAAAGATTAATTGATATTTTGGGGATCATTGCTGAACCCATTGCAGTACTCTAATTTGAAGATTTGTTCATGACTGCACATTCGCAGGAAATCAGATTAGTCATTGTTCTTTTGGAAACTCTTGTTGCAATTCTTATCGTTTAATATGTTATTCCTAAATAAGCAGTTAAGCAAAAGTATGCACCTTAAAGTAAGCAGAACCATGTGATTTGAAATTTTCTGTTTATTCTAATAACACTGTAAATTTCAGGAGATGTTCCCCGAGTATGTGGTCAGTTGGCTGTCTCCAGAGCTTTTGGAGACAGAAATCTAAAATCGCTATTGAGATCAGAGCCCGATATAAAAGTCGAAGACATAGATCACACTGCGGAGCTACTTGTCCTTGCGAGTGACGGTCTTTGGAAGGTGTGGCTTATTATTTTAGAATTCGTCTGAATGGCCATGATATAGCCGTTTGGAAGCATATCCATGGCCACGTTCTTAATAATTTTCCTTTTTTATCGACTGTATCAGGTGATGAACAATCAGGAGGTTGTGGATTTAGCCAAAAGGTACAAGGATCCATATGCAGCTGCCAAGCAATTGACCGCCGAGGCACAAAAAAGAGAGAGTAAAGATGATATATCATGCATTGTTGTTCGGTTCAAGGTGTAAATCAATCGCAGGCCACTCGCGGGTATTTTCATCGAGAGACGAAAATGGGTACATTAGGCCACCTGGCGAGGGTAGTGTAATCCAATGGAGGAATAATTACAAGGAGCGTTTGTTGTAAATGATTTGTTTGCTCCATTGTATAAGTTCATATATAAATATATATATGCTAGGATTATCTGGTTTGGAGATTTCAAAGGTACAATGTGAGGGGGGACCGAGGGCTATCTAAATATAGCTATCATCTGTAAATAATGGTTGCAGATATTGGAAGTTTGACCGTGCTCCATTGCGAATTTATGATGGTAGATTGGGCATACATTCACATGGTTCCTTTAAAGTAAAAGAATTGCAAGGTATATGATCAGAAGGTTGTACATGTGTGTAACTACAGGAAAGGACTGGATCTCGCATAGTATCGCGCAATCCTCGGAATGATAGGCAGGAGGAGCAGGCAGCAAAGAGCATTGCCCAGCCTGCCTTCGCGTGATTTTTGTGCAGGCAGACTGGCAAACCCACTGATCAGTTTCTTTTTTTTTTCTGAAGAGGATACATGTTTTCATTTCATACGAAAACTAACATTTAAACAGAAGTATATAGTACTCGACACCACGATGCCATTGATAAAACAGAAATATTTGCCAAGCCATTGTCAAGATCTCAATCCAACTTCTTTTGTGATATCTGCGCATGGTGACCGCGCCGTTCTATTACGCAGTTTAATTCCGTTCACTTGGATCTGCATGTCTCTTCTATCCCATGCATGTACTCGACTGAATATATATACTCCGTAATATAGAAGGAACAAGATACCAAAGAGGATCGTTGCCCGTTGCCAATTACATGGGCTATTTTGGGCAGCGCCGGCAAAGTTGGGCTATTTTGCTTGCATCATTTAGTGGTTTTATTTTGTTGAACGAATGGAGGATAGATGTCTATTAAATTAGGTCTCAAGATGTAGTCAGTGGTATATGCTAGCTATAGACGTCGTCTTACTCCTTTGCTCTGACTTTGTCGATCGATCATACAGCTAGCTAGCATGCGTTGCCTATGCCTGAATGCCTGATACTCTCTGATACGTAATCTACCTTTGACTCGAAAAAATAAACAGTGCCCGCCATTTGGACTTTGAAAAGTATTATACTCCTATATGTAGGTATGCACTGTGATTTAACTAGGTTTAATAAGCTTATTGAAATGCAGGAGACGCTAGCTACTAGATATCGTATAGATGCGTTTCTGGTGGAATATAATGTGTTGATGACATCCATGCATGCAGCTCGGCAGTAACTAACTGTGTCAACATCTACATTATACGTACCGATCAGAGCCGCCGCCTGCTATCGTTGTTGATAAACATTTTCTTCACATGGATTTGCTGGCGAGGTGCACCTCAGTTTTGAATAACAAAACGAAAAAACAGACCCGTTCCTTCGTACATACTAAGGTCTAGCTGGACGTACATATAGATCATACAGATTAAGTTCAGGTTCCAGCAGGGGGTCCATGATATCTCTCTCCTAACAATTTCTATCTGCATGCGCAATGATACCCGGGTTGCTATCTCGTGTGCTCGGGGAGGCCGTGACAAGGGCCTTGGTAGCTGTTTTGAGAGAATCAGCCAGGCTCTCCGGCGGCGGCCGGCTGCAGGAGCATCAGCAGCAGCTCGCGAGCTGGACCAAGGATGCGCAGGGCCGCGACGTCCCGGAGCTGGCGCTCAACTTGTGGCTCATCATAGAGGCGTTCCTGCAGCTGCTTGCCTCGGGGATCGGGGCGCTCGTCCTCGTCTCGGCCACGGCTGTCCTGCTCAGCGGCTTCTCCCTCAAGGTCGGCAAAATGGATTTCTGGTTTACAGCGGCCATCGTCATCATGCAAACCGCCAGGTACGTACATATACGATCCTCTTCGGCAAAATGAATCTTTTTCCAATGAAATAAATTTATTATCTTTTTCCGTTGATAGGGTAGTCGGCTATATCTCCGGACCCACTGGCAGATTCTTCGTGCAAGTTCCAGCGGCTTCCATGCGAAGGGTAATCTGGACACGGTTAGGCCACAGGACAGGTTTCGTAGAACTAGTCACCGTGGTGCCAGTCCTGCTTTTCGTAGCTCCCATCTTCGCAGCAACAGCCTGCATGATTCTACCAATCCTGGGCCTGTCGTTCATCGACGAGCATGACTACGGAGGTTCCGAGAACAAATTCAGGAAAGGCGATGTGAAACCGGCACTTATCTTCTTTTACTCCCTCGTGCTCACTCAAGGCATACTGCTCCTCCAGTGGTTCAACGTCGCCGTCGTTCGCTCGGAGCTCACTGCAAACCTTAGCAGCATCTACTTTGCACACATGTACAGAGACGGGAAAGAATTGGTAGAAAGATACGTTACTCACACGCAGGACAAATGCATCGAGAAAGGCGTGTTCAACACCACCAACAGGACTCTGGTCTCCTTTGCAGCGGAGCTGCTGCAGTCTGAGCACCGTAGTGACCATGCCTCTGCAGTCTCTGTGCTACACGTGCTGATCACGAGGGAAGACCGTGTGGCCGGAGCTGTAGAGCAGATTTGTTCTTCAGAGCAGGTTGTTGGCAGTCTGGTTAAGCTGCTACGTTCAAACAGCACCGTTGTCGTTGATCCGAATACCAAGGTATTCGCTGCAGAGATCGTCGCGAAGCTTGCCTGCAACCTGCGCCTAGCTGACGTACCTGGAGCAGCACATTCCATATCATCACTGCTTGATCCTCGTCTGATGAAAACGGCAGCACAAACTAGGCGCAACTGCCCGATAAGAGAAAATCAGATCAAAATTGACACTGAAGGTGAAGCAAACGACGGCAAACCTCTTATCGTCCATGGCCTTGCGATTCTTTGCGAGCTTGCTAATGACCCGGGGAACTGCACGGAGATATGCAACACCAAGAATCTTGTGCCCAAGATCATGGCGCCAGTTAGCCGTGGGCTGCTCATGTCCATTGGGGATGATCCTAGAACAGTGGAGATCGTCAAGGCATCCTTGCGCGTGGTGGCCAAGCTTGGCAGCTGCGGAACAGGTGAGAGCATTGCAAAATTACGCCGTGATTTGTCAGAGAATGTCAGAACAGCTGAGAATATCTTATGGATCATGAGGAACAGTAGTGACCAAGAAATGAGAGTACTGGCGGTGGAGATCCTCGCAACGCTACCTTTGGGTGAGCCGAGAACGCGCGAGTTCATCTCCGAGATGCGAGGCCTGCTCTTTGACTCTGATCAGCACAGCTCACTGAGGATCTCAGCAGGGAAAGCACTGAATGCCGCCCTTGCAATAGATGACTATGCCAGCTGTCAGGTGCTGGTCACACTCATGAATGATGGGAGGAACCCTAAGGAGCACAGGGCAGTGGCGGCAGAACTGTTGGCACAAATGTGTGCAAAATCAACAGATCAGGATAGGAATCGCCTTAGCTCAGTCTCCAACTCATTGCACAGGTACGTACATGTATGTTTTTTTTAGCAGAACATTGACACTGAGATACCAAAGGTACTATGGTTTGCCTTTAGAGAATTCTAATTCTTCCTCCTCTCTGACATCTTCTGTTCTTTTTTTCCTTTGGTGCTGCAGGTACTGAAAGCGATATTTGTTGAAACTACGAACATGGCCGAGCTTGACAGAAGGAAGTTTCTCGCGTCATTCTTAGGCCTTGCCGTGCAGATGCGTGAGAAGCTGACGACGGAAGAGGATTTCGCGAACACGATCGCAGAGTTTCCGGTGCATGGAATTTCAATGGGGCTGAAGGTGATCATCGAGATGTCAAACGACAGTAAGGATGAACTTTGCCTGGTGATCATGAAGGCCGCAACTAAGCTGGCTACATGGATTATGCGAATCAACCCCAGTTACATCCAGTGCTTCCGGGACGAGAACATTGTCGTTCAGACACTGAAGGCGACTGCAGAGGCCATGGGTGACCTCGAAAGGTTCGTGATTCTTACTGGCGGTGCCGATGAGATGGAGCCTTATGAGACGCTTCAGACACTTGTGGAAACAGCTAGGAACTTGATTACACCGGAGGTGGAGCAGCATCGACGTGCAAATTATAGCTAGACAGTAGACATTTGTGTGTTGTGTTATGTTGTGTGTGTTTTTTAAGGCAAATGGCAGGTGCTCTGCCTTTTCACTATAGTAGGTAGCAAAACAATATGTACACAGAGAAGGGGAAAAAACAGCGAAACAAAGAAAAAGAGTAAAGATAGAAGCAGAGGCAAGGTGGGAAAGCTCTGAAGGGCAGTGTGTTTTGATGACTGTGTTATTGATGGACACAGTTTCTAGCATTGAAGTTCAAATGTCATTTGGTTAAAAACTTGTTGATGACATTATCATCTCATGATGTTAATTTTATCGTGTTCGTTGAGTATATCGGTTGTCTAATTGGCTGGATGATTTAAGTATGAGAGTAAAATAATTAGCAAAAAAGGAAAAGAGAAGAGAAAAAATAAGGCAAGGAGAGAGGAGAAGACTTTGCTAGCAAAACCTGCTTTGTTACGATATATACTTTCTCCGTAATAAAATATAATACACTTATTTTAGTCATAAGTTATTTTTTTAAGAGTAAAATACACGAACGGTCCTTAAACTTGTCCTGGGGTGTCACCTAGGTCCCCAAACTTTCAAAATGCATATTTGGGTCCCCAAACTTGCTAAATTGTGTCCCCTATGCATGATGACATGGCTGTCAATTCAGCATGAAATTTTATAGTATTTCTCTAACCAAATCAGTTGTTTCCATCACAATAATTAGTGAACTTTATTTGATTGTACCATAGCGATAATTATAGATCAAAAGATGGACAAACATCCGCAACATAGGGGTATTTTTGGAACTTTGGACCTAAATGACACAGTTTAGCAAGTTCAGGGACCCAAATATGCATTTTGAGAGTTTGAGGACCTAGATGATACCCCGGGACAAGTTTAAGGACCGCTGATGTATTTCACTCTTTTTTAACTTTAGCTAAGTTTATCGAAATATACACCGGCATCTATAACATTATCTAGTTTCTTTAAATCCAATGTAAAATATATCTTCGAAGATGAAGGCAGTCATTGATATACTTAACTCAATTTTGAACAAGCACACCGTTACTGAGAGTGATAGTAATATTGAATCAAGTTCAATTTAATCAGCTCCTGAGAAGGTACTAGTGTTCTCCCAGTTTACCAAGGTGCTGGACTTGCTGGAGCCTTTACTGAACAACAGTGGTATACAGTTCAGGAGGCTTGATGGGAAGATGGATGATGAAGCCAGAGACAAAGAAGTGAAGGATTTTAAGACAAACCCAGAGGTCCATTGTTGAATTTTGCTCTATCTTAACAGGAATTGTACTGTTTTCACAGAGCTTCAACATATCACCAGCTAATTTATAGAATCATTTTCGTTCTTCAGGTGACAGTGCTGCTTGTATCTCTGAAGGCTGGTAGTGTTGGTCTCAACTCAACCTGGCTGCTGCTTCACATGCCATCATTGTTGATCCTTGGTGGAACTCTTTTTTAGAATTGGTCAAACCCGTCCGGTAACTGTTCACCGTTTAGTGGCTGAAGACACGATCGAGGAACGTATTCTAGCTCTGCAGGTACATGTACTTTGCTACTTTTACCAATAGTTTCATTTCTGAAATCATGAGTTATTCTTCTATTCAATGGACGTGAAATTTATTGTTCATGTTAATGTAGCACGTTTTACTGGAAACGAAAAGAGAGAAAGCAAAATATTCAGGTTCACATGTAATTTCTGACCACAAAATGAGATTTGAATGTATATTTAAGTCGGTGCCCTACTTTCATTTCTTTCCTGGCTGTTCAATACAGTGTTAGTTTAGCCAATAATAACTACACATGCAAATACGAATTGACCTCATTGAATATACTTGGCCTGCAATTTCTTACTGAGGACCATCTTGCTGTGCTTGTGTTTGTCTATATCTTTTTTTCCTCTCCTTTTCTCTGTCTTGAAAATGTGTGTGTTTTGTCAGAACATGAAGAGAAGGATGGTAGAACGTGTTTTGGACGGGAACATATTCAGGGAAAAGCCCATCAAAGAAGCCCGTCAAAAGAAGCTGAGCAAAGATGATCTCAGATTTCTCATTGGGTGAATTTGATGAAGCAATCTTCTGGTGCAGGCTAGTCGTCATCGTTTTGCAGTTGTGGATGCTGCCAGCGCTCTGGCTTGTTGCTCTTTGCAGTATAACCCTATTGAAGCGTCAGCTTATGCGAATATGCCCTGACCCAGCTACTGTGTGCTCTCTGTTCTGAATGATTTCCTTGCCGTTGGATGCTGTGGCAGGCCGTTCTGTTCCATACTAGCTTTTGGTACGTTGTTCTAGTAATGGAATTCTTCTCTAGATGAACTTATTATGTCAGTTAAGTCGTGTTATTAGGTTTATTATCTCTACATGAACTTTGTCAGAACTATTGTCTCCTTAATATGAACTTTGGTGCAAACCTTGCCCCGCGGTAAAAAGGATGTCATGGGCTCATGGCATGCCAGCCTACCTTGAATGCTACACGATGTTTGGTCGCGTTGTTCCGTGGCTTTGGACTTGTGGCATGGTGTACACTGTACACCAGTAGAACGCTACAGCCGTTGAGAGGAGTGACTTTGCCAGAATTATGAATGCTTTCAGTTGGAATGGGCGTTTCCTTCCCGACGAAATTTCAATCTCAAGAATTGCATCACAACGACAGCGCCAGAAAAGAAATTTTCAGGTTTCAACTACACAATACACATCAAAGACACAAACAACATATTGCGAAGAGCATACGGGATACAGAACGGTGCAAGTCAAACCACAAATAACCAGGAGAAACCAAAATGCTCAGAAGGCAGCAAGCAAGGCTGCCCCGACGCCGAGGCCGAGCGCCACCTTCGCCGCGCCGGCCATCGGCGCTGCCGAGTTCCCCTTGGAGTTCCCCTTGGGCGTCGCCGGGGTCTGCCCGCCGCTGGAGACCGTGATGGCCACCTTCTGGCCACCGGAGCAGTGCGACCCCGTGGCGCAGGCGAAGTACCTGGTGCCGGGCTTGTCGAACGTGAAGGCGGTGGCGCCGCTCTTGTCCGACGACAACTTGCCGCCGAAGCTGCACGCCTTGTAGTCCGCCTCCGACGCCAGCTCGTCCACGGTGTGCGGCGGCCCGTACGAGAACACTGCACCGACATCGCCGGCGGCGTACGTCTCGGTCAGATATACAAATGACAAATAGAGCCAGATCGAACATGCAAGACAAGTTCATGAGCTCACCGACGGTGTCGCCGAGGCTGACGGCGTTCGTGTCCGACCAGTTGTCGTAGCTCCCGCCCGCCGACCACTGGATCGTGTGGTTCTTGGCGGCGGCGAGCTCGGCCACGGCGGCCATCGCCACGACGGCGACCAAAGCCTTCGCTAGCGCAGACATTCTCGCGCAAGCTATGGAAGGGGCGCTCGCAGCTGCAGAGGAGTTGGCGAGATGGTGCTAGTGTACCAATGCCACGGGCAAATGGTGTGAAGCTGGCATGCCAATATATGGAGCTGCACGGCCGGTGGTTGGAACCTTGGATGAGTGATCGAGGATCGTGGATGACGACGACCACGAAGCTAACCATATGATACACCCCGTTTGCTGCGCAATCAACAGGATGGCAGGATTATACCATATGTTAGGAGATGGTTAACGGTTTCATATACTTTATTAAATCTTTAATTTGATTGGGTCCTTGTGATAGTTCACGAGCACGACAGAGGTTAGTTCGAACTGAAATCAGTTGACGAGTTATTGTATTTGCGCTTGTATGCATAATATACATTTTAATTGGAAGTAGTTGCGGGCGGAGTTATCCTTTTATCAACAAGTTGTGCATAGGTTGTATCTGCGTTTGCATACCACTACCCCATAACCTCCACAGTTGATGCATTTTGAATGCCAAAAGGATCATTGGGGGCTGCTGGATACCCTCCTATTAATCTACTCCTTCCTCCAACTTCAAATCATAAGGTGAAGCTTTGAACATATCCACATCCAAGCATGGATTCCTCTACAGTTCCCTGTGCTTCAAAATGTTAAACATTTTAGTTTTATCCAAAGCAAACTTTTGTCATTAACCAATTCACAAAAAAATATACGATACTAAATAAATTCACTATCAAGAGATACTTCATGATGGATCTAATGAACTAATTTGATGTTGTATATGTCAATACCAAAATATTGGACACTTTAGCCTTGTTCTAAGTCAAACTTGTCTAACTTTGACCAAATTAATAGAAAAGAACAATTTAAATTAATCTAATTGAATCCACCCTGAATTATGTATTGATAGAATTTATTTTGGTATTATAGAAATATGTATATTTTCTAGAAATTTGGTCAAAACAATAAATATTTGACTTAGGACAAAGCTAACGTTATCCTTCTGTAAAGGAGTTGTGCATTGGTTGCATCTGCACGTAGTACAACTCGATAACCTCCACAGGTTGACCCCATTTTGAATGTCCAAAGGACAATTGGGAATTTTAACAATAATACAATAATCCTTCTGCATTATAGTTTATCATATCTTTGTTGTAAGTAAAACTTCTCTACTTTTAACTAAATTTATAGAAAAAATAAAAATTTACTCTTATTTTGTACTGGTTATGGACTTGCTATCAAGAAATTATGAAAGATGGTAGCCAGATAGCTACTATCTCTATTTCCCCCTCAACAATCAAAAGGTAATGAGACAACATCACAGGTTCATTTGCAATGATTTTGATAGTTTTTCATTTGCAATGAGTTAAAACACGAGCAAAGTAGTGCAGCTTCCATATGTAAAGATTCCCATACCTAATGAATGATCTTACTCAGCAGAATCAGAGTCATCATCAGCATATACAGCAGCTGACGTTTCAGGCAAGAATTCTTGGTGAGGACAAATATCTGCGAATAACTACAACAAAGGAACCATAAAACGAATTACTCAGATCAAGACAAATCATATTCGATGTTATGTGTCATCTCAATATATCATGCTACCATAGCCGTAGGTAGTGACTAAAAGAAACATTAACTATATACTAAAGCTATTTACAACATAGTGTACAAGTGACTTATACTGCAAAGAAAAGGTTGTTACAATCATGGATGGAACTTGCACCAAAACAAAATGTATACAAAAGTTGCTACTTCAACGTGAAAGCAGATAAAATAAGCCATCTGCTACCGCTAAGAACAATTCTGACTTCTGAAAGAACCATGGTGATTTTTGCCGTACTCCCTCCATGTTTTTTTTCTTGTCATTAGGAACTTAGGACAAGCTGCTTAGCTCAAGTTAGTATTGAGCATCTTGTTCTAACGACAAGAAAAAAATGTCTGGAGGTAGTACTTTTGATGCAGGTACATTCAAAAGAAAATGCAACATGCAATGCAATACCTTTTTTGATGAATCCAATATACTCCGGTAGTCCAGATGTTCATCAGGTGTAGGGCACGACAATAAAGAACTAGATGTTCCCTGATTTATAAGACAGGATAGTGAACTTTTAAGGGAAAACATGCATATTCTGGCCCTGTTGCAAAAAGTGCAATGGGAAGCGTGCTCTGTGAGAGGGGCCACGCTTCCGAATGCAAAATGTTTTTGCAGCTTTTGGCCAACTAAACAGGACCTCACCAGCACAAGATAGGTGTTCAGGACAAATATAATAATGGTGATAAAAAGAAATTCACCTCCATGATCTCTTGAACAAACACACAGCTCCAAATTACTGTCGGCTTCAAGTCCTCATTATTTTCACTAGTTTCCTCCAAGTGGCCTTCCAAAGAATCTGAAGCCTGTGGAGCGAATAGAGCATCTATTGCCTTTTTTATGCATTGTTTTCCAGTAGAGGTATCAGCACACGGGGTAGACAGATACACCAAAAACCTAAAAGTGAGATTGACTTGTAAGGTAAGCAATTAGTCCTGGGGGTAGACATAGCATTTGTTAAACTTGTGTACTGGGGTTAGTTTGGGCTGGCCCTTTTGGGCTGTTAGGCAGGGTGCCACATGGGCTTAGTGCCATGCGCCCCCCTCCCTAGGATATGGTAAGGTCAGTAGATTAGGCAAGGATCTCTGTTGATTGGGTGTTTCTATAAACCCTAGGACTATCCTTGCCTATATATTTGTACCTGTGCTTTGCACCATAATCAATCTATTATCCTGAGCCACTATTGCTTTCAGCATGTGCATGCAAAAACTGACGTTGTTGAATGATATGATGATAGAATAAATAACTTACATTCCAGGAGGGCATACTGCTAGATTGCTGCTCAACTGAAGAACCCGTATAGCTGCAATCTGCTGCTCTTCTAATGCTAAATGAAGAGAGGGAGTCATGC
Organism: Echinochloa crus-galli; assembly: GCA_900205405.1. Classification (NCBI taxonomy): domain Eukaryota; kingdom Viridiplantae; phylum Streptophyta; class Magnoliopsida; order Poales; family Poaceae; genus Echinochloa; species Echinochloa crus-galli. Next base: position 628,924 of record OAMR01000410.1, on the reverse strand, counting down.
CAAAACAGATATAACATTGCTACATCAAAGAAATATGGCACAAACAGGTAATGAGTATCGGTTCTTACATTTCGGTGGGAAAACAATTAGAAGAATTGATGAATCCTGTTTCACAGATTTTCTAATTATGCATATACCCCTCGCAACTTTTCTCAGCAAGTTTGAGTCTGAACCATCAGATGGGGCATCAAGAATAGGGACTTTGTATGACGGGTCAAGTATCAACTGCTGGCACAAAATATCCTGACCGGATGTTAATCTGGCACCTAAACAAGTCTTCCTGTCCTGAAAACAATTTCAATTTATCGATGAAGAAGTGGAGTAAAAAACAAAATGGTTAGACAACTTTCACAAATAAAGTATGCATCCTCTGATGTGTGAAATAAATAATGAAGTATGAGAGAAATAGCACAAGTTTGTATCATACCTCATCCATAAGAAGTGCAGATAGTGGCATCTGCAACACCTGAACAGATATTGGTAGGCAAAGTATGAGAAATGACACAGGTTACTTAAAAGAAAGAGGACATAGGTTCCGTTTGGTATTGCGATGTCTTTCAGAAGTGATTATTTATTTTATTTCTCATTTTGGTTGTCAGTTTTATATGAGAGCATCTTTCAAGGATCAATTACAACGGAAATCACACTACGAATGTCAAATATTCCTCTCACTAGATTCCACAGCACAGTAATCACAGAACCGCAAACAGAGCCATAAAGAAAGGTGCAGCAGCCATTCAGGCAGAGACTTGCCGAACACAAGGAATATCACATCACCATTACCACACATTTTCGTCGCAATCAGATTGCAAGTAAGACTATTGGGATTAAAGATGCTATAATCACATGACTGTCGATGAAAACAATAGCAAGAGCAAGAAGACAAAAATCATTGCGCAGATGTTTGTGAAGATCATCTTACATGTAGTGCACCCTTAACAGCAGCACAACGAGAGAAAGCTTGAGGCAGTTCACCATGCCCATACATCGGATAAATGAAAGCACCTTGTGCATTAGCAAACCTGGTACAACAGAAGAAGCATTTCAGCAGCATAGCAAAGTACTTTAAACTTGTCGATTGGTTGCTCAATAAGGCATTTATTTACATAATAATAGAATATAATGCTTAGGAAAGGTTCAGGCAAGCAAAATGACCTCCCAACAGACGAGCAGTATAGAGCAATGGTCTGGATTCCTTCTCTCGTAGTCAGCAATTTCTTCTCGCAACAGTCAGTGTCTTGATCATATTCTGCCATTGCAATTGCATAGAGCACACCCCTGTAAACAAGGCACAGATGTCAATCTTAGTAGTCACATTACTATAATAACTAGAGTAAACTTAGTTACTACGTACGGACACCCTTACGCTATCATTTTGGGTGGAAGCTGCTGTTTCTTGAGATACTCAACGAAGGGGAGGTCCAGATCTTCCTCGGATATCTTATCAGAAGCTTCGCTCTCTCCGTCCTCATCGGCAGCAGCAATGTGTGCCCACACAAGCTTGAATAACTTGAACAGGAAGGTCTTCTCTCTACGGTTGAGGGTGCCAGCGTTATTGAAGATAGCCTGCCGCGAGTCCGGCACCGGGCATAGCTGGCCCTTCCAGTAGAGGAGAGTAGTGCCCCCCTCCACGCTCTTGAACTCCACATGGTGGCCTCCGCCCGACCTCCGGAGAAGGTCCACGGCCTCGTCGGCGCAGTACAGCACCCTGGGGCCGACCAGGTCGACGGTGAATCGCCTCGACGGCTCCGGCGCCGCCCCCCGGATCTCGACCTCCGAGTAGATGTTGCGGCGGTGGAGATGTACAACGGTATGCGAATCGTCGCCGGAGGGGAAGAGGGGAACGGAGGCGGCGGGGTCAGGGGAGAGGAAGGAGGGCAGTGACGGGAGCGGGACGGAGTAGAGGGAGCCGTAGAACGGGTTGGGGTCGATGTGGAGGACGGTCTTCCCGGCGGCGGCGAGCACGGATTCCGGGAGGCCCGTGCCGCAGATGACCACGTCGAAGGAGGTGGGCTCGATGGTGGGGTAGTCGTGTGCCGGAGCTTCCGCCATGTTCTCCGACGAATCTGGCATGGCTGGGGGATCCCACACGGAGGGCTGCTATCCCGTGCAAACACGGAGGCGTAAGGAAGGTGAGATTTGCCGCCTCCGCTCGCGACTTCGGTGGGGGGTTTCCCGCCCTATCTGTCTGTCTTCTTCGTGCGACGCGGCCCACAACGGCCCATCAGAGCCTGAGCGATGTGCAAGCATGCAACGGCCCATCAAAGCCTCGAACCCCGAAACCCCCAGCGGCCAGCAAAAGCAGCGGCGGCGGCGGGCGGCCAGGGCTGACGAACCCGCCGCGAGAGGCTCCGGTTGGCACCGGCCGACGGCATGGATGGGAGCGGCGCCAGCCCGTGCGATCTGGACCGGGAGTTCGCGCCCCAAATCGCTCAGCTCCTCGCCGCGCCCCCTCTCCAATCCGCAAAGGTACTTGCTTCCGGCCCGTCCTCTAGGGGACTAGACCTTGTCAGTTTGCTTGAGAATTCCGTGATTGAAGTTGAACAATCTCGTGCCGCGGCAGTTTAGATTAATCGAAAATGGGCAATTTTAGGCTCTTCATGGCATTAGTGTGATACCGTAGGCTTTGCAGTTGATGCAAAATTACGAGAGGGGTTTATATTTGGGTGGTAACATAGTAGTTTGATCCAGTAGTAATTATTCGTAGTGCGCTTAAACTTGCTGCCTTTTGTTTTCTCAGGAATATTATGATGAACTCATACGGTCCAAGAAGCATGATGGCATAAGTGTGAGCTTCAGTGGCAAGCATGGGAAAGGTATTTAATTGCTGAGAAAGCACTTCACGGAGCACTGGGGCAGCAATCCAGTGTGCTTGTAATAAAATTGGCATAAGGCGAAAACCAGCAATTTTAACAAACTGGTTCTTGCAGGTGTTTGTGCAAACAGGGACTTTGCTGAAGATGACCTTATTCTAAAGGATCAAATGTTGGTTGGTGCTCAGCACAGCCTTAACAAGGTTCTCTCATTGATGAAAAGTAAATTATTCACTACGGTTTTTAAGCGGACTGCTTCTCTGAAGTGTTGTGTAACTTGTGTTGGTTTGATGTGTTTGGCATGTTTGAGCTGAACAATCTGTAAGTGAATTTAATTTTTTGTTTCATCTTGACTAACATACATGCTGCGTAGATTGTATTTGCAGAGCATTGGTGCCAGCATTGGCAGCACGTCTGAGAGACATTGCCATGGAAGTGATGTTGGGTCAAGTACCGGCTGTTCTGGTTCAACAAATGGAAATAGTAGTGCAGTGCCACAAGAGGTCATAATGTCACTTATGGATGGTGATACAACACTGCCTTTCACTGATCAGTTCGGTTTACCATCAGTTGTTGCTTGCCCTGGTGGATGTGAGGGAGAACTCTACTGCAGGTTCGTGTTCCTAATAACTTGCAAAACCCTTCTCCCTTTGCAAAGTGGTATTAGAGATGATTCTGTAGGCCTGAAAACTGACTTCTCTGTACAAAACATATGCCATCTATTTTTCCTTGCATGTTATAGTCACATCAGACCTAATTGCCCCATCTAAACACTTGTGTCTATAGAACATAAAACTTACTCTGGTTATTTCTCTTATAGCACAAAATGTCCATGGTTCATTAGGATTCTTGGTGGTCCCCACCATTCATTTAGGTTGTAAACCTACTTTCTGATTATAATTATTATTTATTTCAGGAACCAATGATATTTTCTTGGTTGCTGCCAAGGTAAGTGGCATAAGTATGCATAATATCTACTATCTTGGCATCCAAACATCACATCTCATTTTCCTATATTCTCCAAGTGACATCTTTTCATATTCAAAAGCGCAACTTAGCCTTTGTCAGATGCAAACATAAATTGGGGTGTCAACTTGATACAATCGCCAATATCTGTCAGAAAATCCAAGAACCTGCATTCACCAATTTTTAGCGTACCAGATCAGGCCATTGAACAATAAGAAGATGAGTAGAATATAAGGAATGCTAAATTGAGCAAACCAAAGAACTATAATTTGTTTCCTTTTGTCTTCTAGCCTTCTAGGTTGCAGTTCATTTAATATTTTTTATTCTCATGCACATACTTCTAATTTGTAAATTGTATGTCAGGCTATCACTTTCACCTTGTTGAGGTACAAGAAACTCAAACAGCAGTCTGCATCTCATGAATCAAGCTTTTCGCTCCTCATGGAAGCCTGGAAACCACTTTCAATGGGATTCAAAAAGAGGTAATAAGGATGCACATTAGCTGTTTCTCAGATGACTAGGAGTTATTAGTATGTCACTAAGCAACAGTGTTACGTGATACAGCTGTTGTCATTTGTCAAGCATGATATTTATTCTTTTTCCACGTGTGTTAGTAACAATTCAGTGGAATATTATACCACACTACCTGTATTCTCCCTTTTGTGGTTTTTTTGCACTATATATTACCAGTGTTTTTGCCTGGCTTCCATGTACCGTGATTGGATGCCCTTTTTGTTGTGCTGTGTGAATTATGATCTGCTACAAACTTTTGAAAAAGGAAAAGTTGTGCTTGCAGATGGTGGGAGTGTGTTGCTTTGCCTGAAGACATTGATTCCAGTGAAGAAGATTCATTTCGACAGCAAATCAGGGATCTGGCGTTTTTGGTAATTATGCAGAAGATCATTTACTTTATGGGACATTATGAAACTGTCCATGTCCAACTGATGCTGTTAGTAGTCTGGGCCACTTCAATGGAGCTTCTTTTTTTTCATAAACATATCAGTTTAATATATTGTATGGCGAGGAGACATTCGATAACTTCTAAATAAGGACAACTTGTTCTGATGTGCTGTATCTAATCACAATCACGGGGATGCGCTGATCTTGTCTTGTATTTTGCAGTCACTGCAGCTTCTCAAGGATGCAATCTTTGATCCTGAGTGTGCACCCTGTATCCTTTTCAGTAGTCCACAGACCTGTTCGTATAAATTTCCTTGACATTATTTTCTCATCCATGTTTGAAGTTTCTTTGACATTACCTAGTGTTTTCGCTTGATGTCTATGGCCATATAATTGGCATGTTTGAGCTGAACAATCTGTAAGTGAATTTAATTTTTTTTGTTTCATCTTGACTAACATACATGCCGTCTCATTGTTTGTTTTTGTGCCTATAATGAACACAAATATGTGTGCTGCATTTAACATCGCAATAGCTCAAAAATGCTCTCCTCCCCTTTATTGCAGTGATTTAATTGTTGCATCGCCGGTTGAAGACTATTTCATACATATTGATGATCTTCCAGAGAGTGAGAAGGTTCGTTGACTGTAGGCCCTAATTTCTGATATTTTTAATCTGAAAAGAACCCAGTAGTTTGTTAACCTGAATTTCACTGTGCCCTAGGATGAAGCAGAGAAGGTAACAGGACCATTCCTAGATGCTTTAGGTGAAGACTATTCAACTCCTTGTGAGGGTATGCACACTTCCTCCTGTATTACTGTCATATTTGCATGTTTATGTTTGCTCAACAGTATAAATCACTTCCTGACCAAAATTTCATTGGCAGGGACGGCATTCTTCCCTTTACAGAGCTGCATGAACCATTCATGCTGTCCAAATGCTAAAGCATTTAAAAGAGACGAGGTGAGTGCGAGCATTTTCATCAAGCTTTTTTTCCTTGCAATTTGCCGTCTGCGATGCAGATCTGAGCTGTTAAACTACCTCTGCAGGATAAGGATGGTCATGCCGTGATACTTGCTCTCAAGCCTATCAGCAAGGGCGAAGAGGTACCCAATTTTTCGGTCACATCATTTCGTTTATTTCATCGTGGTGAACGAAACCTTTGGCTATGTTATGTTGCCACCTACTAAAAATGGCATTCCAGGTTACCATCTCCTACATCGATGAAGATCTTCCATATGAGGAGAGGCAGGCGCAGCTTGCAGATTACGGATTTACATGTGCATGTTCTAAATGCCAAGAAGAGCGACCGATCTAAAAGGAGACAGACAGTTTGACTCTGTTCGAAATTGTGTCATTTGGCAGTCTTCGTGTAGCTTGTTTCACTGGGATTGACAGCTCGGAGAAAAGTGAGATAGTGCGCAAAGAACTAGGACGAGATACTCTTTTGCGGTTGCATTGCAACTAGATGGTATTTCTTGTTCGAATGGATACCAATGATCATGCAAGTGTTACAGTTGATCCCCAGAAAAATTATGAGTGTGTGTGCACAGCAAATGAGATAAGCATTTTACGCGGTTGCGACAAATATAGCTTCTTGTCTGAATAAAATATCGGTGCTCATGTGTAAATGTTACATTTGATCTGTCGTTAGCATCATTCTTGATGCTCACCTTTTCATCGAACTCCTTACTGTAATAGACATTAGGCATCTCTGCTAGGATCAAGACAAATGTTTTCATACTGTTTGGAAGAGTTATATGGCTAGAGATTAGATATATGGCGGTCAACAATTTCATAACGAGCAAATCAAAGCGCATGTACCTCTTATCATCTCTGATCCAGGCCTCCAAAATACTGCTCCAAGCTTGGAGAGCTGAAAATATTGGACGCTATTCTTTCTGGTCGCTGCGGCGAAATGTGCAGTTGATATTTGATAAACCTCTACAGGAAAAATAATGGCAGATTAGAAAAATATTCTGAATAGCAAATTAATTTAAAACTTACTCCAAGAATGTGTCAGTAATATACTGTTGCAACTACGATTGTATGACTTACAGCTAACTGGTGAACAATATCCGGACTTGTGTCAATGTGCCAATCAGGCTCGAGTTGCCGAACAAAAGATGTACGGCCGTTCTCTGTACTACAGAAGAGAACCTGCAGGTTTCAATAGCTATTTAGTAACATATCAAATTGCCAGTGGTACAGGCAATACTACAATAACAATCAGTCTCCTTTTTTCTCCAAACTGGTATGATCTTGCAGCATACTGCATACCTTGTCCTTTATCAAGGCACCACTAGCAAAAAGTCCAGCTTCGCTCAGGGCAGATAAAACCTTTTCCTGCAGACATCATTCAAGTTCTAAATTGAAAATGTGCTGTCCATGTAAACCATGAACAAAATTGTAAACCAATGAGCTGTCGATGTGCTCTCATTATCAACAAAAACTTGTTGCTACTTAAAACTTACCTCACTTTCATCATCTTGTACGCGCTCCATCAAATAGACATCACAGAATTTTGCAATTTCTAGAAGAACCTCCACAACAGAAGGCCTCACTGTGACATGGTTCTACAAGAAGATACATAAATACATTAGTTGACTAATGCTAACTGAAAAGAAAAAAATGGCAGCAATGCAGCATCGTTACAGCTCCACCTGAAGCTCCTCTGGAGTTGTTTCCTCCAAAATCACACCAAGTAAGCGGCACGTGACCTAAAAAGAAAAGCATCCATCAGTATAACATTACTCTATCAATCTGGTGAATGTAGCAAGAAAGAAGCTATAGCAGAGTACCCTTCGTCCTTCGCTCAGCTTATGCCTGACAAGCTGCTCAAGAGTCAACTGTAGAAGAAACGAGCCAGTATCAAACCAAAAAGTTGTAACAAAACAGCTATATCATTTCAGTATTCAACACATGAAAACAAGCATTACATTTACTGGCTGGAAAAGCTGATTGACTGCTTCGTGTGCTCTTGAATCTGCTGATGAGCAAGCATCTGTTGCGGGTAAAGCACCTGGTCGCGATCTACTGCTGGTGTTGCTAGATGAAGGGGCAGTCCTCCTACGAGGCCTCCGAGGTTGCTCTTGAGGAGTCCTCAACATTTTCCAGGCAAACAGAAGTGTGACCGAGATCGCAGCAATGGTGGTAAGTGAACGAAGTTTCTAAAAATATAAACACGACAGAATTAAGTAATGCTTGTAGCAAGGGGTCAAATCAATAGATCATAAGTGTGCCAGTGGTGCGTTTGTTTATGTAGCTACAAACAATTGATACATTGTTTGTTCTGACAAAGCAGAACACGCTGACATCAACAAAAGATCAGTCCGGATGTCAGAGGTGCTAGATTTTTTTTAAAAAAATGTATTCTGGCAGAAATATAATGCTTCAATCGTCCAGGGGAAGGGGAACCATATGAGCATATTCTTTGACTATACACTGCTAAAACAGAAACACTACAATGCTGCCAATCAAACCAACCAATATCAAACACATCAGGTGCATGCACTGGGCAATTCAAATTGTTGCATCACAACAATGTCTAAACTATTGCAATAAAACTTCCAGACCTTGGCATTTTACATGAAATAGTTTTACACCCATCGTTTAATTAAGTCTACTAACAACACATCAAGGAACTAGAGAGTATATGAAAAACTAACTTGATAGTACATCACACAGAAAACAAAATGAAACAAAACTGTGGGCACAAACAATTCTAGTCTCATTCAATGATTGATCACAAAGAAAGAACATTTCTGGATTCCTAGTGAATGAAACAACTGAAAACTCTCCATTTTCTCAAAGAGGTTTTCCACTTCAGACAGTGATTCACATGAAATTTGGTTTGCCTGTTTTGCAGTAACTTTAAAACAATCTGAAACTAAAAGACACATCAAAACCAAAGGGGTCACACTAATCACCTAACCTTCTGCCAAAAAGAATCAACAGCTATGTAGCCATCAAATGGATACAGGTGGAGCCCAAGCGTTCACAAGAGCTAAAAAGGCATTGCCAAATCGATGCTTAGGAACCTACAATTCGACGAGAGACAGCAGACACCCAGCCTAGACAATAGTAGTAAAAGCCTAAACTTTTCCCAATCATGGCGCCATGTTTGGGCGGCCGGACCGACAACAAGGCACAAGACCGGTCAAAAAGGCATCAACAGACGCACGGGGATCACAGATCCGAGCGCGAACCTGGCGATCGAGGTCGAAGGGGAGGCGATCAGCGTAGCGCGAGAGGGCGTCCACGAGGCGCCGCACCAGATCGGCGAGCTCGTCGTCCTTCCCGCCCCCGGCGCCTGCCCCCGCCGCCGGGGCCGGGGCCGACGCCGACGCCATCGCCGCTGACAAGAGGGGAGCAGGGCCGGCGGGACGGCGGCGGCAGCGGAAACCCTAGAACGTCGCGCTCACCGGCGAGGGGGGAGTGTAATTTGGGGCGTTGTACGAGGGGGTAGGGCGCGTGATGTCGGACCACGACGAGGAAGAAGAGGGGGGAGAGAGGGAGAGAGAGAGAGAGAGAGAGAGAG
>OAMR01000410.1:572670-619437 GCA_900205405.1 Echinochloa crus-galli | reverse complement strand
GTGGGCCCTTTTCTTCCCCTGTCTCTTATACACATCTCCTCTGGAGTTGTTTCCTCCAAAATCACACCAAGTAAGCGGCACGTGACCTAAAAAGAAAAGCATCCATCAGTATAACATTACTCTATCAATCTGGTGAATGTAGCAAGAAAGAAGCTATAGCAGAGTACCCTTCGTCCTTCGCTCAGCTTATGCCTGACAAGCTGCTCAAGAGTCAACTGTAGAAGAAACGAGCCAGTATCAAACCAAAAAGTTGTAACAAAACAGCTATATCATTTCAGTATTCAACACATGAAAACAAGCATTACATTTACTGGCTGGAAAAGCTGATTGACTGCTTCGTGTGCTCTTGAATCTGCTGATGAACAAGCATCTGTTGCGGTTAAAGCACCTGGTCGCGATCTACTACTGGTGTTGCTAGATGAAGGGGCAGTCCTCCTACGAGGCCTCCGAGGTTGCTCTTGAGGAGTCCTCAACATTTTCCAGGCAAACAGAAGTGTGACCGAGATCGCAGCAATGGTGGTAAGTGAACGAAGTTTCTAAAAATATAAACACGACAGAATTCAGTAATTCTTGTAGCAAGAGCTCAAATCAATAGATCATAAATATGCCAGTGGTGCATTTGTTTATGTAGCTACAAACAATTGATACATTGTTTGTTCTGACAAAGCAGAACACGCTGACATCAACAAAAGATCAGTCCAGATGTAAGAGTTGCTAGATTTTTTTTAAAAAAAAAAGTATTCTGGCAGAAAATATAATGCTCAATCGTCCAGGGGGAAGGGGAACCATATGAGTGAATTCTTTGACTATACACTGCTAAAACAGCAACACTACAATGCTACCAATCAAACCAACCAATATCAAACACATCAGGTGCATGCACTAAGCAATTCAAATTGGTGCATCACATCAATGTTTAAACTATTGCGATAAAACCTCCAGACTTTGGCATTTTACATGAAATAGTTTTACACCCATCGTTTAATTAAGTCTACTAACAACACATCAAGGAACTAGAGAGTATATGAAAAACTAACTTGATAGTACATCACACTGAGAAAAAACGAAACAAAACTGTGGCATAAACAATTCTAGTCTCATTCAATGACTGATCACAAAGAAAGACCATTTCTGGACTCCTAATGGACGAAATTTGGTTTGTCTGTTTTGCAGTAACTTTAAAACAATCTGAAACTAAAAGACACATCAAAACCAAAGGGGTCACACTAATCACCTAACCTTCTGCCAAAAAGAATCAACAGCTATGTAGCCATCAAATGGATACAGGTGGAGCCCAAGCATTCACAAGAGCTAAAAAGGCATTGCCAAATCGATGCTTAGGAACCTACAATTCGACGAGAGACAGCAGACACCCAGCCTAGACAATAGTAGTAAAAGCCTAAACTTTTCCCGCGCCGTGTTTGGGCGCCCGGACCCACAACAAGGCACAAGACCGGTCAAAAAGGCATCAACAGACGCACGGGGATCACAGATCCGAGCGCGAACCTGGCGATCGAGGTCGAAGGGGAGGCGATCAGCGTAGCGCGAGAGGGCGTCCACGAGGCGCCGCACCAGATCGGCGAGCTCGTCGTCCTTCCCGCCCCCGGCGCCTGCCCCCGCCGCCGGGGCCGGGGCCGACGCCGACGCCATCGCCGCTGACAAGAGGGGAGCAGGGCCGGCGGGACGGCGGCGGCAGCGGAAACCCTAGAACGTCGCGCTCACCGGCGAGCGGGGAGTGTAATTTGGGGCGTTGTACGAGGGGGTGGGGCGCGTGATGTCGGACCACGACGAGGAAGAAGAGGGGGGAGAGAGGGAGAGAGAGAGAGAGAGAGAGAGAGAGCTGTGTGCTTTGCGTTGGTTTTTCCCAGGGACGACGGAGGCGCGCAATTTGCAGTCTAGGACCTCATGATTGTGAGTATTTTTAGAGGGGCGCTGTCTTGGGCTTATTTGTAATTTGATTTGGTATTTTTTTTTACCAAGACCTTAGTATTTGGGATTTCTCGGCGTAATTTGTCAGGTCAGTCTCGGTGCAGAGTTTTACTACACGGTTACCTTAGAAACTAGGTAATTGTGCCAAAGGAGTTTTATGGTGATGAAACTCCTCTCACATGCCATGAAACTCTACCTTCTCTCTCCTAAGCCACATCAGCACATTTAATGTCATGAAACACCCCATGAAACCCCACTGAGACTGGCCTCAGGAGAACGGTCGTACGCTGACTTTCGCCCTTGCTCTATGTGCAATACGACGACTATAATTTAAGCTACGAGGGAAATGTAATTGCTACAGGTTCTAACCCTTATGATGAAACAAATTGACGCTATTGTTGTGGCGAGCATCAATTTATCCTTACCTCTTGCTAGGTTTTGTACCTTACTAGCAAGTCTCGCCAATAGATCATTAATAGAATCATAGATAGTGCAAAATGTAAACTGGACGATCAGTAGAGGCATATGTCATTACATCACATTAAGATTCATCTTTTTTGTGCAAGGGGCGACAGACAAATCTGTTACATATTTGAGAATATATTAAATACTAAGATTTACTGAATATGTATGATCCCATTGTTCGTAGAAACTGAATTTTCTTTTGATATGTTAGCGTTTTCTTTCATACTATAGTATGGTTGAATAATTTGTGTATTGTACTATTAAATATTTTGCTGCCAATGGCAACGTAAATAAATTGTGTGACCAGATCCAACAGCACAGTATATATCAATGCACAAAGCACAAATCCACTAATCTAAATTTACTGTAAATCCAAGGACTCACAACAGATACTGATACAAGCAGCTGAAACTATCTGGCCTAAAGAGATGAAACATGTTCCCAAAAAGACAGATGAAACAAAACATCTTTTTTGCTTGCAAACAATAGTCAAGCAATTGATGGTGGAAATACTTCTGCTGGCATCATGTAATATCATGTAGCCCATCTTTGCGATATTGTACTCGAACACTGCAGGTTTCTTGGATGAAAGCTTGATAGTTTCTAAATTCATAAATGTCTCATTGCATATATCTTACTTTGAGATACCAGTTACCGATTGTCATGGCAGTGTCTTATTCTCTGTTTAACAGGCTTCATTGGGTCATCTAAGTAGCAACAACGTGTCAAAACCAGCCACATTTTTGGCATGTTCCAGCGAACTGCTAAATTTGTGTAGCTTGCAATTGAACCCATGTAAATACTTTATTGATTTCTATCAAAATGATTTAGACATGCATATGCTCTCTCTGAAATGGAATTTGTTTATAGTTACATTTTTTATGCCAAGCCTCCTCTCCTGAAGCAACCAGAGCTTGATAGAAGGTATGATACCATTCATTCGTTCCTACACTATTTGCATAAATTGTCCATGCTTAGATCAGCAAACTATCAGAAGAATGAGAGGATCTGGAAATGTGAGTGGGGCTGAAAATGATGAGACAAATAAAAGCGAGGTTTCTCGGGGAATGGAAGATGCAGATGTGGATTGTAGAAATGATGCTTTGGTAATTTCTTCATTTTGCACTAGGTTATTTAGTTTTTTCTCCTCAGTTCTCTTCTCCCGATGAATATGCCTCATCACAACACTACAAGGAATGCTACTGTTCTCATGGGGGCTCCATATATACAGGTAATTAAGTGAATGCATCAACATATGATCTTTGTATATAAAGAATTATTGAATTGATATCTATCTTGTGATGCTAGGCATCTAGTGAAGCAGAAGCACAACGTTGTATCTCTGTAAAATTAACAAGGTGGATGGTGTCGCTTCTGAGAATCCAGATTGCCTTATACACGGGGATCCAAAGGTTCTTATGAACTTTAAGGCTACAGATGGTGTATTTATAACAGAATTTAATCATGACAAGGTATGTACTGTTATTATATTTAGTACTTACCATTGTGTTACATAATTATTAGTATTCACCAATTTATTATGTTGCAGATTTTGAATGAACTTGGACTCTCAACGGACGAATTATTGATTTGTGCATCTTATGTGTATGTGATTACTGTGACATGATCAAAGGTATGATCTCTTTCATTCCACATATGTTAAATCCTACATACATTATATCTTGTGAATGATAACAGTAATCTTGAGAGATAATTGTGAGAGAGCTTGAGCCAACAGTGAAATATTTATTTATTTTCCTAACTTCCTATTATTTTTTGTCCATCAGTATGGATGGCCAAAAAGTGCTTGATCTCAATCGGGAACATAGATCTATAGAAATTGTTTTAAACAATATAGACAGTTCATACATTCAAATATTTTGAACATTTAATTGTACATTTACCATCAAGGCACTTTAAACTTTCTTTTTTTTCTATGACATTCTGCTCAAGATAAAAAATTACAAGCCAATATGCATGTTTGTATATATTGTGTAATTACTCTTGAATCTTTCTAATCTATAGTTCTATGGTATTTCTAGATTATTTTTTCTTATGCTTATCGTTTCTAAAAAAGCTTAGTATTGCTCACTATATTTCAATACTATTTAGATGATAACTTGTCAAGCTCAAATGATAAAGGTTTCACATGCCTTCTGCATGGGTTCTAATCCTATATTTATAGCATCAATCAATGTACTTTTTTGCTATAAATATCTATCAATGCGATTTTTCCTCCGCTATATGATTTAAAATGTTTTATAACATGTTTTATTATACTAATATAAAGCTATATTTTTAATTGATATAATTTGTTGTATTGTCTTATTTGAAATGTTATATTATTTATTTTTAATAAATAAAATTATATTGTAAAAGCTAATTGTAACACCCCGCAGTCTAAAGCTGTCCCACACTCATGGGCCATACAAACTTGTCCCACACTCATGGGGCCATACAAACTGGGCCGGGTGTGACATACACCCCCCTCAAAGAACCCGACATCCTCGTCGGCACAACTCACCAACACAGGCAAATATCCACCCCCTCAAAGAACCCGACGTCCTCGTCGGCGTGTGCATGCGTACAAATAGCACTCTGCTTACACTTTCATCCTCGCTTCGTGTAAAAGGGTTAACCTAAAGGTGTTATGGCTGAAAGACAAGGGCTTATAAGTTGTCTCCACCCTTACTAAACTAGCAATGTGGCACTAAACACATGCAATCCGCACTCATAGGCTACTACTAGGACATACAAATTGGGCCGGGTGTGACAATAACTTTCTCTACTCCCTTTTTAAGAATGCGTTAATTTCACTGCAATATTGATTTTTAGATATTGCAAATACGGATGAAATATTCATATATAAAAAATTTTAGACCAAAGTCACTCGATGGAATTTTCTAAAATATTGCAATCACTATTTTTTCTCACACCAAAAAATATGTTGGGTACCTACATATGATGAGGTCATCGATGAATCAAATTGGATGTGATCCTTGCGAGCCATGAGGCCATTGTCATTCGTGGAAGCAATGAGATGTCGGCAGCTTGTAGATATGCAATTTTCGTCGATTCCGTCGACCGTGATTTGCTAAAAATTTCTCATCCTGTATCTCCGGTAGAAGCTCTGTTCTCTGCCTCTCCTAGACTGATAAAAGGGTTGTCGATTGCCTCGCTAGGGCATCCGGAGCCGCCACGACCACACAAAGAGCTGGATCCAACGCTCATGGTGGCGTGTAGTGGATGGAACAACCGTCTCGCGGGTCAGAATCGTTGCTCACCTTGCACGGTAGGCACATGCAAGCCGAGCCGCCGCTTACTACATAGATATTTAGGGTGCTCCGACTGACGGCGGAGCCTCTCGTCTCCGGTGGTGCCGCCGTCATACCTATTGTACCTCTTGTGATAGTTAAAAATAGCTTCTTTTAAAAAGGAATGTAAATCCTACACGAATTTAAATCTCTATCTAATTATAAAGAGAAGAGGAATGTTTGGCACGTCATCGTCGCATGTGCTTACGTCACGTTATGTACACAATACACCGCGTCTGAGCCCGTCGCATCTCCTGTTCTATTTCCTCCCCGCGAGTCCGCGACGCCTCTCCCTGCCTTCCTCGCTGCAGCTACCGAGAGCCATGCCATCAGGCCTCTCCCAGCGCTGCCTCCTCCCTCCACGCAAGGCCCGCACACTGAAGCCCAGGAGACCAATGGCACGTCATGCTGCCGCACCCCTGTGTGGCCACGCTAGGAGCCATCAGCCCTGTGTCGTCGGCATGTGCTGCGCCCCGCAGTCCTGCGCGCAAGGAACTTCTTGTCGTTGCCTAGGTCGTGTATGTGCAGTGTAGAGAGTGCCTCTCACTGTTTTGCAGCATCACTCGTGTAGCCCGGATAGGGAAGAAAATGGATTCAGTAGCTTGAGGTGGTTTTGAAGAAGTGATGTGGATCTATCTAGGGTTTTAAAGAAGTGAGCTTCAGTAGCCCTGTGTCTATCCAAGTGTCGCCGCCTTCGCTGAAATATCGGTGCGCCTCGTCACCGTTTCCTTCCCTTGTGCCGTCGCCACTGCTCCGCTGTTGCTGCTCACCCGTCTCGTCCGCTGCTTCCTCTCGCTGACACCCTACCTTTGGCCGCGTCTTCCACCGCCCCGTCGACCCCAAGCCTCTCAGACCCTCCTCCGAAAATGGGGCTGACCGCTAGCTCGTCGGCTCCCGACAAGCAGCCGACGACTGGGCGAGCGGCGGCGCCCTTTCCTGCATCTTCACCCCGTCTTTGCCGACAATGAGAACCCACCAGGTATTCCCGCCCCTTGTCTTCACTTACTGCCATACAAAATGGAGCACCCCAAACCCTAACATATGCTGAATGTATTCGGATTTGACCTAGTTATTACTAACTTCGATTTTGTTTGCAAAATTATTGGGTGTCCATGTGTACACCAATGTCCTATGCTAGGTCCGTCCCTGATACATGGTATCAATAGTGACAGGAGTTGCCTTTTAAATTACAGGGAACAAGAGCTCTTTTACACATTCCTTTATCCAAATAGAAATAGCATGCTGCAGTGGATAATTCTGAAAGGTATGCAATGTCAAAGACAGAGTACTGAAAGTTTCTGACAATAACTTATACAGAATGTGTAACGGAGCTGTGCGTTAGGGTTGATAATGCTAAAGCTACGACAAATCATAACGATTGAAGAAATGGAGATTCATTTTTTTTACAAAAACTATTTTACATATATAGTATTCAAGGTTAAAAGCTATTCATATATCAAAGCGGGTTGTCTCATGCCTTCAAGTCTACTAGTTAATGTTGTCAAAAACCTATGTTGCCTATGCTCTCAAATTAGTCAAACTGTGTATTGTTATGTGTGAATCTAGAATTAATGCCCTCTCTCTGATGATAGAAAATTAGAAAAACTGCCCTGTTCAGTTAACAACCGTATGTATGATTCTTCTTTCCACTGATGCACCTGATGACTTAACTAATGACTAATCTTCTTGTCACGGCAGCAGCAGTTGAAGTTACCTCACTGTAAGACAAGGAAGGCTGACATAATACAACTACTGCTAAGTTTTGTTTATTTGCGAAGCTACAGCTGGAGGTGAGAAGAGCTCATGTTAGTTATTGGTATTTAACTGCTCCCAAACAGTTTCAACCTGTAATACACGTGCCTTGGAAGAATTCTGGAGACTAAGACAACAAGTGCATTGCCAAGATATTTAACAAGCATTATTGATTATTTACACAAAAAGTGCAATATTTACACTGCTCACAGGTCACATCACAAACTACAAAGAATTTTCAGCAATGACTAAGAAATTGCACACTAAAACTGGAGTATTTAACATCAACCCAGT
The DNA here is from genome assembly GCA_900205405.1 of Echinochloa crus-galli. Lineage (NCBI taxonomy): Eukaryota > Viridiplantae > Streptophyta > Magnoliopsida > Poales > Poaceae > Echinochloa > Echinochloa crus-galli. Next base: position 611,683 of record OAMR01000410.1, on the reverse strand, counting down.
ATACACAGGCTGTCAAACATTTATTATCAAGCACTTCCTTCTTAAACATAGCTAATGAACATGCATAGCAGTTTTCACACCCATCACTACATATCATTGTGGTCCTATCTACCTGATGGACACAACCGTTGCAACCTAGATCGTAGCAAAAGGTTGAAGGTGACTCAAATGATGATATCTTCATCCTGTACTGTACCCACTCCATAAGCAAGCAGTACAAGTAGCAATACATACTTTTCCTTCTCTGATGTGCTATTGCCCTACTCAAAACTTGCATGAAGTGCCGAGCCGCTGCTTCATCCTTTGATCTGCTGCTGTCCTTGCACGCTCGTGCAGTGCTTCTTTCAGCAGTTCCTGGAACTAGTCTGACAAAACATATACTTGATGGAAGTTGTTCATCCGCACTCCTGTTCATGACACTTTTTGTAGCTTTGCTAGAATATTGGGTGTATTCCATCCACTGTAAAAGACTCGGTCAGATTCATTTTGATCTTCATGGTCATCATTGCCCTCTTCAACGCTTTCGACGAGCTTAGACAGAGGGCTTCTGTAGCAAGACCCTTTGCAACCCGAGCCATTGGACCTTGGCGATCGCATTAAATCATTGTATTCTCCTAACATATCCATTGAGAACTGGAAATCAATATCATCCCCTAGCTCAGCCGTAGCAGAGAATGTCTCCCATTCTGCTACTCTCTTCCTGGCCTCCATACACACAACCTCCAGCTGTCTTGGTTCCTCCATCCCTCTGAACTCCCTTGTCATCATCTCACCTATCTCTGCCAAGCAAAGTCCGAAAGCTGCGGCCTCCTTGAGGAAGATTGTGCACAGGACCAGGACACGCAAGCAGGCCTCACGTATCATCGGAAGTTCTCTGCGCAGCATCATCACATCCTTTCCTGGATCAAGATTTCTGATGTACTCGAGATCTTCCTCAGAAAACGGAATGGACAACTGTGCCCAATGTATCCACTCGAAGTAAGTGTCCTCCAAGTTCTCTGGCAAGCACATGCCATGATCAATTGGGAACAGCTCTGTCTGGCAACCGAAGCGACCTGTGCTGTGCCACCATTAAGCTTCCTCACCAGCACATTGCCAGCATGCCTGTCAGTGTTGAAAATTCGGATATCTAGTATGCCAATCCTAAACAGCAGCAACAGGGAAGCTTGATGTGCCATGGTCACTGGCGTCGAAGTCATGGGCAATGAATGAACTGCTGGAATGAAGCAATCTTGCTGTTAACTTCCTGCTTCTGGTCATGAGTTGGTGACGAGTGGATACATTTACCGGACAATTTATGTTGAAGAGATGGAGTGTGTCATCTTCACCAGAGCAGTGGCAGGAACATTGGCAAAGTTGTCATGGTCCAACAGGTATGCTGCAACCTCCCTGAATCCTGTCTCTCCTACTCGCACAGATTTTTTTCTTCAGTCCTGGCTGTCCAAGCGCCCTCCCGACAAACCCCTTGGGATATATTGTTGGGTGCAAAAGGCTCCTCGTCGGTCGGTTTCACAATGGCAACCCAATGACATTCCTAAAGTAGTACTATGAGCCACCAAGGCCACTGCTGATGGGGACTAGATCCACCCCGTTCCTGATGGCGGTCACCACGTCCTCGACAAGGCGCTTCACCCGGTCACAGCTGCTATAACACCCGAGCATCTCCACCAGGCCACTGCAATCCTATTGCTCCAAGTCCTTGAGACAGGGGCACAGGGCAGAGGCTGTGCTCGTCACGCCTCCGCCCCTTCCCTCACCTCTTTCGATCTGTTCGGCTTCGACCTCTTTCCTCTGCGGCGCCATGCATCTACTCTCCGAGACGCCGACGAGAAAACCCTCCGATCCGATCCATGCGTTTCTCGCGGCGTCCGAGCATGGACCCCTGCAATCAAGTGTGCAGGCAGGGCGCATGACTCCTATCGTCAGAGTTTGGCGCCACAACTCCCAACCAACTCACCTAACCCGGAGCCTTTAGACGAGTGTCTGTTGGCTGGCTACCAGCCTGCCGTGGCGCCGCTGGCCGGTCACTCCGGCGGCCGGTGATCGAGATGGCGCGGTACGTCGAGCTCACTGCTCGCGGTGCTCGATCCCCACCCATGGAAACCATTACCAGCAGCGAAGCGACACAGACTGTCAGTCAGTTTCAATGAACAGGCGAAATTGGCACGATTTCATCCAATCGCCTGTAGATTCAACATCCGTACGTACATGTATGATACAAATTATTCGGCTCAACACAACTATCTGCAGATCTTTATATACTCCGTAGTCCGTAGTACACTGATTTTTTTGTTTTTTTTTCATTTAGACACGACGCGCGTGCTCTTAAATTTGCAGCTACTCGCACATTATACCTACTCGATGCTGCTGCTAGTAATCGACGGCCCACAGCTCTCGAAGAGAAGTCTTGCGGTCTTGCCCGCCGGCACGCCGTTCGTCAGCGGCTTCTTCCGGTCGTCGGCAACTTCCGCCGGCTGCTCCTCCGCCAGCGGCTTGATGGCGGGCGCGGCGCCGGCGGGCAGGCCGTGGTGGTGGTGGTCCCGGCGCATCTCCTTCTCCAGGTGCTCGCGGTACCTGTCGTAGGCGCGGTGGTCGACGGCGACGGCGAAGTCCAGCACGCCGAGGAGCTCCAGCTCCAGCTTGTTCATCTCCGCGTTGTTCACGCAGCCCTGCCTTGCAGCCGCCGCCGCCGCCGCTGCTGTCGCGCACCGCCGTTCGGCCGCCGTCCTGCATCGTAAAACCCACCAGTAGACTCGTTGTCGCGTGCTGAGTTGAGCCGTGTGCTTGTCGTCGCCGTCCGTGCACCTTCGCCGCCGGCGAACTCGCCGGCTGTGGATGCGGTTTAGGGTTTAGGATTGTCGTACGTGAGGCAGGGTGACGTCGCGGCAAGTTGCATCGCAATCGTCCGATGCACGCTGGACGATGGCGGCGTCCGGAGCGCAGAAGGACGCGCGCGTGGGCGGGCGTTCCGATTTCCAGGATTCCTGGCGTTGCTGTGATCCGTGGAATAATGAAGTTTGGACGGTGAAAGTCGATCGCATGCGGGTCCGCGGATGGGCAGAACGACGGGGTTTATCCACCCCCTCCTCGCACTCGCACCCGCCCAGCCCAGATCCTAGCTAGGGTTTCCCCTACGCCGCCGCCGCCGGGCCGTCGCTTTCCCCTTCCTCCATCCCCACTCCGCCGCTCTCCCGTCCCAAACCCCTCCTCGCACCCGCACAGATTCCCCATCTTCTCCTGCCCTTCTTCCCCTACGCCGCCGCCGCCGGGCCGTATGGCCTCCGCCACCGTATTGGAGCTGCGGATGGAGAAGGAGACCTACCTCAAGAATGTGCCGGAGGTGCTGAGCGACCTGTTCAGTAGAGCCTACTTCGACTCCTCCAGCACGGGCCTCGAGCTCACCAGCGGCGGCGCGTACGTCGTGCTCCAACTCCGCTCCGAGGCCTTCGATCACTACATCTGCAACGACGACGACTTCTCCGTGCGCCTGAACCTCGACGCTATGGCCAAGGCTCTCAGCTTCGCCAACAACGACGACATCGTCACCATCAAGTACAAGAGTGACGACCCGTTGGTCTTTTCCATCTCGTTGGGGTCGCCAGGTAAGTTCGAGACACGCACGTCTTCTGCGCTAGCTGCTTTTGCACTGACCCTGTGCTGATTTTGGTCAGCGGCTTCTTCCGGTCGTCGGCAGCTTCCTCCGCCAGCGGCGGCAGAGGCTTGATGGCGGGCGCGGCGCCGGCGTGGTGGTCCCGGCGCATCTCCTTCTCCAGGTGCTCGCGGTACCTGTCGTAGGCGCGGTGGTCGACGACGCCGGCGAAGTCCAGCACGCCGAGGAGCTCCAGCTCCAGCTTGTTCATCTCCGCGTTGTTCACGCAGCCCTGCCTTGCAGCCGCCGCCGCCGCCGCTGCTGTCGCGCACCGCCGTTCGGCCGCCGTCCTGCATCGTAAAACCCACCAGTAGACTCGTTGTCGCGTGCTGAGTTGAGCCGTGTGCTTGTCGTCGCCGTCCGTGCACCTTCGCCGCCGGCGAACTCGCCGGCTGTGGATGCGGTTTAGGGTTTAGGATTGTCGTACGTGAGGCAGGGTGACGTCGCGGCAAGTTGCATCGCAATCGTCCGATGCACGCTGGACGATGGCGGCGTCCGGAGCGCAGAAGGACGCGCGCGTGGGCGGGCGTTCCGATTTCCAGGATTCCTGGCGTTGCTGTGATCCGTGGAATAATGAAGTTTGGACGGTGAAAGTCGATCGCATGCGGGTCCGCGGATGGGCAGAACGACGGGGTTTATCCACCCCCTCCTCGCACTCGCACCCGCCCAGCCCAGATCCTAGCTAGGGTTTCCCCTACGCCGCCGCCGCCGGGCCGTCGCTTTCCCCTTCCTCCATCCCCACTCCGCCGCTCTCCCGTCCCAAACCCCTCCTCGCACCCGCACAGATTCCCCATCTTCTCCTGCCCTTCTTCCCCTACGCCGCCGCCGCCGGGCCGTATGGCCTCCGCCACCGTATTGGAGCTGCGGATGGAGAAGGAGACCTACCTCAAGAATGTGCCGGAGGTGCTGAGCGACCTGTTCAGTAGAGCCTACTTCGACTCCTCCAGCACGGGCCTCGAGCTCACCAGCGGCGGCGCGTACGTCGTGCTCCAACTCCGCTCCGAGGCCTTCGATCACTACATCTGCAACGACGACGACTTCTCCGTGCGCCTGAACCTCGACGCTATGGCCAAGGCTCTCAGCTTCGCCAACAACGACGACATCGTCACCATCAAGTACAAGAGTGACGACCCGTTGGTCTTTTCCATCTCGTTGGGGTCGCCAGGTAAGTTCGAGACACGCACGTCTTCTGCGCTAGCTGCTTTTGCACTGACCCTGTGCTGATTTTGGGTTTGTGGAAATGAACAGACAGTTGTGTCATTAGGTGTTTTGATTTGGATCTCGTGGAATACAACCGCAAGCCCGTCAACATCTCGGAATATCCGGAATCCATGTACCAGGCCATAGTCCGCATGCCCTCTGCCAAGTTTATGCATTTATGCAACAAGCTCAGCAGCTTCCGGGACACCGGGGACAGGAAAACTGGTACATAGATTTTATCGGTGATTTATAAGGCTAATTGTTACTGTTGCGCATGGAGGATTCTAGTTCTGTACCTTGAACCATTTCCATCTCAGTGGATAAGGACAATGTCCGCTTCTTCACTGATAAGTCATCGACAATTTTTCGCCAGCAGACCCAAAATGATAACAAGGTACCTATAGCTACCGGTTTGACCCTCTTAGCCCCTCAAATTAGAATGGATATCATCATCTAAATATCTGTATCTGACTGTAACATGAAATGCAGTGAACAATCATATGTGATGTGTTGTCGATTCTTAATGCCCTAATATTGTTAGCAAGTGTGCATTCTTGGTTAGGTTACCTTTTAGCATGTCTTGTGGATAGACACTAGATTAGCAAAACATGCATACATAAACCGCGCCTTAGAATTTCCTTGTCTCACTATACCGTGTTGAGTTGCTAATTCACTTTGTTTGCTAATGTTTCTCTTCTGTATTGGGAGTATTAGTTTAGTCTGTATATCTGGATTTGTTAATTTGTTTACATATTCTTAAAGCGGAACATGAGTCTTCATTTGGTTGATTACATTGGTATTGGTAAATAGGATTGAATTAGGCGTTTGCTTTTTAACACAACAACAACATAGCCTTTAGTCCCAAGCAAGTTGGGGTAGGCGTTTGCTTTTTAGTTATTGCTTATTTCTTTCTTAACTGTAAGATCCTTATTTCTTTCTTAACTGTAAGATCTGGGCGGAGGTCTGCAGTGCAGATTACCATATATTTATTCTATAAATTTCAATTGGTTCTATCATATGGAGTAACATTTTTATATCATGTGCCATTCAACTACTATTTTAAGAAATATTGTGGAATGGATCATGTTTATGCGTTGTGCACTAGTTAATGGGTCATGTTTGTATCAATGCAGCCAAATGAAGCTACCCGTATAGAGATGAAAGAAAATATTTCCCTGACCTTTGGCCTGAGGTACCTGAACTCCTTCTCCAAGGCGTCTATCCTGTCTGATCAAGTGACAATCAAGCTTTCATCCAACGTACGTGCGGTGTTCGAGTACAAGATCGCAGAGATGGGCTACATCAGATATTACATGATGCCAGCAGACAAGGAAGTTGAGATGCTGGGGATCGCAGAGGAAGATGAGATGCAGAACTGATGTGTCATGGGCAGCCAGCAGGCTGTCACCGAGATGGCAGGTAGAGCCAGCCCAAGGGCCCACGCGGAACAGTACCGCGTGAACAATACCGTCGGATTAGATTAGATGGATTTAGATTGTTAGGGTTAGTTATAGATAATAGTATCACATTGGGATTCTATTGTTTAGGGTCAAGTAAACCTCTCTATATAATGAGAGGAGTTGTATCAATCAAAATCAATCAATGAAGAAACAATTCTAGTCTCCCTCAATCTCTCAAGCTCTTGGCAAAGCATAAGGCCTAGTTACCTCGAAATATCCATGGCCATAACATGATGACTAGCGGGGATAGGATGAGTGGATTTGTGCTTTGTGCATTGGTATATATTGTGCTGTTTGACCTGGTCACACAATTTATTTGCCTTGCTACGGTCAGCAAAATATTTATACATACTATTGTATGAAAGAAAGCACAAATTAACATATCAAAAGAAAATTCAGTTTCTACTAATAATGGGATCATACATATTCAGTAAATCTCAGTAGTTGATGTATTTTCACGTATGTAACCGGATTGATTTTGATTGCAAGCACACATAGACAAGGAGAACATTGGCAGGCATTATTTCAAATGCCCAAGGAATTATCGAAATATAAGTGATTCATAGCATGGTTCTGTTCCTCTGCAATTGTTAATTTCAGACTTGGCACGACTCTTCCTGCAACATTGTTTTGGTAGAAATTAAAGTCTGAGACAACAGTAATATACAAGTCTGAAATATGCAAAACAGTTGCTGAAATTAATATGCAAGTCTGAAATTAAAGTTTGAAACAACAGAAATAACTCTTTTTTGCTCCATTCAGAGGGCATTTTGGTGATGTAATCCTATGCCCAAGTCCTAAACAGTTGCTGCACTGGACTAGCCACTTGCCTTCGCCCTTCGCCTTGTTTCCCTTGTGCTCCACACAAGGAATTACTGTATATTCTTCCTCTGTCTGCCGACTCCTGTCTTTTGCAAAGGTGGCTTCAACTTGAACTCCAAGTCCACGTGCCCACTAAGACTTGTCAGTTAATGGTTTTAATACCACCTGAATATGCAAGTCTAAAATTCCTCACTGAGAAGTAAGGATACAAGTACTCTTCAATATTAGGATTTCTGTTTGTTATTATGAGTGCCAAAGCATGGACCGGAAAGGCAATGCCAACCGTTTCACAATCTTCCAGGGCCCGCAGAATCAGCAGCGCCGTCGTCCTGCTCAGGGGCGGAGCCTAGTGGAGGCCATACTGGGCTCCGGCCCCCCCTTGACCAGCAAAATTACTGAAGGTTCAAGAATGTATCCATAGAATTAGCCCCCAGTTCCTTTGAAGCACTGCCTAGGCCTTCATTCTCCTTCTGTAAACTGTGATTGTAGGGCCTGATACATCAATCAAATAGCCAACCAGGGAGAGTAATATATATGGCCTAGAGCTTGTGTAGTTGTTCATGATCAATTGACGAGTTGGGCCCCCCTTGAGGTCACGCTCCGCCACTGGTCCTGCTCGTATGTTTTTTTTTTTAAATCATACAACGCAGAAGCTCGCACACTTACCTCTATAAATACACGTACTCAAACTCTACCCATATAATCAGCTCCGAAGAACAGAGCACCCGACATCTGAAGATTCCCGAAGTCACCATTGGCACCTCGTTGTCGACGGGAACGCCGCTTACCACTTAACGCATAGCGCCGGAAAATCCTGAAAAAATCTCAGAAAAAGGTGCGAGCATCAGGATTTAAACCCTGATGGGTAGCGTCCCACTGAACCGTCCTACCATTGGACTACAAGCCCATTCACTCGTCCTGCTCGTTTGTGCCCGTCACGCCTCCGCCCCTTTCCTCGATCACCTCTTTCTGTTCGGCTTCAGGGCCGGGCCGGTAAAATCCGGGGCCCTGTGCCAAAATCTAAAACAGGCCTTATCAATTTAAAAATGTAAAACTTTACTAGCAGTCGAGGCGGTGCAATCGAATGGCTAGTGACATGGACACATAGCACCATAATAACGATGACACTAGCCTGGAGCTTAGCCCCCATGTACTCATGGCCTAACCCTATAGTGCGTAAGGCATCTAACATTCTAGTTTCGGTCTACAAAATATCGTAAAGTAGAGAACACAATGATACGCAGATGATGGAGTTGGTGCCCTCATGACCCCATAGCAAAGGTAGACAAATAGATGATATCCAAGATAACGCTAAAAATCTTGCTTAACTACAAGTCAATCATCTAATGGGAGACATTCACAGGAGCGATATGGCAACGCATATGCAAGGTGCCCTTATAGCAACTCCAAGAGAGTCGCTATCCGGTTCTGTTTCGTTAAAAAAAAAGAGAACGGGCCAAAAATCGCTTCCAACAGATGCTCCATCGAGCTCGCAATCCTAGAACGCTTGCCAAACGCTGCCCTCCCGTCGGTATTTTTCACGAACGGCGCCGGTTCTCCATCCGCTCCTTCCGCGACTCCCGCGCCTTCCCTTCCCGCGCATCGAAGCCCCTTCTCGGGGAGGTCCTCCAGCGCCGTGCCTGCCGCCGCCGCTGGTGAGCTCCCCATGGTCGTCGTCCTTACCATGGTTGCGTCGTCAGTATGGGCGCACACACCACGTCGCGACACACACACAGCGCCGCCGTACCGTCACATCGTCGCGCGAATCCCGGCCGCCTTTAATTCCGCTCGCCGGCCTCCATTGCCGTTCGTCGAGCCCCCTCTTGTCGGCCCGTCCCCTCGCCACTCCTCCACGCCTATAAAAGGAACCGCCGGCCTCTCCTCCACCATATCCTACTCACCCGCCACCCCAATCGATTCCTCCACTGCTGCAGCGCGCCGCCCCCCACGCCATTGCCGCCGCCGCCGGCCCCCGTGGGCAGCCCACCACAGACCACCTCCGCCCGTGGTAAGGACATGGGTGAACTCGCCATGCTTCCCTCTCTCTCTTCCCCTGACCAATTTCACCCGCCGCCATCCGAAACGCCGGCGAGCCTGCCGCCGACGGCCGCCATCTCTCCCCTGCCTCTCTCTCTCTGTTTCGCGAGGAAGGAGGATGGGGAAAGGAAGGAGGGAGGGGATGACCCGTGGGACCCATACGTCAGTGGGTGTGGAGAGGATGAGTAGGAGGAGCTGTTTGGATTTGGAGAGCAGGCAATAAAGAGTCTGTTGGATGGAACAACTTAATATGGAGAGAAATTTTTTTCTAACTCAAATAGAGAATCAAATAGAGAGTTAAAAATAAAGAGACTGTTGGAGATGCTCTTAGGCTATCTCCAACGGATAACCCAAAGGAAGACCCAAACTCAAAATGGGTCTCCGATGGTACTATTTCAGTCTCCAACAGAGTACCCATACCCAAACCCAAAATGGGTTTTCAGGAGAGAGAGGACCTAAATCTGGGTATTCTCTCTCTTCGTGACCCATTCGCAGAAAGGATTCTCTTTTGCGTCTTCTGTTGGAGAAATGAGTTTATGGGTCATGGACCTTTTTACTGTAGGCGATCTAAAGTGGTAAATGGGTCTCCGATTTGGGTCTCCATTGTTGGAGACAGTCTTAGACCTTGTCTAGATCCCAAAAACAACTCTCAAATTTACTATGCAAAAAAAATTTAGAAATGGAGGACAATCATGGTCACCCTAGCCCAAATCATAAAACATTGATAAGATTTAGAAATAGGGGACAATCTAAGATGATCTGACCCGAGAAAATACTTAATGTAGTACATTAAACTGTTAAACTATGTCGTATATTAGACTGTTAAAAATTATATGTTCAATTTAGAGCTAATTTAATCTATACTATAAAGATCCAAAACTTTCGAGACCGTCGGACCCACAAATCAGCCACAGTAAAATTTTTTCGAACCCAAGATTTTCGTCGGACTCTTTAGTCACATTTTTGAAGAAATAATAAAATGTTGCGATACGCGGACCAACACGGTGCCTTTTAATACACGCGCGACACGCGCGTGCACTCTGCTAGTAGTTTTAAAAGAAACAAAATTGCGCCGGCACCGGCCGCACACCCTCCCACCCGGGCCTGTTCGGCTTCGACCTCTTTCTTCTGCGGCGCCATGCATCTACTCTCCGAGACGCCGACGAGAAAACCCTCCGATCCATGTTTAAGCATGGAGCATATATGACTTGTCTCGTCAGAGTTTGGCGCCGCAACTCCCAACCAACTTACCTAACCCAGAGCCTTCAGACGACTGTCTGTTGGCTGGCTTGCGCGTTGGCTACCAGCCAGCTGCCGTGGCGCCGCTGGCCGGTCACTCCGGCGGCCGGTGAGATGGCGCGGTACGACGAGCTCACTGATGCTCACGGTGCTCGATCGCCACCCATGGAAATCATTACCAGCAGCGAAGCGACACGACCGTCAGACAGTTTCAATGAACAGGCCGGCGACATTGGCACGATTTCATCCAATCGCCTGTAGATTCAGCTGCATCCGTACATGTATGACACAAATCGGCTCAACATACACAACTCTGCAGATCTATATATACACTGATTTTTTTTTCATTTAGACACGACGCGCGCTCTTAAATTTGCAGCTAATCGCACATTACACACCTACTCGATGCTGCTGCTAGTAATCGACGGCCCACAGCACTCGAAGAGACGTCGTCTTGCCCGCCGGCACGCCGCCGTTCGTCAGCGGCTTCTTCCGGTCGTCGGCAGCTTCCTCCGCCAGCGGCGGCAGAGGCTTGATGGCGGGCGCGGCGCCGGCGTGGTGGTCCCGGCGCATCTCCTTCTCCAGGTGCTCGCGGTACCTGTCGTAGGCGCGGCGGTCGACGGAGACGGCGAAGTCCAGCACGCCGAGGAGCTCCAGCTCCAGCTTGTTCATCTCCGCGTTGCTCACGCCGCCCACGCGCGCGAAGAAGGCGTTGCTGTGGTGGCTGCGCCTCGTCTCGGACCGCGCGCACGGAGCGAGAAACCATATCACAGATCAGTAAAATGTTTATTAAAGGACCCATGCATGGATGCGTATATGCGTTTGCAAATACGTGCGTGACACTGTCAGTAGCATCATCGTTTTGACACTTTCTGAACTTTTATGTCTGCAAAGCAGCTATCACGTGGCAGCTATCATGCTTTGATTAAATGCTTGACTAGATGTTTGTCTGATGTCGTTGTCAGAGTACAGTAGCCAGTAAATTAACATGAATAGAGAAATAAGAATCCAGGTACCTTTATTCTCTTGGCTAAGAACAGTCACAATATTTTAACCTCGAAATAAACTTACAAGTATATTTTTTCTGGCGTGTAATTCCCGATTAAATGTGGTCGTGGTCCGCCGGTCTGCCCATTGGATTACGACGTTTTCAAAGTACACACATGCAGTTGTTGTTACGCTTTGACTGTTCTTGGTGGCCAATTGACGATGATAAACTGTCTTAGATTTCGTTTGTTGCCCGAAAATGTACGGAAAGAGAATTTTAATTATGGTGATCGACAAATTCTGAAGCATGCATCCCACGAAAATTCTTATAAAGCTAGTTACGGTCCTCGATCTTACGCGATTGTAGATATGAATGTCTATTTTGTAAATGGAATCATGCATTCATGCATCGATGCAAGATGAACTTACAAGTCGTCGAGGACCTTGGAAGCGACGAGGAGGCATGCGGAAGCGACGATCTAGATGTGTATAAGAGACAGGTGGACGTTCCTGGACGCGACGGCGGCGGCGGGCCGGCGGTGCGCCGCCATGTCGACGTAGGCGTACGCGACGACGTAGCACTCGGGGTCCAGCCCCGCGTAGCGGTGCACGCGCTCCAGGTACTCGGCCACGCCGATGCGCGGCGCCGCCGCCGCCTCGAACGCCTTCATCCCTCCCCCTCTCCCTCCCCCGCGCCCGTCCGCCACCGCGTCGTTCCGCGCCACCAGCCGCTGCACGGCGCGCGCCACCATGGCCAGCTCCGGCGGCGGACCCGCGGGAGGAGCCGCCGCCGCCGCCGCCGGAGGGGAGAGTTCGCCGGCCGCCACGGCCGTCATTCTCTGCTGTGCTGCAGGGAGAGTGCGGGCGGACTTGGTCGTCGTGTCTCGTGTGGGTGGCTTGTCTCGGTGCTGCCTGCTCCCCTCCGCTTGGCGCTTGTTTAACGCGGGTATGGACGGCTGGGATGGCAAGGTGGGTGGGCCGAGGTGGAGCCGTGGCCGTCCGATGCGATGGGGCTCGACTGGTGGAGCTTTCTTTCTCTCGCGGGCTTATAGGAAGAACACGAACGGATAAGGGTATTACGGTCGTGGGCCCTCGCATTTCCGTTCCATGGTGTTGTAGACAGCTTGACCCCGTTCGATTCCGTCGGTGGATCATTCCAAAGCGCGAATCCCTTAATTCGTCGTTACCTAAAAATGGATGACTACGCTAGACTTTTCTTGCTCGGCTTGATTCGAGCTCGTAGGGTGTGGTGTTCCTGGGCTCCTTGCACTTCGATGCGTCGCAACTCGCAAGTCCTAGCCCAATGCCATTTGAGCCCGAATTCTGGCTCTCTACATAATTCAGATTGCAGACAGAAGCTCAGAAATTCAGACGAGGACCGTAGCAACAGATCGAAGCCGAGTTGCCTGTCAGAGCTGAGGATCCATCCCTTTATCGCGACCGGGGGCTGTGGCGGCCGTTGAGGCGTGGAGCCGCCTCGTCATGCACGGGCGCACGGAACACCTTGAGGTCGAAGCGAGGGGGGCTCGCTTTCTCACCGGCAACGCCCAACAGCACATGCGAACGACTCGACTTGGGATGCCACTCCACTTTATGTACCAAGGACTCCAATCCAAGGAGAAAAAAAGATCAAGTTGGGTGGGCGAGCGGGCCGGGAGCAACGCCGCCTGCACGTCGTCCTGCACTCCTGACTTGGCTGGGCACGAGCACGACGCCACGACCGCCTGAAAGCACACCTGCCAAAAGCTTCACAATTCTCTCCTGCAGATATCCGTTTCCTCTCTGGCTTGTGTGTGCGTGTGTGCGCGTGTGTGGCGCTGCAGCAAAGACTCTGCATAGGATGATGCTTGGCCTGATTTTGCAAGGCACCTGGCGAAAGCTGCTCCGAAATCGGATGCTGAGATGACATGTGTTTGTGAATGTGATGCGTTTATGCCGTGGAGCACGCAAGGATGATGGTTCTCTGTCTCTCTGATCTTGCTCCCAACCCACCCTTGTGATGAGATGGCTTACAGTTACAACATGTTACTTAGCTTCAGCCCCACTGCAGAGCGCCGGCAGAGAATCAGTAGACAAATTCTGATGAGCTTCTTCAGCGACAGGTCTACACGTACTCTAATCTAACTCTCTTTCTAGGGAAAAAAAATGACCAAGAGGGTATCTCCAATCAACCCTGGAATAGTGACTTGAGTGTCTAGTAGTACCAATACCAACCAGCTGGTCCTTGTCCTTGCACCATCATAAAAACTATTCAAATCCTCCACAGCTTTCCCCTGGAACTTCCTGAGCTGAACATGCAGGCAACACACAGGCATCACTGTTTGCCGAGCATAAGACGATCCCTGTGATTCCTGTAATCTTGTTTCCACTAACCAATCCATCCTCAAAGCTGAAGAGTTTCAGTGACAGTGAGTGCTCTCTGGTCTCCATTCTCACGTGCTACATCTACATGCCACGCCTCCTGGTCCCACCCAAGCCATGCCTGCATGGGCTCCCACTGGGAACAAACGTCCAGATCTGCCTGCCAATCTGTCGGCGTCGCATCAACGATTCAACGGTAATTGCAGCAGTAACCATAAATAATCCCAAGGGATTAACCTAACCAGCCAGCTCTGGCACTCGGTTTCGTTCTTGATGAACGGGGAGGAGATCCGGTTCCCCTCTCGGGTTCCGAGGCTGATCGATTCAGCTTTACCGCCAGCTGAAGCTTCGTGCAGAGCTAGCGACTGACAGTGCTGGACTAGACTGATGTGTGCATGGTCTGTAAAGTTGTAATTGCTTCGGAATTAACCTACTTTTAATTGAAGATTCCAGTAACCTTTTTTTTTGCTGCTGGTTAGATTTGTTTTTAGCCAGTAACGTGGCTACCGAACTGCTTTTGCTGAATAGGGTCGAGATTGATAGAATTTTAAAATGATGAATCCTGTGGGAAAAGTGGTTTGTGAAAAGGTACGGGCAGCAACAGTAAGATCATGAGGCAAGAGGTGTCTGTGTCGGTTGAGTGAGTCTACATTTGCTCATTTGGTCACCCAATTAAACTAGTAACTAATTCTTTCTATAAAAAAAGCTAGCAGCTAATTCTCCACGGAAAATCATCCCTTTCCAAGTTTAACCATCCCACATTATTTAACCCAATTGCCATCCAAATCATTTACTCCAAAGAGTTTTAACCAAATACTCCTGCTGCTTCTTGATTGGAGTACTTGTGTTTCCAATGTAAACAAAATGTAGCAGAATTACAAACAAAACACACTCGGGAAAAAAGGTTTATCCCCAAGTACATACATAATACCAACCTTGGTCTATACCCAAAATAGACCCCAAGTAAAGGATCCCATCGATACAAATGTCCCAGGGACACTCCTACAACGAGAAGGAAATAAAAAAAAGAAAAAAGAGAGAAAAAAGCTTAAACCAAAAGAAAGTCTCAGTCTCAGACCTAAAAGGGCCCACCATCTCTTCTCACATCCTTCCACCCCCTCCACCTCCCCTCCCCTCCACCTCTTTCTCCATCTCGCCGGAATCTCACCTCCGATCCGGCGGCGCGCCACCACCGACACCGGGCAAGCCGTCCCGCCGCTTCAGGAAAACCGCTCTGAGAAGCGGGGGAGATGGAGTCGATCATAGCGCGGGCGCTGGAATATACGCTCAAGTACTGGCTCAAGTCCTTCTCCCGTGACCAGTTCAAGCTCCAGGGCCGCACCGCGCAGCTCTCCAACCTCGGTAGGATCCCTCTGCACCGCCAAGGGCTTCAATCCGGGTGCCGATTTTCGTTGGGTTTTGTGATTCCGGTGCTGAGTTTTTGTTTTCGGGTGTGATTTGGCGGGGTCCCAGATATCAATGGCGATGCGCTGCACGCGAGCCTGGGGCTGCCTCCGGCGCTCGCCGTCGAAACCGCGCGCGTCGGGAAGCTGCAGATCTCGGTAATATGCCGCCACCTTCCGCTCGTAACTCTGCATTTCAGTTGCCTAACTATTTATTTTCTCTCGTGGCTTGTGGCCCGCATTGGTGGTAGATTTTTGTCCATGCTATTGCCAAGTCGCTGAAGTTTGATGTATTCCAGTGAATTTCGTTATTGACTCTAGTTGTGCTCGTGGGCAGTAGAAAACAGCCATCGTGGTGCAGTTGTGACTTTGCCTGACGTTGTTCTAGATAATCTTCGGGGTACCGAAAATTAGATTTGTATATTTGTGGTTGTGGTAAAATGATGATTTCATGAAGCTATTCGTTGCACTTAGCTCGGCATTTGTGTTAAATTGCTGTACTTCAGTTGATTTTTGACCTGTTGTCAAAATTATGGAATTTACAGTTGGAAGGGAGGGGCGCTTAGTGTTTTTCATACACCAGATGTTATAAGTAGCCAGGGGGTCATCCCTACTAGTTTTGGACACTTGCGCCCAAACGGCAGTGAAACCTAAGTTTGCAGTTTAGCAATAGCCTCATAATATGGCTAATAACCTTGCATTTATTAGTTTTGGTAACAGAATTCCCATGTTTATCATTGCAGTTACCATCCGTATCAAATGTACAAGTGGAGCCAATTGTGGTGAACATTGACAAGCTTGATCTCGTGCTTGTAGAGAAGGACGATTCTGAAAATATCAGCCCTAGCAGGTAATTTCATTTCTATATGTTTAAATTTAGTTCCATCATGTGATGATTCAGTAATTGTAGTTCTTTCTGTTAATTCCAACCCTTTTAGCACTGCATCATCTCCATCAGCAACTAAAAGCAGCGGATACGGTTATGCTGATAAGGTCTGTTTTCTTGCACTTGATGTTTAGCGCACATGCACATTTCACAAGTTTACACTGTAAAATCACCAATATTTAGATGTTTGCTCTGTGATAATTGGAACGCCAGTTCCAGAATAGCTGAAATTAAACCTATCCATTTTCTCTGTGATCTGATATCTCTTCTCTTATATTCTGCCATTTTATACTGCTACACTGTTCTGGACTAGCTTCAAGCAGTATATACTTGCAAGAACTGAACTAGGAATGGGGTTTATTTTCTGTATTGGGTTTAGATTGCAGATGGAATGACAGTACAAGTAGGTATTGTGAACCTGCTACTGGAAACACATGGAGGGGCTCGCCGTCAAGGAGACGCAACATGGTATTTGCATATATTTGATTGACTTTGGAATTTTCTTTACCATGAGTCCTTTGCATACTCAGCCCTTGTAGACTTTGCTGTAAGTTTGTGCCTGGAAAAAGGAGCGCTAATCTGTTCTAACTATCAGGTCACCACCGCTAGCAGCTATCACATTTCGTGATCTTGTACTGTACACAACAGATGAAAAATGGCAGGTACCCATTCGGATTTTAAATTATAATTAATTTAATAAATGGTATTATGGCATTGGCTGATTTCAATGCCATGTTTATAGGTAGTGAACTTGAAAGAAGCAAGAGATTTCTCCAACAACAAAGGGTTCATTTATGTTTTCAAGGTTTGATCCCAGAAGATTAGTGCCTGTTTCTACTGCTTCCTGATCAATTGCAAACTGATACTTCAAAGTTCAAAGTCATAAAGGATTTCTGATCTCACATATATTTTTCTTAAAATTCACAGAAACTGGAGTGGCAATCACTATCAGTCGATCTATTACCTCATCCTGACATGTTCACCGATGCAAGATTTAACTCTTCTAACAGTCAAGATAACAAACGAGACGATGATGGTGCAAAACGAATGTTCTTTGGTGGTGAAAGATTTTTGGAAGGAATATCTGGGGAGGCTAATGTAAGTGCTTTGAGTTTTGGAACATGTTGCATAAAACTCATTAATCTGTTCGTTTATGTTGAACTTCCCTCCTTCTGAGCTGCTTGGCTTACATGTTGATTTGAATGTTAGATCACGGTCCAACGGACAGAACAAAACAATCCACTTGGGCTTGAGGTTCAGCTGCATATTACTGAAGCTGTCTGTCCTGCGTTAAGTGAACCTGGTAATCAGTTTCTATCCATGAAGCTTGACCACTCTGTTTAGTACTTCAATTTCTGTTTGCAAAGTTCAAACTTCTAAAACATATTTTTGACAGGCTTACGGGCCTTTCTTCGATTCATGACTGGGGTATCTGTGTGCCTAAACAGGGGAGACGTGGATCCAAAAGCTCAGCAGGTTTTAACCTTTTCTTCTGTGTACTTTTGATATTGTGGTGCATGCAGTAAGGTCAGGTTGCATATGTATCCTTATTACCTTTTCTTTTATTTTTTTCTCAACCAGCTTGCAGAAGCAGCAGGATCTTCCTTGGTGTCCATCATTGTAGATCACATATTCCTCTGCATTAAAGATACTGGTTAGTAGTAGTTCCAAATGGCTTCAGATATGTTACTTTTGGTCCTGCTATAATGACTTGTTTGTCAAATCATTTGTGCCAACAGAGTTTCAACTTGAACTTCTGATGCAGTCTTTGTTCTTTTCACGGGTAATTTCCTCTGAGAGCCATTGTTATTTTGTAGTAGATTTGGTCACTGCTAATAGGATCTGCTGATGATATTATTGATTTAGATGTTTGACCTCTTAGAGAATATAAAATGAGTTTCTGTTTATCTTAAAGGCGAGTGTTTCAGATGGGGAGTGTTCGAAGAACTTGTCTTGCATAAAGGTCGGCGGGCTGTTTCTGAGGTACTATGTCTGTCCTTGGTACTAGTGACCGCAGGAGTACTGATGTTTGTAACCATTCACTTATCTCTGCTAAAATCAATAGCATTGTCTCTTCATGTCTAAACTATCAAATGGCACTGAGAGTTTGAGACAAATATCTTTTGGATTATGCGCTACTAATGCTGATATTACTCAGGGCGCATGCAATGCTGAATACAGGATAGTGAGACTGTTCATGTCAAAAGCATCAAATGGCATAAAAACCATCATAGTAAGAATTATTGTATCACTTAGGTTACTCAAGGTGCATACCATGTCAAAAATAGTGTACTTTAACATTGGACTTGAATTAAAGTAAGGGAATCTGTGATCTAGCTGAGTTATAGAAACTATTGGAAAACCTTTTGCTGAGTCTCTTGTATGGATATGTTGCTGCAGAGACACCTTTTCTCGCCCTCCGTGCACATTGATACAGCCATCTATGCAGGCAGTTTCACAGGAGCCCCTGCCTGTGCCTGACTTTGGTAACTTAACTATTTCTAACTCTTGTACCACATTAGATATCCATGAATATTGTTGACTCTGATCTCAATGTTTGATTTTATCAGGTCAAAATTTTTGCCCTCCAATCTATCCATTTGGGAATCAACTGTTAGAATTCGCTGCCGGGGTTCCTTTGTTTTCTCTTTATTGTCTTCAGATCACTCCTTCTCCATCACCTCCAAAGTTTGCTTCAAAAACTGTGATCACATGCCAGCCTCTTACGGTTTGTCTCCTTCATATACTCAGTGAAGTTTGTTTGTTTAGCATTTTCTGCTTATTTAAATCTTGCCTGGTGCTTCTTCATTCTTAGGTAACCCTCCAGGAGCAGTCCTGCTTAAGGATTGCTTCATTCTTGGCTGATGGAGTTATGCCCAATCACAGCACCGTTTTGCCCAATTCTTCAATCAACAGCCTGTCATTTTCCCTTAAAGAGTTTGATCTCTCTGTTCCCTTAGACTCTGAGGAAATCACAAGGTGCAGTGGAACCAAGAACACGTGCCCTCAATCATCATTTTCAGGTGCACGACTTCATGTGGAAGATCTATACTTCTGCCAGTCACCATCAGCAAAATGTCCATTGCTAAACCTTGATAAGGATCCAGCTTGCTTCCTTCTCTGGGAATATCAACCTGTCGATGCAAGTCAGATGAAGTGGGCTACTAGGGCTTCTCATTTAAGCCTCTCGCTTGAAACTTCTAGCGTTTCAAACGGACAGAGAACAGCTAGGGACTCCTCTGCAAATTTGTGGAAATGTATTGAACTAGATGGCATCCGATTTGAGGCAGCTATGGTTACTGCAGATGGTAGCCCTTTGTTGGATGTGCCACCCCCCGAGGGTGTTGTAAGGATTGGTGTTGCTTTCCAACAGTTTACGTCCAATACCTCAGTGGAACAATTGTTTTTTGTCCTAGGTTTCTATACTTACTTTGGTCAAGTTGCCAAGCGTATCTCAAAGGTCAGCAAAGGTAGCAAGTCTGGGGTGAGCAAATCCTCGGCTGAGAAATTTGAGAATAAATTGCCAAGTGATACAGCTGTAAGCTTAACCATGAACAACCTCCAGCTTAATTTCTTGGAATCTTTGTCAGCACATGACCTACATATGCCCTTGGTTCAATTTTGGGGAGAGGATCTGTTCCTGAAAGTTTCTCATCGCACACTAGGTGGTGCCTTTGCTGTCACAACTAACTTGTTGTGGAGAACTGTCTCTGTGAACTGTTTGGAGGGAGAGAGTGCTATGATTTGCGAGAATGGCATTGCAGTGACTGGTGAGCACAACAGTGTGGTGCATGAAAATGGGCATGCCAAGATGAGAGCTGTCTTTTGGGTTGATCATCGGAGCAAACACCAGGATAAAGAAGCTCAGTTTATTGATATAAACATCACCCATGTAATGCCTTATGACATGCGGGACATGGAATGCCATAGCTTGAATGTGTCAGCTAAGGTATCTGGTGTCCGTCTAGGAGGTGGAATTGCTTACACTGAGTCTTTACTGCATCGGTTTGGTATCCTGGGGCTTGATGGTGGTCCAGGGGAAGGCCTCTTGAGGGGATTAAATGATTTATCTTCTGGCCCACTTGCAAAACTATTCAAACCCTCTCACCTCACCGAGGAGGAAAGTAAGTGTTAGCAACTGTGCCATTTAATTTGTTACTTCAAGGAAACTTTATTTGTATGCCTGAGTCTTGATTGTTTTTGCTCATTTGTGAGTTATGAGATGTTATATTTTAGCATTCCTTGGGTACCCAGGAATTACATATTTTAGCATGAACTGATATTGGCTTCGCTCCACATTATGATTATGTTTAAATTCTCAAAATCCATGATTTTCAGATCAATAACCATTGTTTATTTCCACCATCTATGTTCATGCCCCCTTTGCATCTCAATCCAAATATGAAGTTTTTTTAACTGAAACATGCTCAAGTTCAAGATCAAGTTCAAGTAACTGTTACAATTG
Organism: Echinochloa crus-galli; assembly: GCA_900205405.1. NCBI lineage: Eukaryota > Viridiplantae > Streptophyta > Magnoliopsida > Poales > Poaceae > Echinochloa > Echinochloa crus-galli. The sequence continues at coordinate 591,174 of OAMR01000410.1, read as the reverse complement.
AAAGTGTATGAAGAAAAATACTTCATTTGTTATTTCAGATGCAGGACAGTTCTCATTTTTTTGCTTTGTTTCTTTTCTAGTGGATTAGTCATGGATTATATTCTTTTCTTAAAATTACAGATGAAAGGTCCAAAGTTGATGATCACAATTCAAAGTTTGATCTCGGGGTGCCAGATGATCTTGATGTGTCAGTTGAGCTTAGAAATTGGCTATTCGCACTTGAAGGAACAGAAGAAGTAGGAGATTGTTTTACTCCAAGTCGTGGAGGGGATCGTATCAGTAGAGAAGAAAAATGTTGGCATTCAACGTTCAGGAATTTACATGTCGCTGGAAAGAGCAGTGACCGGCTTAACTTGGGAGATGCAGGAAAGATGTCGCCCAAAAGGGCATTTCCTGTGGAACGCTTTACGGTACATGATTGTTATGCCTTTGGATTTCAGTTTGGCATCTGCTTTAGGCTCTAGTTATTCATTTGTTTGATACTCTGTACTTGCAGGCTGGAATTGAAGGTTTGCAGGCAATAAAACCTCGCCTGAGAAATCAATACACTGGAAAAGGAACACCGAACAATCATGAAATGGGCAGTGGATTTAATAATGCAAGTTCTGTTGGTGACCATGGTGTTGATGTTGAAGCGACCATGGTCGTCGGCGAAGACGAGATTGAGGGTGCCAAGTGGACAATGGATAATGTTAAGTTTTCTGTCAAAGAACCGGTATGAACACATTTGAGTTGCTTGTCTAAACCTGCCACATATTTTGAATATGCTTCCTGAGCTATTTTATCCATTTGAGAGCACAGATCGAGGCAGTTGCAACGAAAGAAGAACTAGAGCACCTCGCCATGCTTTGCAGATCTGAAGCTGATGCGATGGGGAGGATCACTGCTGGAATTCTTCATCTCCTTAAGCTTGACAAATCACTTGGGCAGGGAACCATAGAACAGCTTCGTAACCTAGGTATGGAGCTCCCCATAAGTTATTTGAATTACATTCTTGTAAGTCCTCTGCTAAAGTTTTTTTTTGGCACATTTGGGCTTGCCATAATTGTTCACAGGTGATTTGAGTTGGGCAGCTATATGCAATTGCAGTTATCATGGAGAACTATTCTCATTATTTAGCTCCTTAGGTCCATTTTTTTTTCTGTGTAATACAGTTTTCAAGCTTGTCAGAATTTAGGTTATTAGAACATTTGCACGACATGCTTTCTCCTGCCAAAAAGTAACCTTGAAATTGCAAAATTAAAAGGTTTCTACTAAGTTTAAATCACGAAAAGCAAGTTCCTTTTTCATGGTTCGTAGTGCTGTAGGTTCTCATAATGCTTATTGTTTCTGTTCTTCCATTTCCTTTCACTTCACTGGAAAAAAGGCTTTGCAAAGTGTCATCTCTAGAGGATTCAAATGTATTTACGATGTTTTGCTGTTACAGGAAGTGGAGGCATGGACAATATCTTTAGCCCCAGGAGGCTCAGCAGGCAGAACAGTTTTGGCAGCATAGGCACTCCTAGGACTCCAACTATGCAAGCAATCACAGATGTTATGGGATCAAAAAACACACTAGAAGCAACCGTTTCTTCATTGCAAGTCGAAATTTCTGAATCCAAGGCTAAATGTGCGGCACTGATTTCCCAGGCAAGCAGCACGGAAGATCAGAGCCGCGCCGAGGATATCAGGATACTGAACGAAAGGCTCGAGAGCATGCAATTGTTGGTGACACGGTTGAGAACTCTGATCTGAGTTGTACATGGGTTTTGTGTACAGTACACAGGTCGTTCTGTCAAAACTTGGAAGTGGCCAATGCTGCACTTCCTGGTGACCGATTCAGCTATTCTTTCTTTTGTGTACATTTACATATGTTCCTTGGGGTGGTGTATAAAGAAAGGTTGATGGGGTGGAATAATCGGTGGATAGTCTGCTGGAAGAAAATTTTGTAGGAAGCTGAAGGATGCCGTGTAGCACTGCATCATGATCAAACGGGTCATTAGGAAGAGTGCAGCTGTCATTTGTGTCACTGTATGTATAATGTGCAGAGAGACCGTTGCTTTTGGTTCACTATGGATTTGTATTTACTGTCCAGTTTTGTATTACCTCTTTTTGTTTTAGCTCCTGTAGATACATAATATTTGCTATGTATTTAAAAAACAAAAGGAAAAGTGAAAACGAACTATAATTTGGTTTGGTGGTAGTAGTATTTATCCAACTGCCACCAAGATATTCTATTGTGTAAGTTAAATAAATCAGATGAAATTGAAAGATATTGGCAAATACAAGAGGTAACATGAAACTGGATGAGGGAGCATCCGCGAAAAGAAAACAAACCAAAAACGAAAGATCAGACAGGTACAAGGCCAACCAGGCTAAAAAAACTCATTAAAATATATAAAATTCTACGATAGATTTAATTATTTAAATTAAAAATTAATCAACTAATTTCCTTATTTAGCTATTATATTTATGTATGAAAAAGATAGTAGTATATAAATAACGAGTAAAATACACTGCCGGTCCTTAAACTTGTTCCGAGATGTCATCTAGGTCCCCGAACTCTCAGAATACATATTTGACTCCCTGAACTTGCTAAACTATATCATCTAGGTCCAAAGTTCCAAAAATACCCCTATTTTACTGATGTTTGTCCATCTCTTGACCTATAATTATCGATATGGTACAATCAAATAAAATTATCTAATTATTATGATGGAAACAATCAATTTAGTTAGAGAAATAGTATAAAATTTTCATGCTCAATTGGCAGCCATGTCATCATGCATAGGGGTATTTTTGGAACTTTGGACCTAGATGACACAATTTAGCAAGTTTATGAACTCAAATATGCATTTTGAGAGTTCGAGGACCTAGATGACACCTCGGGACAAGTTTGAGAACCGCTGGTGTATTTTACTCATAAATAACGGTAGAGTGAATCGGCAATATATTTTTATTATAATACGAGGCTATACGAATACACAAGCTCTGCCGTTGCAACCGTGAGATTGAACTAATTATAACTGCGACGCATATTAATTTTGCAACGGGACACCATGTCAATTGTAACTTGGCGAAACCCATTGCTGCTGATCACTGTACGTCCGAGTACCGTTCGCATATGTGCGTTCCAGTGGCACAAGATCTGATCCGTTTGTTGGGAAAATGGAGGGCTGAGATCGCGTGCATTCTCTTAACTTTGCAGTCGCCGGAGGAACGCCACCCGATCTCGGTGCGCCTCGTCAACGTCTTCTTCCCTTCCGCCGTCGCCTCCGTCCTTCCCTTCGGCCGTCGCCGCTGCTCCGCCTTCCGCTCGCCCGCTGCTCCCTCTCGCTGACACCCTAGGTCCCTACCTCCGACCGCGTCTTCCACCGCCCCGTCGACCCCGAGGCTCTCAGATCCTCTTCCATAAACAGGGCCGACCGCTATCCGGTCAGCCCCCGACCACCCGCCGACGACTGGGCGAGCGGCGCCGCCATTTGCCCGCGTCTTCGCCCCGCCTTCGCCGGCGACGAGAACCCACCAGGTATTCCCGCCCCTTGTCTTCACTTCCTGCTGTTCGAAACGGAGCACCCAAAACCCTAACATATGCTAAATGTATTCGGATCTGACCCATCACTACTAACTTCGATTTTGTGCAAAATTATGGGGCGTGCATGTGTACGGCCATGTCTAATGCTGGGTCCTCCCCTGGTTGCATTTTGTGCAGCTATGGATCACCCTATAATCCAGCAAGTCGTGGAGCATGCCGAAGAGCATGAGGAGGAAGAGGATAACGGCATGAGAGCAGAAGTGGCATTGGAGGGGTTTCACAGTCACAACACGTTCAGGTACAAGCACAAGAAGAGGTCCAAGGTGTGGGAGGAGTACAAGCCCATCTTCCTGAATGGGAAGGTTATGTTCGCAGAGTGCCTGTACTGCCGCAGCCGAATGAGCTGCAAGGATTCCAATGGGACCAGCCATCTGTGGCGCCATCAGAAGATCTGCCCTGGCAAGGAGGATGCAGCTCGGCGGCGGCTTAAGGATTCCTACTTCCCATGTGGTATGCTTTGTTTTTGCCTGTTCAGGCTTTGTGCATTAGTTCCTAGATGATATCTAATGTTCTCTTGTGTGACTTGAGTCTGTTAGTATTCTGTTGGTTTCATTTAGCATGGAGATTAGGATCTATCATGTAGGTATTTCTTTTCTTAATGTGATTCGCTTGCACCGTGTATGTGACCCATCCATATTTTGTATGCAGTTTTGATGAATGAGAATGAACCGGTTACACCAGGTGATCCAGTTAATCAGATGATTTCCGAGACACTTGATGACATAAACTCGGTAATTCCCAGCAGATTCAAGTCGAAGGTGTGGAAAGAGTTCTCACCTATCTATGTCGAGGGGAAGCTCCAGGCTGCAGACTGTGTGCATTGCCACAAGCGCCTCAGTGCAAATAAGTTTGGGGGAAGAAGCCATCTGAGCCGACATCTTCAGACCTGTCAAGCACGAAGGGGCAACAAGGGTGTGTTTTACCCTTCTAGTCTACCTAGTTTGAAGTCCAGGGGGCAAGATGAGCTCTCACCAGCCTTGACAAATGGGAAGATTCAGATTGCAGAATACAATAGCAAGCTCCTCAGGCCTAGTGGCTCTGGTGACACTTCACCTCTAGTCCGGCCCATTCAAGTGGTATCGGCACATCAACCTCTTCCATCACCAGATTTTCAGACCCTGAAGAAACAGAGGACCTCATTTATGACCCCAAGTACTGACATAGGCGCAGGGAAGGTTGATCAAGAAACAGCTTATCAAGAGATAGCTAGAATGATAATTTCACATGGTTATCCTTTATCAATCGTAGAGCATGAAGAAATGAGAAGATTTGTAAAGAACCTCAACCCTGTGGTTAAAGCAGTCTCTCATAATGATATGGAAGGACATTGTTGTGCTCTATTTCAGAAGGAAAAGGCAAACCTTAAAGAGAAACTGGGCCATTCATCCCGGCGTGTCTCTCTTTCAGCAAGCATCTGGTATCCTGATGGTGCTGAGCCAGCAGTAAATTACCTTTGTCTGACAGCACATTTTATTGATAAAGGCTGGAAAGTTCACAGAATGATAATCAAATTTGGCATGTTTCGGTCCTCACCTATTGATGTGGAAAGGATGATACATTGTAAGGAGGCTTGTGTCCCAGAGTCTGAAAGTGGAGCATACAATGTCATATGGGATGCCATTAAAGATTGGAATCTTGATCAGAAGCTTTTGAGCTTGACTTCTATTGGCGAGGTTAGGGATGATGCTAGTACCTCAAAGCTGAAGGAAACACTTGTTGCGAAGAAGTACCTTCCTATCAGAGGCAAGCTATACGATATTGCTTGTGTGGATGATATCCTTAACAGTATTGTTTCTGATGTGCAACAAAATATCATTCACCTTGTAGGTGACATGGTAACAGAATTTTTTGGGGTACATACATCTTCACCATTGAATCAACAACAGCTTCTAGAAGTCATTTCACAGATGAGCTTGAAGTGTCCAAAGGAAGATGCCAAGTGGTGGCACAAATTATATTTTAGGCTTGAAGTTCTCTTGCATTTTAAGAAGTCATTTCCTTATGAAGAAGTAGTGCCTCCAGAAGAGATCAGAGTTGCTGAGTCCATTTGCAAGATTTTGAGAACGTTTTACCGTGTTATTGAAGTTATTTCTAGCCCTAGTTTTTCGACAGCAAATATGCACTTCAATGAGATATGGAAAGTGAGAACAGTTTTGCAAGAGGAAGCATCAAATGAGCATGGAGAAATTGCTGCAATGGTTACAGAGATGCAGGAAATGTTCAATCAGTATTGGCAAAAATCGTACTTGTGGTTATGTATACCTGTTATTCTAGACCCTAGATTCAAAATCAGTTTCATTGAGTTCCGTCTGCAAAGAGCTTTTGGCTTAAAATCAGCGAGCTGCTTATCTGACATACGTGAAACACTGCGGGAACTCTTCCATGAGTACTGCAGTTCCATGGATCAGCCGAATGGAGGTGCTATGATAAGCGAAGCCTTTGATGCAGATGACAACGATTCATTGGAGGATTGGGATCAGCACCTCAATGAGCAAGCAAGTAGTCAGAAATCTTCTGAACTTGACAACTACCTTGAGGATGGGTTAGTTCCAAGGAAGGACGATTTTGATATCTTAAACTGGTGGATGTGTCACGCCACAAAGTACCCGACCCTTGCAGCTATTGCACAGGACATCCTGGCCATTCCTGCATCTGCTGTTCATTCGGAAGCTGCATTCAGCAGCCGTGGACCCGTGATTCCCAAGCACCACAGCATGTTAAACATCAAGACAATTGAGGCACTTGTTTGTACTAGAGATTGGATGAGATAGAACGGTAAGATCCTGCTATACTTTGATTGATACTAGTATCAAGATGTTTTGACTTGTTACAATCCTTGCTTATACCTAGATACTATTATTGCACGCCAGGCAATTTGATTGATTGAAATGTTACCCAGCGAACCAATGCACTTGTGCTAACACACGGTAGTTGACGATGTGATGATGGCTTGGGGAATTTCAACCCAGGGCGTGTGCCATGCCGAAGGGAACTGGTGTGAACAACCAGGATATGGTGCAGTTTTGATCAGGTGTGTTGGTCCGCACCGGTGTATGAGCTTTGCCCCGTGCCTTCTACCAAAGGTAACCCTGCCGATGATACAGTCCCCTGCCAGGGTTGGTGGCGAACCAGACACAGATTTGGTAGGTGTTGCTGACTTTTCTCTCATCCATAGATGTGTACATATGTATCAGCCCATGCCATTTGTATGTAGTCAGAGATGTTTTCACACGCCTCTGGTCTGGCTGTACGGAAGGGTCTCTGGCCCACAAAACTGAGCTTAGGCTAATGTAACATTTGTCGTTGAGCAGTCCTAGGTTGATCAAAGAATATGCCCATGTTATCGCCCGTCATGTAACACCACTCTTTTCTTTACAAAATCACTCACGCAGCCACGCACTTGGTATCATCACACACCATCGGATCAGTTGTTAATCACTACCAGCTCGTAGCAATGGCGCCTCTAAGCTTGAGTCTCCTAGAAGAAGTCTATGCTGCAGCGCTTCTGCAGGTACTCCGCCAGCAGCTGCCCGTCGGGCCCCACTGCCACCTCGCAGCGGACGTTTAGCGGGTGCCAGTGCCGGTTGCCCCAGAACGCCAGCCGCGCCCGGATCCGCGACCGCACCTTCACCGTCATCTCCACCCTGCCGTCGCCCTCCGCCGCGTCCTTGGCCATGTCCTGCCCGGCCGCCGCCGGCAGCTCCACGCCCTCGAACGGCAGCGCCGTCGTGGTCTTGGCCGGCGCGTACGTCGGCGCCGCCGTCAGGGGCACGTCCTTGGCGACGTCGCCGCCGCGGTACTCCACCGAAATGTAGAACCGGTCGAAGAAGTAGGCGATGTCCCTGTTCGGGTTGCGGATGGAGAGCTGCCCGGACAGGACCACCGCCCCGCCGGAGGGGACGCCGGCGGCGGTGAAGGCCGTCACGTGGAAGCGCGGCCGGTGAGGGCGGACAGCGAGGTAGACGACGAAGAGGAGCACGCCGCCGAGGAGGAGGAGCGTGAGGAACGCCGAGCAGAGCAGCTTGGTGCACCGCGTCAGGTGCGGCCGCTCCGCCGGCAGCGGGCGGCGGATGCGGCCGGCGATGTAGCCCGTCGACGACGAGGAGGCCTCCGGCGGCATGGTGAGATAATGGTGGTGGTATATACAGCACGTACTATTATTACAAGCTTTGGTTGATTTGTAGGCGTTCATGTATAGCCGTGCAGCACGTTGGCACTACTGCATCTCTGATCGTCGCGTCGTGCAAGTTTACGTGACAGGTCGCGATCGAGCTATTTGTTGCGTTTTCGAAAGGTTTCTTTTTCACATGGTGATTCTTTGACGACGATAGAGGGAACAAAAAGGCGAGGAAGCCATGGCAGCCAGGCTAGGTAGTTTTCGTCGTGTGCTGGTGTAGGGTATATTCGGCTACTTTCTTGGCTCTTTCGGCTGCTATTGGAGGAGCATGCAAAGGTGCGTGGTGAAAAGGCTGAAGTAAAAAAAAATGTATTTAACTTTGGTAACTTCAAGTTGATCCATTCATTTCTCAGTGTTTAGTACAACGAGTGAATGTAAGATAAACCATATGATAGATTGCTGATGAATTTAGTTGAACAGAGTATTCGATAACAAAGATCATAAGCTGGAAAGTGCAGCTGGAAGAGTGCGAGGTAAGATTAACAAGTTGACCGGAGGATCATACCGGCCCATGACCATGTGGAGGTAGCTTAACGAACTCTTATGCTTCATCTGTTAGATAGGGTCACTTCATGAATCTACATCTATACTATACAAAGTACACTTTATTCGCCAAGTAGCCACAAAAGCATATTTCATCCTCAAGTTTCCTATTCATGCAGCTAATCGATCAATATGCAATATTGTTATCGTCACGACATCACTCTGTAACTTTGTGCAAGCTTATCGCAACGACAGAGGCACAAATCAACAGCGTGACATTACACTGTTACAGACGCTCATTCAAAACGCCCACAACAACTTGAGAAGTACGAGCCTGCACATCTAGCAGGAACCAAATCCACATTATTATTTCGTCACTGAACCATATAAGTTAATTTGATAGCATGTACTAAATATTACAAACGAACTGAACACATGATGCATGCACACTCTGTAAACCGAACACATTAATCCTACACATGAACAGGAATCAACCAAGCAATCCTCCCCCAATCCCCACACACAAATCACCGATCGAGACTATATTACACGCGCATGCATCTTCTAGTTCACAAACGCGCAGTGCTTCCTGACCTCCCCCTGCGCCCCGGTGAGCACCTGCAGGCCGCCCATCTTCACCATGGCGGCGGCGAAGTCGGCGAAGAACTCGGCGGGGTACGCGCCGGCGTCGGCGACGGCGGCCTGCCGCTGGACGTACGCCCTGGCGGCGGGGTCGTTCATGAGCGTCTGGTCGGAGGTGAAGAGGGACCTGCCCTTGGCGACGTGCCTGTAGTAGCTGGCGTCGAACGTCCTGAAGCTCCCCGGGTCCATCTCCACCAGCGTCGTCCGGTCGCCGGGGCTGCTGCACTTGCTCTTCAGCCGCGGGAGGTAGCGCTTGTCCAGCGACGGGTCCGCCATTGCTGTGCCGCTGAAGTTGTACAGCCGGTCAGAGAAGGCCGAGCAGTGGGAAGTCCCCAGAGTGTGCCCCCCTGTTGAGGATGAACAAGACAACGGTGTCGATGATCTCAGTAACCTTGCAGATGTATATCAGTATGAACATCAGAAAGTATATGATGGAACAACATGGTAAGCTACTTGTTAGAGTTATGATTTAACTAGACCTGAGGTTACAGTTTTGCATTGATGTCATATGATTAGAGCTGTGTGGATTACATGGTCTCGTATTTCGCGATTCGATCTGTTGACTTGCCTTTTTTTTTCATGAACAAGTTGCTTCAGGGTTGGTCTACGAAGTATGGCCTTTATTGGAGAACGCTACTAGCTAGTCTACGGCGGATTTGTTGGGATCAGCATGGTTTAAACAAAAACCAGGAGAGACGCACCAGTACCAATCATTTAGGTACTCTGTTTCTTAATTTATTACTAGAGGAAGGGGATGCATCGAGTTGAGGATATGGCGAGTAGTATATTACCCAGTAGAACCACCTGATCCTTTGCGTCAAGGCCCTTGGGGATGAAGAACTGGTACAGGTTCCGACCGGCATCAAAGAAGGGCGGAGGAAGGTTGTTCAAGGCATCTTGCTTCACCGATCTCCTCCCATCTCTGCGCCCTGTTGGAACATCCCAGTGAGGCCCTTTCGTCTGTTGCACAGGGAAAAGGTGAACAAGAACCTTGGATTAACTTCAGTCACTGTCAGAAGTATGGCAGACTACTGACCACTAACTACACGAAGGTGGTCAAACTCAATTATCACCATGATACAGCCAATTAGGGGAGCCACTTAAGCAAAATATGTTAACTTCTCCAGCTTGAGGAATTAACAAACCAAATTCCTCTAAAACAGAAGAACCAAGATTAGCAAACAATACGTGTATATAAGCTCTTACCAGTACAACGACATCCCTTGCTACCAGAGCCAGGATATCAGCACAGGACACCACTCCAGGGCAGGCCTTCTCCAGCTTCGCCTTGACACGGTCGATTGTGCCAAAGCCTCGCAGGCTGAGGTTCGGTATCGCCTCCTTCTCGGATGGTAAACCCCCTATGCTATTCAGCAGAACAGAACCATCACAACCCTGCAGCATAACACATTCAATTCTTCAGCCACACACCTTCTTAACACAGATGAAAGAGTTCAGAACATACTAAAATTATCACACTTACATTCACAAAGCAGTCGTGGAAATGCATCCGAAGCAGTGGGCCAGCAAGGCTTGGGACTTGAGAGATGATCTTGGTCATCTCATCACGAACAATGGCCTCCGCATTCGGACATGTGTACTGGTAAAAGCCAACCCTCAGGCCTGATGGATTGGGTGGCCCTGATGACAAGGATTGGTATCCTAGTTCTACTGGATTGGATTGCACTGATGAGGATTGTAGGAAGAGAGGAAGGGCGAATCCGAAGAGGAGTCTGAAAACCATGCTGTGCATCATGAATGATGTAAAGCGACTAGGCATGATGATTGATGAGAGAATTGCTGATTTTTGAGGTGAGCTGAAACTTGCAGCCTGCTTTATAGTTCAGTTGCTTAGGTTGCACATAAATGATAGTAAGCCAGCCATTTTCTTCAGTATTAGTGTAGTGCCTCCAGAAGCCCTGCGATACCCTTGAAGCTGCATTCTATTCTTATCATGATGAAGTCAGCATATGGCCTAGGGGTTAGCCATGTGCCTAGGGATCGGTATTTCAGGAGCCCTATGGCATGTGTTCATGCATGGACCTGAAAAGTATGTGCAAGTCTTGGATCAGGTGGAACATATATATTACATTCGGTAAATAAGCACATGATTCCATAATTGAAGGGCGCTAGTTTACCGGTTACAGATTATGCTTTGCCGGTAGTATTAATTCTATGATGGAGATTCTTCGTGAAAAGTGCAGATGTGTAATCGACACTCTCAAGATGATGCATAGAGTATGGCGTGTTGCTAAAAAGTGCCACATCAAAGACTTGAACTGTAAGTTGCTAGCTGTGATCCCATACTCTGTTTCTAGTTTAATATATTTAGAGGGTAGATTGATTATGATGCATATAATCTTAGATTCCATATCAAACCAACATTGAAAAACTGTATTCTGATGGTTATGGAAACTCGAACAAAGATGAAGAATATAAGTACTAGTGCAGTACAAGAGGGGTAAAATGGTTATGGACATACAAGACCTTCTTCAACGAACTTATAAGTGATCACATGCTATCTTATTTGCATATACATATATGTTGAGAAAATACTGAAAAAATATTGAATCTTTAGGTACTGAAAGTTAAGCATATGGTTGTCTAATGACTGATGTTTACAATAGAGTTTATGGAATTGCTCAAGAGAAGTATAACTATGGATGGTTACTATGTCCTTCGTTACCTGTTCTGAAAAAAAAACATATTTATGCATGCAAAGGGAAAAGAAAAGAAAGGAACTTTTCCGCATACAATTGAGTAAAAGGTATTTCGAGTTCATGCTGTTTGTTGTCAAGTCAAAATAGGGAGATAGCCAGGATAAGATCAGTGCTACTTGATCAATAAGCTTATCAAGTTGGTGCAGTTTGTGGCACACAGAAATACTGCCTTATTTTGAAGACAAGCTTAGGTCTAGTCAAACGTAATTAACTCAAGAAAGATTGAGCATGGCATATATTGACACCACTTCATCAAGACCGAAGCTTCATAGAGACTCGTGTAAAAGAATCATACATAAGGCCCTGTCATGATTGGCAAACATGGTGTAATCAGTCAGACTATAAAACCACCTGCACTTGAATGAAATGCCATGTCAACAATATAAGCAAAGTTTGCCCATATTTAAATGAACTTTAGTTCGAATTGTTGTTTACAAGTTAAACTAAGTCAAGAAACTGATAATTGTCTGGTGGTTACTAGCACAACGATTGGACAATATATTCAATTGTTTGTTGAGTAGTAACTGAAACGTGAAGTCTTTTGGTTGTTCAAAACTTAATGTCTAAGCCTTTAACAGATCATTCATACTTGTTCATCAGTTGACCCATCGTGGCTTGCAATGACTGCTTCACTCAACACTAATTTGGGTGTACGGAGTACAAGACAACTCACGACATGTCATTTTTTCACGAATTGCTCACGACATGTCATTTTTTCACGAATTGTAAGCAACAACAGGTTCAGTTATTTCCATGGAAAGTCACGGATAGTTATAAGACACCAATTATACCTGCAGTGGATAATAGTTTGGTTATTTCCTGAATAACCAGTTGCCTACTTTCTAAAGGGAATAAAAATTGACGCAGACCACTTGAATATAATGAAAAAGGATAAATGCGTACAATCAAGACCGTGGAGTGAACAGGAAGAGTATACTTTGTGGATAGAACTTGTTGGCCAATTTCCTAAGTTACTTTGTGAATCAAACTCTCTGCTCTCTGGCCAATGCCTACAGCTGTCTGAACAATTATACAAGTACAACAGGAACAATCCAAGAACATGAATCAGCACAACAGGTCGATCCTGTAGGAATCAAAAGTGATCCCATAAAACATTGCAAAGTTGGCTGTCAATTTTTGGAAGAAATAACTGTAATAAGGAATTGTGTGCCTTTCCAAGTTAATCTGTGGACTCGTCAGAATACTATTACAGAACAGTACATAAATTTTGCAAAATTCAAACATGTTTCCATCACCAAAATACAAAAAAAACTCAAGATCGTACTGTTTCTGAACAGCTTATGTTGGTATATATACAAAAAAAGCACATAAAAATGGGATGAACAACCAAATCAGCACTGATACAAGCATCAAGAACACTTGCAACCTAAAAGCCATCACCAGCGATCTAGGAAACAAATTAATATAATAATTATCCAAAAGACAGGGTGATCACAATCCAAAAGGCTCACACGGCCTTGAACATATATTCAAACTGCAAATAAGATAGCATGTGATCACTTATAAGTTCAGACTTAACCATGACACATATATTCGCATGTGATCACCCTACACAATGACTTATAAGATAGCATGTGATCACTTATAAGGAGTCTACTTATTTAACTCCAGACTTAACCATGACACAATGACACAAAGCTGCACCACAGCAAAAGCTCACAGACCACCACGCAGGCGGAGAACAAGGTGTAGGGTGGACTCCTTCTGGATGTTGTAGTCTGCAAGGGTGCGGCCATCCTCGAGCTGCTTGCCAGCAAAGATAAGGCGCTGCTGGTCCGGGGGGATTCCCTCCTTGTCCTGGATCTTAGCCTTCACATTGTCAATGGTGTCAGACGACTCGACCTCCAGGGTGATGGTCTTGCCGGTGAGGGTTTTCACGAAGATCTGCATGCCACCACGGAGACGCAGGACGAGGTGGAGAGTGGATTCCTTCTGAATGTTGTAGTCAGCAAGGGTGCGGCCGTCCTCAAGCTGCTTGCCAGCAAAGATGAGGCGCTGCTGGTCTGGAGGAATGCCCTCCTTGTCCTGGATCTTAGCCTTCACATTGTCGATCGTGTCCGAGGACTCGACCTCCAAGGTGATGGTCTTGCCAGTCAGAGTCTTCACAAAGATCTGCATCTGCAGAAGGCACAAGATATTGGATTAAGATGACAAGATCAAACCTGAATATACAGGAGATCAGTATTAGTGTAGACAAAGTTATAAGCAGCCAATCCAAAACCCAGTAGCAGCAAATATAAGAGAGCCTATGAGAGCCTACGAATGAAACTCAGTAGCAGCAAAAATAAGAGCTTAACTCCAACATTCTATTCTAGAGTCATAAATTGCATATGGACAAAGTTCAGTCACAACAGAGGATAAATCCAGCATTCCAGAGTCATAGCATATTGTGATATTGGACTTTTCAACAAATTTTAGGACAACTAATCAGCGACGGAGCATCATTATAGACTTCTTAAACTTAATATGAATCGAGATATTGCTAATATCCAGTTCTTATCAGATGGATTTTCTACTGATAAATCAATCGTGACCAATGATTATTATAAATCAAATCAACGAATCTAACTCACCGTGTACAGATTATTCGCACAGTCCGCATTACCTAGAATGCACAATAATTCAGATATATTCGCCCAATTAGCAGGAACTGGCCCAAGATTGTGACAACAAACCGATCTATACAACCGAGAGAGATCAGATTGATTGAAACCATAAAGCGCAAGCCGAGAGAGGCTCCCACCAATCAGACGATCACCAGACCCTAACGCAACCACGAATCCGACCAAGCGCTAACTCAACTGAATGGGCGATAAACCTTAAAAGCGAAGCGAAACTTGCAAATTGCAATCCGCGCAAACCCTATCGTTCCGGCTATGAATTATGACTGGGAGATCTGATGGTGATTAGTTACCTTGATTAGGCGATTAGCTGCGGAAGAGGGCTTCCTCGGCGAGATTAGATGGCTATTTCGATCGATGAACGGAGCCCGTCAGGTGCTCGAAATATATAGCTTTGGTAAGGCGGTGCCGGGAGATTTTCGGTGCGGTTACCGCTCGGGCGCCTCGTGTACCAGCCAATGGGTGACAGCCACGTGTCACCGATTCGGTGCCGGCCGACGTGTTCCTCCTGGATACTCGATCGTCGAGCGGTGACCTGACGGAATCGGTTGTGGTCACATCACAGCCGTTCATATCCGATCCAACCATCAGAGAAGCTCATGACCCGCCATGTTTGGGCTGAGGCCCATGTAGTTGGCCCAATTAAGTTGCGACAAGTAGACGGCAGCCCAATTCCCTTACGGCCCTGCGAATCTCCCTAGTTGGCCAAGCCCAACTTCGGGGGTCTCCCGCAAGTGAGAACGCCGCCTTCGCCGCTCCTCCTCCCTTCCTGCACGGCGGCTCCCGGCGGCCGTGCCCCCGCCGCCGCACTCTCACCTCTGCGCGGCCGGCGTCGCCGCCTCTCCCCCGAGCATCCCGCCTCCCATCTACTCGCTGCGCGCAGCCCCTCTCTCCCGAGCGCCGCCTCTCGCCGCCCCCCGGCGCCGGCCCTTCCCCTGCTGCTCTCCGGCGCCGACCGAGAAACGCCTTCCTGTTGGCGATATCAGCGGGCAGGCGGGCGGCGCTGGTGTCAGAATCGTGCCCTCGAAGGGACGCCGACTTCAGGTTGCGCCACGCAAGCGGCCTTGGCCTCGGCTAGGGGCCGGGCGCGGCTCGCCAGATCGACCTCCCCCACCAGTAAGTTCTTCTGATCCAGTTCGGGTCATAATGTAATCAGCTGTTGAAGGAAGGATCGAACTCATCTTAACACCCTTCAGCGTTTGTTTCAACGGCTAATGCAAATTGTGAACTTGTAGGCTTGCTGTGTATGTGCTCCAATGGCGTCTCTGGGCCGAAGAGCCGGGAGCTACATATGCTCGGAGCTATGCGGCTCAATTCTGAACCAGAAGCGCTACTCCTCTTCGAGGGTGGATTGGAAGCAGCTGCGGCCGATGATTCTCAAGAGGATTAAGGGCCGGTCAAAGGAATACCCAATCAAGAGGATGATCCCGGTTGCGCAGGAGGTGGTCAGGGCTCGGGAGATTGTCATTGAAGGTGTCTCCACACTGCTCAAAGTTGCCCCCGTTCAGAAATGCAAGTAAGGGAAAGAAATGTGGAATTAGTATGTTCTCTTCTTGTAACTTTCTTTGTAGTAGAACATCTTTGAACCAGGCAATCTCCAAAAACAATAGAAGAAATGACACAAGAAACTTAAAGTAGAAATACCATGATTCATAAGTTAGTGTTGTTGTTGTGTGTATTCACCATTTAGGTTTTTATGTAGTCTGATCCAATTCTTGTGGTACCAAGTTAACAGCTCTATGATATTTATCCCTGATCTCAGTTTATCAATTCCTGCACTGAGAAGTTCTGCATTTTTATGAATCTTTTTAACACCTTCTGTGTTGATTTGTGCTGAAGGTTTTGTCCTGAAGTTCACATTGGGGCAATGGGTCATGAGATGAAAACATGCCATGGTTTCAAGCGCATGATCAAGGATCAACCACATAAATGGGGTCCAGGCAATTTGAATGACATCCTTGTCCCTGTTCAGGCTTTCCACCTGAAAGACATGTTTCAGGATGAGATAAGGCATGACCAGAGGTTCGACTTCAACCGTGTCCCAGCTGTACTCGAGCTCTGCCATCAGGCAGGCGCAGACATACCTGATGAGGTTTTATACAGAAGTGAACAAGTATCTACAACAGCCAACGGCAACAGCCAACGGTCTGCTCCTTTCTTGCCGGATCAACTCAGATATATCGGTCAGAGAACACTGGATGCATGGGAAAGCCTGAGATTAGGTGTCACGAAACTCCTCTTGGTGTACCCATCCAAAGTTTGTGAGCATTGCTCTGAAGTGCATGTCGGGCCATCAGGGCACAAAGCTAGAATGTGTGGAGTATTCAAGTTTGAGGGCTGGAAAGGGATACACAAGTGGAAGAAGGCCGGAGTAGATGACCTAGTTCCTCAGAAGATTGTGTGGCATCGGCGGCCTCATGATCCACCAGTTCTTGTGGATGATGGGAGGGATTATTATGGCCATGCACCTGCTGTCATTGAGCTCTGCATGCAAATGGGTGCAAGAGTACCCCCAAAATATCATTGCATGATGAAGACACACGGCTTAGCGCCACCTGTTCAATGAGACCAGATGTCTTATAAAGTTGATTGGCCTAGTTAGATTTACATTTGGTGTTATCAATAACTGTATAGATTAGACACCAAAAGGAAATTTCAATGTTGCAGTTGCTCTTGCAGAAGCTATCAGTTAACAGTAAACGGCCAACAAAGCAGATACACCATTTTGAAGATTGGTAGTGTTTTCAGAATTCAGAAGGTCAGTACTAAACACAACTACTGATTTGAAGGTCCTCAGACAATAAGGGAAAATTGTTTATGCATTGTAAAATACTAGAACAGATGAGTTTCATTGCTCTTTGTTTGTTCAGACCCGTTTCTCTACAGTGGAGATATAGTCTGTTGTTTTCTCTTCAGTTACTCAACTCAGATGCTGTAACATCAATGTTGCTATTGTTTTTGTAATCTTCATTTTGCAAAGAGGATTACCTTCATATTTACTTTTATCACTTGGTTGTCTGCTAGCCTTACGGGCAATTTTGTTATGTGCAAGCCATGTAAACATATATATAAGAGAATTTGCCATATTCTGTATTGGAGGTATACCCTGCTGTCCCAAGTATCAGCTGTTCTACCTTAAAGCTGTAATTTTGCACACAGCTTTTCTCTTGTGTTGTTTTTGCTGTACTGAATAATGATCATTGTAGTCACATTGGCTGACATCTATAGTCCAAAGCTGCAAACTGAATGTTTTTTTCCCCAACTCAAAAGGTTAATGGGTTTGATCTGCTGTAATGCTGCTAATCTATATGATTATCCATGTGATGTCTGCTGGCTTGGCAGCAAGTGGTTCTTCACTCTTCAGAATCCGCTCCATGATCAGCAAGCACGTAGAAACAGGCAGGCATCAAAGCCTGAAAACCAAAACCCACAAAAAAAAACCTGGAAACCAAGGTGGTATAAACTCCTTTTCTGTTTCTTCTTTTTTTCATCAGCCACTTCGTTTTTCTGAAACCGGGAGCTCCAAGCTCATGGATTTGCTGTGGCGCGTCGCGGCCACCGCCCACCGGCGAGGATGGCGATAGAGCCTCGATGCGCCGGGCCGCCTGCAAGGTCGTGCGCGTCCAGCCAGCGATAGCCAACGGGAGGGTGGGATGACGTACGTACCCGCGCCTGCCAGGCGTGAACTACCTCCACGAATCACGATGACAATCGCCGTGGGGGGCACGCCCGCCTTGGTCTTTGCCACGCTGATGCGGTGAACCGCGCCCCGGGCCCTCTCCGGTTGTTTTTTGTAGTATTCTGTCATGTGCTCCAGGCCGATGAGGCGATGAACAGTGCTTCCGTGCTGGCCTGCCTTGAGACGTGTCAGCGCTCTGTTTTATTTTTCATTTTTGTTTTTGCTTCGGTGATGAGGCGAGCAGATGTAAAGTTCTGTTGGACTGTTGGTGATTTGAGGAGCAAGAGCAAAGTTGCCGTTGTAAATTCAGAGCAACTTTATTTGAACACATTGCCCTGAATTTGAATTGAAACAGTCACCAACAACTTTATTTGAAGAAAAATACAAATGTAAATTTTTGGTGAATCTTTGTCTGATATTTGAACTCAGAGCAAATTGTTTTTTATTCACAAGAAAATAAAAAAGACCAGCAACTCCAAACCTATCTTGTCTTTAACTCTCTCCAGACGCTGACACGCAGGCCCCACAAAGCCAAAAGCCTCCTTTTGAAAATGAACCACCAAGGCAATGCCCCTCCACGGGCCCCG